>JAWWLZ010000082.1:49227224-49255207 GCA_035041345.1 Poliocrania exsul
TCTAAGCCTGGACATTAAAGAATGGACCTTTTTATCTTATCCCACATTAACTTGTCTCGGAGTCCTGTTTTTGGGGGCATTCATGGCATCAATGGTCACAAACTCAAGGGATCCCTCAGTTTGGCACTAGAGGGCAGTACCAGACACGGTTAGAAATTCACAACACTACAAGCTACAGACCAGACATAAAAATCTGTGTTTAGATTTTGGGGGCTTACCTTCTCCAGTGGACAGTGTGTGCTGTCTCTGAGAAATGGTAGTAAGTTTGGTCGATCATATTCAGCATAGAGGCTGATCTGTTTCTCATGGTATCGCTGCCCTTTATGGTGGTCTCTTTTGAAAAGCTTGTGCAAATACTAGGAATCAAAAAAGAATCACAACTCAGACTCACTTTTACAGTATTACTGACAGAATCATAGAATTTCCTGACTTAAAAGGAGGTCATCAAAGTCCACCTGCTGGCCCTGCACAGGACAGCCCCAGAGTCACACCATGTCCCTGAGAGCACTGTTCTAATGCTCCCTGGACTGTCAGCCTTGGTGCTGTGGCCACTTCGCTGGGAGCCTGCTCAGTGTCTACCCACTCTACAGGTGAAAAAGTTTTTACCCCATGAAATGTTTTAACCAAAGGATCTTGAGTCTAGATACTGTGGCAAAGCTCCTTCCTCCCTATATGAGCACAGAAAAGCCTTAGAAATAATTATGAGGGTCACTTTTATTACAGTGGAATAGGCTACACACTTTGAAACAACTGCATCCCTTCCCTGAACTGACAGTCAGTCAGTCAGTCACCTTTGCAAGGCTCCTGGGGTGTGGCTGCAAACTTCACAGAGCTGATCCCCATACTCACACCCCTAACCACAGCAATGGCTCACCACCAGAGCAGTACCCTGAAGCCCATCTGTACACAGCAGCAAGTTAAACTTCCCTCCCCAGCACAGCCCAAGCCCATGGTCACATGTTGTGTATTCCACTGAAGGCATGTTCAACCAAGGTGCTTTTGCAATAGCAGTGTGGAGCCACAGCCTTACAGTGATACTGCAATTCTGTACAAACAAGAGCACTCCTGCAGTGTATGGAAGCTACAGCTCTAAAGAGACAAGCAGTTCACTGTCTCTATAGATCAGCAAAACACATTTCAGAGCTGCACCCACCAACCAACCCCATCTTTGTGTAGGGAAAAGGAGGAATACAAGCAAGAACTCACTGACCATAGAATACAAGTGCCTACAATGCTATAAGGACTTCATGGTATATTAATAAGCAAGTAGGATGTTATCAAATTCTCACAGGCACACATTTTAAAATCATTTTACTATTTTAAAGACACTATGGTCATGTTCCAGAGTGAATCTGCAGAAGTAGCCAGTTTGGCTCTGATTCACAGACTATTCTGAGTTGGAAGGGACCCACAAAGATCATCGAGTCCAACTCTCAAGTCAATGGCCCACACAGGGGATTGAACCCATGACCTTGGCATTATTACAACCAAGTTTTAACCAACTGAGCTTATCTCAAGGTCTGATTTATGACATTTCTGTGTCAGGTGAACTCTGGCTAGAGAAACACACCTGTAAAAGATATTTATCCAGGAAAGAATTTATTCAGCTCAACTTGAAATCAACAGAATATAGGAATACTCACCACGTGCTGTAACTCAGGCCTGTTTTCCAATTCTTCAACAACTCTGTCAATCTGAAAGGAAACAAACCTGTGATAAACAGCATATTGACAGGACTGAAAGAAGGACAGGCAATACAAGGTAGCATTGGACTGCCATGCCATGAACTTGTTATACTCACAGAAATTTTATCTTCATTATCCAAAAGCATGTCTACTGCTTTCTACAATAAAGAAAGAGAACTCAGGTAAGAAACAGGTACACACATTTTCTCATATTCTCTACAGTATTGTGCTTATTCACTGATCACACAATCACAAAATATACCCAGCTGGAAGGGACTCACAAGGATCATCGAGTCCTGCTCCTGTCCTTGGACAGGACAGCCCCAAGAGTCACTCCCTGTGCGCCAGAGGATCATCCAAACACTTCTGGTGCTCTGCCAGCCCTGGGGCTGTGCCCACTGCTCTGAGGAGCCTGGTCAGTGCCCACCACCCTCTGGGGGAAGAATCTTTTTCTAATATCCAACCTAATCTGCCCTGACACAGCTCCAGGCCACTCCCTGGCTGCTGTCCCTGGTCTCACAGAGCAGAGATCAGTGCCTGACCCTCCTCTGCCCCTCCTGAGGAAGTTGTCCCTGCAATGAGGTCGCCCCTCAGTCTCCTCTTCTCCAGCTGAGCACACCAAGTGCCCTCAGTGCCCTCACTCGCTGCCCCTCCAGGCCCTTCCCCACCTTTACTGCCCTCCTTTGGACACTGTCTAACAGCTCAATCTCTCCCTCCCATTGTGTCCCCCCAAACTGCGATGCCCCAGTGCAGAGCAGAGCAGGACAATCCCCTCCCTGGCCCGACCGGCCATGCTGGGCCTTGATGTCCCCCAGGACAGGACAGGAATGTCCCTCCTGGCTCCAGGGCACTGCTGACTCATGGCCAACTGGCCATGACCAGGACCCCAGTGCTCCTGACAACCTGTGACCTGCAGAGCTGTATCTGCCATCAGTAGGTCTGTCTGCCACGGTTCAAGCAGTGACTTCAGCAGCTACAAGGGACAGAGCTTTATGGTGCTTCAACACCATAACTGAGGAAGCTTAAACTAATACACTACTCAGCCTGGGGCTGCGACGACCTCTTTTCTCTTCCTTACAAGCTACTGAGTCTGTTCTCTGTCTCTCTTGGCTGCCCCACATTGGTCAGAGGAGCCCCGTGTGAACAGCCCTGCCATGCCCCTGTTTGCCCAATCACACTCCCTGGAGCCCTTAAATCTGCCCCCAGCTGCTCTTGGCATTGCCCTCTGCTCACCAAGTTGGCTGCTGAGGGCCCCTGACTCCTCTTAACTCATTGATTTTTAATCTGTTAAAATATCTCCAGTGGTAAGTGGATATAAAATCATTAAGATCAGCACACCTCTGAATCAAAATCCATGACTGTCAGATGGATATTGCAGAGCTACTCTTTTCAGCAACAGTAATTCAGAGAGCAGTTTGCACAACATCAGCATTCCCTCCCAGCACAGCATTACAGGAGAACACCCCATATATTCTTCCAGAATACTTCTCCCAAGTTTCCTCACTAATAGCACTTACACAGCAGGTGAAGTGTGCCCATTGCCCAATCAGTGGGCACAGAAAGCCACTGCCAAATGACTGTGCCATTGCAAAAGGGCACTGCAGCTACACAAGAAACACACAGCTCAAGCTGCTTTACAACTGGATTCCTCCAAGCAAACAAGACCATGTAAGCTGAGTGGCCACTGGGATTCTGGTTCTGCTTCCTCTTAAAAGAGCAAATTTTGCTTCACATTCAAAAAATACAAAACCACAGATTCCTGACATGATTTATTACATTTAAGTGAAAAGAGTTATAGTTTTTCCCCACTATGTAGTTTAGGATGGGCATACTAAAGATGATGACCTATGGTACAGATGGCTCTGTATTTTAACTACAGTGCTTAAACAACTACTGCACTGAAAAAAGAGCAGATCTACTTGGTTATCTTCCCCAAGGATCATACCAAAAGTCATTTGCTCAGGTTTTACAGCCAGCTAGAAAGAAAGAACACAGAATTCAGCACAAAACAAACACTTGCTGAGTTTTAGAATTTAGGTTAAAAACCTTACAAACTTTCAAAAGAGATTAAGTGCAGTGAAAGAAAAGTGGGAAGTACATATAATACATGCCTAAATAAATTTGCTGTCTTCTTTCTTTGGCTTATTAACAGCATTATTTGATTAGAAATAAAGAATATCACAGTGAAATGATACTCTGTGTGAAATGATATTCAATGTTGTGACTTGAGAATCACAACAATGACCTTGTATCTGGCACTTTTCTCACTGTGAGTGACAAATGGAAATGGAAAGGAAATACAAATGGAAATACAAAGGAAAAAAATAATCCTTGGGTCAATTATTCTGCAGTCTAGGCAAACATAATCTTCCTTACCTCAGAATGTATCCAGACACAGCAAACACACTCTCTGCCTCAACACTACGTTGAGCTCATTTATGTCTTATCTGTTAAAATATCTCTAGTAGGAAGTGAATATAAAATCATTAAGATCTCCATACCTCTGAATCAAAATCCATGAGCAGAACAATTTTGTCTCGGATAGAACTGAAGAGATTGTGCTTGTGGATCAACTGGAAGACGTCTTTGTGCCTCAGAGTCAGGTAGATTTCTAGGGCTCTGCCATAGCGTTGGTCATAAGTATACCTGATAAAAATAGGGTTATAATGCATGGATCTCACACAACCAAGTGCAGGAAAATCACCTCTAAGGGAAAAGATAAACAAACCCTAGTATGTAAAGTTAGTTAGGATATACTCCTTGTGGTTCATTTTTGTTAGAGGGAAATAAACACCAGGCAACATTAATTTCACCTCTGTTTATATTGGTCACTGCATTTGTGTTCTGACCTGTGGTTTTTTGCATTTTCATTTTCTGTTTTCAAATCACAAGGAAGCCACACAAAATGCCAGCTTTTCAATTTTTGGAAACCAATTGGAACTCTTTTCAGAGCTAAAAACATTGTTCTCTAAAAACTTTAGTAACATAGTAACAGAGAGGAGTTTTGCCTTCTTCAAAGAAGCAGTATGAAAAGAACTTAACACAGTGACCAGGCTGAGAAAATCAAAGAGCTTTACCCTGTACAAAGTGGCCTAGAACCGGATCAGTTTTGGCACATTTTCCAGTCTCAGATTTCCAGCCATGCAGTAACTTCTCCTTAAATAGCGGGCAATAGCCCCAACATTTTATTTTCCCGTAGGTAATTCCGAAAAGCACACTTCACAAAAGAGGTTTCCTCTGGCAGCATAAAGAGGAATGCCAGCTATTTACTTTGGAAAGAGGAGTAGGAAATCCAATCTCATGCTCAACAATTTGCTTTCATATACGATGCGAACTTTATAAGGAAGGGTAAAGAACTGCTAAGCTGTGCAATCTGCAGAGTGGAAAGGAGAGAAAGCCAATACTCTGCAGACTGAAGCAAAGAATATTTCTCTTAAGAGAGTTAAGCAAATACTGATAAACTACAGCACACTCTTTCAAGTGTATTTTTGGTAACAGGAATTTAAAATTGTACTCACAATTCCGCAAGTGTTCGTAGCAAAGTCCTGTTCTGTGGATCTTTCTTCAGGTGATCCACTACAGCTTGAACTATGATTGTGTTGTTGTACAGATCTCCAGGCCACTCTTTTATAAGGGTTGCAAACCCCTAAAAGTATAAGAGATAGTAATAGAAATAGAAAGAATGGCCTATGGAACATTTTGAAACATCAAAGCTTCAGAAAAGCCTCTGAGATGATGCCTGCTGTGCTTCACCTTTAAGCAACTTTTCTGTGCTTCTGTCCACAGACATGCACAGTGCAGAACACAGATTTTTCTTTCTCACAGGAGTGTTAAGATTCATGAAGCTGAGTCCCTTTCAGGTGCTGTAGCCTTTGTGTATCACCTCAGCCACTTATGCTACATTCAACAAACTAAAAATAACAGTATCTATAACAAATAATTAATCTCACAGTATCTGCATGCTGTGAAGAACATTCTATTTACTCACTTAAAAACAAAATCTAAATCCAACTTTTTAATACTGTCATTTCTGTGGAACTGTCCACTGACAATCTGTTTCAATCCAACAGAGAATTTGCTGTCAGAATTCTACACTGCTGAGGGTGTTTGGCTGGCAATAACTATTCCATGTAGACACATCAGGCTGCAGTACCTCGTAGTCGCTCTCCAAAAACTCGTGCAGGACCATTTCGTAGATCAGAGGTTTCAAAACTGGATCCCGTCTTGGCAAGTAAGGACTTATTGCCTATAGGAAGAAAAAGAAGAAGGTGCCAGAAGGGGGTGTGACATGAAACATCCCAGTACACTGATGAGAGAAAAAAAGAATTGTTGTGAAACAAAACAACAAAGCTGTGCACAGAATGTGGCCCTTGGAAATCACTGGAAGCCTACATACTGTTACCTGTAAGGAGTACCGTGAAATCATTTACTTTGGCATTACACATATTGGAATTGTCATATTTGAAAGAATTTTCTTTTGAAAGACATTAGTTACAATGGGAGAATCAGTCACTGCCCTTAGAGAAGTCTGAATATCTACTGTTAGTCAGTTAGAAAATAAAACCCATGAAAGACTACTCAGATGAAGAATGTTTTCAAAATCCATTTTGTCAAGTCTTGGCCTTGTAAAAGGTATAAAGATTCATTAGCTGAAAAATGTGTCCCTCTGATATATGACCTGCTGTGGGGTAGCTATTTTTACATATCCAAATGAAAACTAATTTGAGAGCATATCCCTTCATGGAAAGGATGAAGGCATGTGGTCTGTTGCTATATAGGAAGTGATAAGGAATTGCACCCCAGGAGGCAGGAGAAGAGAACCTGCCAGAATAAATCAGCTCATAGCCTGGAAACTTCAGCACATCATCTTATTAGCACTATTATTCCATGCAACTAGAGGCCAAAATTATTACCACATGCCAAAATAAATCCTACTGCTACTAGCTGCATGGGGACTTGGGGGTTTGTAGCTGAAGGATCAACACTGACGAAACTCCTCCACACACTCAGAGATTGTTGCCTGTTGCCCACTATTGGCACATGGTACAGTAACATTTTGTTAATGAAGCTGCTTGAAAAAAGAAAGAGAAACAGGATCTCGCTCCATTTTTTTTTCAGACAGCAATGACTGTTCACGACAAATGCTCTTAGTATTTAAATCAAAACAATTCCCTAAGTTACATATTGCATTAAAGCCTTCCATCTGTACGTGAGAGAGGAAGTACAAATACAAGATCAATTAAAAAAGCATTGGTAATGACTCTGCAAAAATTAACAGTTCATTGCTCACAAGAGACCTCTTCTCTCCCTCTGTGCTGTTTGAAATGTGGTGCTGCCAACATCAACTCCCACCATCTGTCACAGAGTTTACCAGTTTCTTAAGAGCTGCTTACAGACTTTTCATCAATAGGTATAAGGATGAGGTATACACAAGAAAGGCCAAGTAAAAGTTGACACAAGATAGCCTAGACCAGCTCACCAATAAGCCCAAACCACACTTGTTGCTTCCTCAAAGGATATCCATGAGGTGAAAAAGGCTGTCTGGATAGTGCTGCTCTCTGCTATGCCCACTGGAGTCAGGTGAACTCTTGCCAAGTGTCCTCTAGCCAATGGTTTGCTCATTAAAGCACTGCTGCTGCCAGCTGATCATCCTGCACCCTTGCTAAAAGCCACTGCTGTCACAGCAGAGCCAACAGAATGAATGAAGCACATCCCTCATGCCACAACAGGCAGCACTCACAGAGTCTGGCACCTTCCTCTGGATCCATCCACCTTCCTCAGCTGCTGGAGCCCAGACATTGCATTTTATACTGAAATGACTTGGGCACAAGCACGTAACTCCCTCAAGCCACCACTGCTGGAGGCTCTACCATCTTGCAACTGCCACAACAAGGTTTGCTAGAGAATATTCACTGAAGATATGAGACGTCAAGATACCAAAATGCAACCTTTAGTAGCCAAACAGGACCATTTAGTAGAGAACACTCAAAAACACCCTAAAGTCACATGTAGATAAACAAGACACTTCTCTCAGAGGCTTTGACATTGGGGTACCACTAACCCCTCTGCACGAAGGAAAGTTTTAGTTTTACTGCCACCTTAGTTACTGGCAAAACCCACTAGATTGGAAACGTCGTATTTCAGGCACTCTTATATGCAGTGCAAATTCTATTAAGAAAATTCCATTTGAAATAAACTTTCTCCAAATCCCAAATAGTCTCCTCATCAGGGCTTAAAGCCATTATAGCACAGTTACAATATGGCGTGTAATATCAGCTGGTTAGGTAAACAGGGAAAAATTCCAAACAACACACAAGAAATCCCAAGCATTACAAAAACTCCTTCATTTAGATCTGGCTTAACTTAGTTCATCCTTTATGATACTCAGGTATCTCTAGGATTTTGGAAAAAGTTATATGGGATTGAAATAGTAAAATAAGGCAGGCATTTTCTAAAACTGCAACTTGAAGCTGAATAATGTAATGGACTGCAACTTTTGTTTTTCTGAGAATTCTTAGGCCTAAGCCCTAAGAAGAAAAAGAAGAAATTCTGACGGTTGAAACCAACCAACTGTTTAGAAATGCAGTAACTGAGCAGAGATGCTTGCAGCAAACCTGCAAGTATTTTTATATTTTACAGTCTGCTGGGTGACATAAGCAGAGACAAGACAAACATCCCTTACAGACACATCTAAAAATAACCCAAAAGGATTATGAAGCAATGTATCAAAATTTCACCTATACCTAAACTCTGGTCCTTTACTGGGCTGAAATAAAGAAACAGAAACATGGGATTTCATCTTTCAAGGTGGCAAAGAATGCACCAAACCACTAAGAAGTCACACAAAGGCAAGGCAGTTCTTGCACTGGAGTGGCTCTAAAACAGAAGTCAGACATTTCTGAAACTCATACTGCTGAAACACTTTTGGTCTTCGAACAGAATTAAATAGCTCAAAGCCAGCAAGGGACTGCGTGCTGTGAGATCTTAATAGTATGTCCTTTTTGGCTCATTGAGTCTGAATAGGAAGACATAAAATTCAGAAGTAAATGTACACATGTTACCAAAGGGAGTGTGCATAATGTTTTCTACTGGTTCGGAAGTGACTATACTACAGCCTTATGTCCTGGGCAATTTATTAACTGAGAATCTCACACTGACTGTGTACTGCTCCAGTAGCTGGCTTGTGACCAGGGAAAACACAAGACAGGGCAGATTGCCCCTCTTTCTTGCCACTATTTCCAGCACACAGCACAGGTCTTGGCTTGGCAGTTCTTGGGCACTTAAAGTTGTGTATCTGTTGCAAGGGACCTGAATTTTCTAGAATGACTGGCACCCACAGAGACTACTTTCCTCAAGAGCTGGGGGAGGATTTTCAGGACACACTGGAAATGAATGAAATGTAAATGAGAAAGATATAATTAACTACAAGCATCTTTGTAAGTAAAGGCCTTGGGCACAGGTCTTTTACTTGGAGACTGTCAACAAGTAAAAATACACAGCTGAGTGCCTGGATATGCTATGCTTCCAATCTGCTTTAAGGTATGTTAACACATACACATCAATCTGAAAGAAAATTAGAAACAGCAAGAGATCTGGGGCAAGAATACCACAACAGGGCATTAAGTGTGATGCTTTGGATGCTCCATCAAAACATGCAGTAAGTACAGCATGCAAATTCCTTGAGTGCAGACACAGAACTTACCTTAAGCTGACCTATTTCTTTAAACTTATAAACTTCAAATTCCCAGAGTTCTGTGTTTTTGCCAAGAATTTTCTGGCACTTTCTGGAAGGAAAGTGAAAAGAGAGAGAACGAAAATAGGTACAGAGAATAACACAAATGTGACAGCATTACTGCAAGAATTCCTTTAGTCTTCTCCCTATCATGACGTTCACACAAGTGGCTGCTTTTGGCACTGCTTTCAGCAGAGCATTCTCCTCCTTTCAGACCCTAAGATTTTGTTGCATGCAAGACAACTAACTGCTTATTATTCATTCACCCTTAGTGATTAGGGCCATAATAGCTTTCATAGAACCACAGAGTAGATTGGGTTGGAGGGGAGCTCAAACACCACCTAGTTCCAACCCCCAAGCCACAGGCAGAGATGCCACTCTCTCGATGAGCTTTATGAGTGAATTGTTCAAATCTTATCTGAGAAAAACTGAGCACTTAACAAGACATGTTTATGCTTACACATACATGAAAACACAAATCTTGGCTAATCTCTCATTCTTACTTTAGATACCCATACTTGATGGTTTTGTTTATACCCATGTAAAACCAAATTATTTTCTGATGGTCTTACACACTAATAAAATTAGTTTATCAAAATCCAAAGAAAACCTCAGCTTTGAAAATCTAGTATGACTCTGAAAAATCAAGGCTGACTTTCTAAAACATGTATGTCTCAATTCCAAGTTTCAATTAAAGTTTACAGCAACTTTTAGGTCAGTACAGGCAAGGAAATCTAGGGCACAATAAATACATCTCAATGCTTTGAAACTTCAGAAACTCCAGAACACACAGAAAAACAACATCTCCAAATACTTCAGGGTCAATAATTTGGTTTTGCTTTTTCCCCATGCACAGACACAATTCAGCCAGCAAAGAAGAGCTTTAATGCTACGTTACCGAGCAGCCAGGTCATACTCTCCTTTCTCCACCAGGTGATTTACATATGCTAAGCCAATGTCCTAAAGGGAATAAAAATAAAGAATTAGTTATAAAAGTTTGGAAGTGAACTACTTGACTACCACAATAAGTACCACAACAGCAGTGCATAAAGCTGGAAACTCAAACACCAGGCTTTAAATGGATCCCCTGATTCTCCTTTGTAAGTAGGGCCCACAGAACAGTCAACATAAAATACCTGGGAGACCATTCACAGGTTCAAACTGAGATGCTCTTTTAAATAATTCTCATAACCTCATTCATGCTGAGAAGGCTGTGCCACCTCTCCTTGTTAAGGATTGTTCAAACCACATAGCTTCAGTGCTGGCATTAGTTAGTTCAAAAAAAAAAACAAACACCAGCATGCTCTTTGTCAACACAAAGTTTGCAGAGAGCAGCCAAAAGCTGGTTGAGAATATAAATTCTAGTGTTGCTCAAAAAATGCAGCAATTACTGAGAGCTTTGCAAGATTATCAGGTATTATTACATACTAAATTTCTCTTCTCAAGAGTTCATCACACAGGTCAGTTGTAAAATTTTTCTGGTAGGCATCTAATATATATTAAGATTTTGGCAGGGGTCTTGTGCTGTATTCTCAACACTTGTGTCCATGTTGACACAACCCAGTGTACTCATTGCATAACTTAAGAATCAAATCAGTAAAAGCACATTGTTTCTAGGGGAATAAAAGAAAAAAAAAGCTGAATAATGAAAAAGAAGTCCTTGTTTCTTACAAAAACAAGCATTTAGGTCTTCTGAGGCACAATACTTTTTTGATCAAGGACAGTACGGACCAGAGCAGAGTATGAACACAGGTATGCAACAACTTCAACTGGCCAATCTACTAAAAAGTCAGAAAAAAATGCACACAGAGAACATTTTAAGGTTTCATTCCACTATAGGAACAACCTCTGTATTTTTAACTTCACAATTCTCCAGAATGAAGATTTCTGCCATCCTCTTTCTCCTATGGACCAGCTCCCCAGTTGGCAGAGAAAATGTGTAAGTAAAGGAGCTGGAGATCTGGTTCTTCAGGACCTTTGCATTCTGCTCAAGAGGTGTAGAGATAATTATTGCAACCTAAAAAATCCCAGGGCCACCAGACTGGTCAGGTGGTTCAGGTGCTGCGAGTGTGGTGGCCCTTGGCAGTGAGAGCAGGAGTTATTTTAAATCAGTATACCACTAATCCTTCCCTTAGGGCTTAATGGCAACATTTTATCCCCTCAACACATTCTGTTGTTGGCTTTTGTACCAGACACCAAGCTCTCAAAAACTGCTTCTATTTCACTGAATTTCATTGTATTCTGCAGAGCAAATTTCTGCAAACCAAAAGAAAAGCTGTGGGGTTGTTTGGTCTGGGTTTGGTTTTTGTTTGTTTGTGTTTAGTTTTTGTTTGTTTGTGTTTGGTTTTTTCTGTCCTAATGTCAGGACATCCCTCAACAGTTGTTTGTATCTTTTGCAAGGCTCAAAGAGCAGCTGCTATAAGTGCAAACTCTGTGATAGGTGATGACATGCCATTACACCTTGATTCAACTTCTGGACTACACAAGAATAACAGTTTTTTCAAGACATACTGATGACTGATGTACAGCATGGGTATTATACCAGTAATCTGACCAAAAACAATACACAACTTCTAACACTTTGTACAAACTTCAATTTAAAGCAGCAGCAGTACTAATGAAATACCAATGTATTCACACTGAGGTCAATTTAAACAAAAACAAAAGCTAAAATTAGTAATGCTTTCATTGCTATTATTCTATCTCCCCTTTTGTCTTAAACATCCATACCCTTTGTTGCTTTGTGAAAGGGACTATAAAACATGGGAAATGACTATAAATGAGAGAAGGAGCTTAACTATGTGAAATAATGAGAACTGGAAAGCAGAATAAGAGACCTAGATGTGAAACTGCAATTGAATTTCAATAGTATTTAAAAGGTCTTCCTCTCAAACTCTTGATGAAACCCTGTCACATGTACCAGGTAGAAGGTTAAATGTGTCACTCTTCCCACAATCTCTAATAGTGCAATACTGTGTGTTACTTGAAACAACAGTAATTTAATACAAATGTAAATGCAAAGAAAAACCCCATCAGAAATGTAATTCTCTTCTTATTAATGTCTTTATGAAATCCAGATCTTTCCACGTTTCACAGACTAACATTCCTGTTGTGCAGCTGAAACCAAGAAATCAAATGCTAGTTGGAGTTTCACAAGCAGTTATTGCCTGGTGTCACACAGAACAAGGAATTTGTTGCATCTCACAGCATCCTAGAAGAAAGCAGATACTCTGTTTTCAATAGAAGTTTTGAGACTTACCAAAATCTTGTGCTTTTTTATGGTTTTTTGACTGATCTCAGCTGCCATCAAAGCTTCCTATATTCAGAAGGGAGGAAACAGTGGTATTAGCCAAATACACAAACTTCCAATATAGCAAGTTCTAGAACTGTATAAATCAACTGTTTTTCAGAGCAGGGTGTTTGAAGCACTGGAATTTTTAATGCCATGGTTGGATGAACAGCTTTGAATTCATACTCAAACAAAAGCAGTCAACCAAAGAGAAAACTACCTTTGTTTCCATCTGGGTTCACTCCTCATTACTATATTAGGATCAAATCACAAGATTACAACAAAACAGACAATGCAATCACATTGGAGCATTTTCAAACGAGACCCCTTCACTACTAGAACCTGTGAAAAAATCAACAGCAAAGGGGGTGGAGCAAGTCTACCTTCCAGTTCCCCAGCCCAAACTTCTCCAGTCAGAATGATTTATGACTTAAATAGTGTCATTTCCTGCTCTTGTACTTCTTTCCAATGGCCAGAAACAAAGCTGGCACTTTTACAACTCCAAGTGAAACCTTTAGGATATATCATAACACGTGACTATCTACTACCTTGAATGGCCTTCAGAAAGGCACCTGCACAGCTGTCACTTGCAAATAACTGGAGTCTTCAGGGACCAAATTCTGTGATTTACACACATTGCAAAACTGCACTCATCATACAAGTTTGCTATGCAGATGCAAAAGCATCCACAGGGATTTAAACAAATCTGAATGAGAAATATCACGCCTATATTAACAAAAGGAACCTGTGCTGAATGGCTTGCCCACATTTTTTTCTTATAATGGGCACCAAAAAAATAACACATAACTAAGAATTTGCAAGTTACTTTATGCATGGTAACAAGTGTTCTAAGTCAGTAACTGCAGGACATTAGACTTCAGAACACCTGGTCTGTGTTGATATGGTGTGTAAGAATTTATCATTGTTTTAGGAGTTTAGATATACACATTTAAACACACCAATACTTATGCAACCAAATACTGAGCTGTTTTTTCCCAAGGGAGCTGTACACCCTTGTCTTCTAATATTTGCTCTCCTTTTTTGTGATCAACACTACTTTCAGCATGAATAGCTACAGTTCCAGCTCAGAGTATTTTAGTTTTAAAAGCCTGAACACTCTAGGCAAGTAACATGGGGCAATGCCCTAACACAACCACTTTGTTCTAGAGTGGAAGCACTATGGAACAGGAAAAATCTCATCTTGCCCACCAGGACTATTTCTCTTCCCTCTTTAGTTGGGATAGACCTAGAAAAATATCCACGTAACTCCTAACTGTGCTGCTGCTTTAAACCCAAACCCCAGTTTTAATAATTTTCAGTGACAGCTAACACATTTCATGTCTGATGATGAGAGGAGTAATCACAGCAACTAACTCAGCTATTCACTTGGCTGCAATTCTGATTCGTTGTTTCAGGAAAAGAAAAACCCTATAGAGAGATGGAGGGATGTAGAGTTAACTCCCACCCTTTACAAGCACTTAGTCCATGACTGTAGGAACAGAACTATCCAATCCAAACGACCTAGCGAAGTCCATCACCCCACTCCAATTTCCAAACTAGGAAAGATGGAAGGAAAGAATGATGTTAAATTACTTCGTATTTCTTCTTCTCAAGGAGCCAGTCAATGTGGTCATCTTGGTCCCGCTCTTTTGCCACCACCACATCTCTTGGGCTGATGATATAGAAAAGCGATTCACCTTCCGAGTACTCTGAAAATGCATACACAGTTTTATTATTATATTGTCCTTAAGTAAAGCTCTGCTTTTTAGTACACCCTTGAGGGGAATTTAAAAAGAGGAGATGCCAGGAAGACAGCAAGGCTACTCCTGCAGAACATGCTTGTTTTGGAGGCTGCATTCTCCAATAAATTAAAACTGGTTTAAATGGCAAAACATCTTTTAAAAAAATCACTACAGCTTATTGCAAATTCTGATTCATCCACTATGTGTAAACTTTATGATGGTTTAGAACCCATTATTATACTTTTAGAGGACTATTACACTACACAGCCTTCAATAAACTTATCCTTCCCATCAAGGTCAAGGCCATCAAAAGCATAAATGATAGATGCCGTAACCCCTGGGGACACAGCACATCATTACAGCAATGCATTTGCAATGCTACAAGTTAAGGTTATATGTATAATGCATTTTCTCATACCATAAGCCTTTATTTTTGAGTAAGCGCAAAGAAAAGGTACTAAAAGGTAAAATCAAACACAGAAAGTAACTGTTCTGAATAGTTATTATTTCCACAGGACCCCTGAAGAAACAACAATATTCTGTAGTCACAGGAAACAAAACCACCCCCACTTCATCTGTGTCTGTACCAACACAGAAATACACTCCTGAAGTGATCAGCAACACACAAAATAATGCTTGTCTTAAAGCCATCCAGAACATTCAGACTTGTCAGATGAACTAGAATATTCATAAAGCATAAAAGTACAACTGTGGATATCAATATTCTGCTTCGAGACAGGTATAAAGAAATCCCAGTTCTACTGATAGCAGCACAGATGTTGTTGAGGTCAGGAGATACACTATATTTCCAGTGGCTTAGGGGCAGAGATGTACACAAACAGGTCTGCCAAGTCTATGATTTGAAGCCCGCTGCCAGAGAAGATGCTTAAAATTCAGATTCATGGATTTTAAAAGCCAGAAGGAATGTTTCTGTATAACACAGGCTATATAATCTTCACCAAAGAATTCTGCATCGGCTTTGCCATGCATTTTACTGAGCTATGACATACAGATCGGAAAACTATCCCATCTTTAAAAGATGGCATATGTTGTGCCAGGGCTTAACCTCCCTACCTGCTACATAATTAAACCTATTTTCCAGGTGGAACTTGCCAAAATCCAGTTTCTCCTCACTCTGTTTTCCCATTCTGGGGCCTGTATATCATGATAGCTTTGCCAAGACAGGGAAGCTGAACATCAATGTGCCCCTTTTAAGCTAATCCAGGTACATCTTACTGCTGAAATGACATTTATTCAATTTTTCTCTCTAAAGCAGCTTTTCCAGACACTGTGCTACTCACTTCACTATTTTTGAAGCCCTTTGTGTAAGAAATGCTCCTAGGTATCACAAGTTGAATAAATCTCCATCAAAGATACTACCATCCATGATAGTGGACATTACATGAGATACAGATTTCTGCCCTCCCCGGTATGTCTAACTTAATAGATGGAATTAAAAATCATGATGTTTAAATACACACATTTGTTTTCTTGCATGCACCCAGTTCTTGTGGATTTCCATTCCACATTCCAGTGTCATAAGCAGTTACAGTTATTCAAAGGAGATGACATAAAAATGACATAAAAATGAAAAAGGAGGCTATGTCCTCTCAAATCAAGCCTTTTTTTGACTTGGTATGAAGATAAACCAAAACAATATTGAGAACACCTACCTAAATGATAATCCCGACATTCATTTTCCTGAAACCCTCGTACTGTTAGTGCATCAGAAGAGATCTCCTCACAGGACTCAGGGAGGGGTTGCACAATATCCAGCCTAGGCCTTGCACAGCACTCCACTTCCTAGAAAAACTACAACACATTAGTTGCATCCAACATGACTTACCTTAGCAATGCCAGCTGATGGGCACCTACAAACAGGGCTGAAATTCAACAGCTGCAAACATTCACAAAGATCCAGTACTTTGCACTGTGTACTCAGCTCTGAATCACACAAGTTGCAAAGCTTAATTAAGCCCAGATCCAACACAACCTCATATTTTCTACTTCAGGCTGTGAATTATACCACAATACAGAGTGAAAGAGCAAGGATATGTAGAAAGAACACACAGAAGGTGGATTTGCACAGCTCTAACCCACCCATGTGGCAGCAGCACCACTTTGGTCCTTCCTCAATTTTACTGTTCCATGAAAAAAAATCCCAAAATAAACAAAACAAAAAAACTTTCAAAGCAAGTCATGAGTTCAATTCTGATCCAATTTGTAAAAAGTAGGAAGCTGTCATTTGAAAGCTGTGAAATCAAGTGTAGGAAGACCAGTGTTCTGACAACCCAAGAGCTCAGGCAGCTTGGGCCCCACAGAGCCAAGACACTGACAAAGGAGTTCCCACCACAACAGGGCACAGACAGTGCCAAGGACAACTGCTCCTTCCACAGTTACCCAGAGAACTGAGAAGTTAGCAAAGCCCGGCTACTGGAGTTTGTTTAAAAGGCTAATTAAAACCAAATACATGAAAAAACCTCATTTCTGTGTCTATTACTGCTATACCACCTGAAATTCCCTTCTCATCTTTCTTTCCTGAAGCAATTAAAATGACTTTAACCTTTATCAGTCACCATCTCTTTTATACTAGCTCCTTTTCTGTGCTACTGTTTCATGAGCAGTGGCTTCCCAATTTCCTTGCTCCCTAGCATTTCAACCCAGTTTTTCCTCCCCCTTCCTTATCCCATTTGTTTGCTTTCTTTTGTTCCACCAACTCTCTCACACTGGAGGACTATTGTGCCGACTCTCTCGGGAAACACTGCTGTGACATTATTTTTCTCCTTAATATAAATAAAGAAATAAAAACGTGCCATCCCAAAGCAGAGCTGGGAGCTCACCCTATTGATTTCAGCAGGCTGGAGCATTTGTTTGAACCCACAGCATTGCATTGCCTAGCAACTTGAGCGCCCAGCTGCTTAAGGTTACTATGGTGATGGTTGTCTAACGCAGACATGCTTATCAAAGAGATGATCAAGAGCATCTGCCACTCTCACACGGCAACTTCAAGGATTTCCTGCACTGTCTCGCCTTTTATTTCACTTGGCTATGTGAGATACGTGTCGGAGGCAGACGCGGCGCTTGCCCGCGCGCAGTAAAAATGACTGACGGGAATTCTAATTCCTGCCTCTCCCCACACAGAGTTGGGGCACGCAACTAAAGATCTTAGAAGGAAGGCAGACAATGATGCCACTCGCTCACAGTCATGCATTCCACCCTGCAGTGGCTTATTGCTTGAGTTGATCAACTTGGCTGCTCTCATTTCTTCTGAGATGCAGCGTCAGCAAGTCCTAAACAAGATTCTTCATTTCTTCCGGTGCAGAAACAGCAAGAAGAGAGAGAGAAAGGAAAGAAAAAGGGGGGCAGGGGGGAGGAAGGAAAAAGGAGAGAGAAGGACTAGCTAGAGACCTTCTCTGCCTTCTGCAAGAAATAAGGGAACACAAACATGATTTCTGAAAGGTAAGTACATTAGTCTTCAACTTCACCTCCACTGACCTTGTTTTATAGGTCAGAGAAGTTTCAAGCACTGTTCACTACCAGCAGACTACGAATTTTTTCTCAGATAATCACATCTGCATGACCAGTTTAAGGGCCAACTCACAGGTCAAATTAATGTGGTGAAGAAACTCTGAGATAAGAAAAGATTACCGTTTTCTCTGAGATCTCCTTTACATAAGAAAGTATAACGAGCTGGTCACAGATAGGTGCAAGTCCACTGATGTAGAATTCAGTGTCGAATTGGAAAACTGAAATACAGGACACAAACAACATTAAAAAAAAGTGAATGTATATGAACTACTACTGAAGAAAAACACACAACTGATTTTCAGTGACAATCAACAGCATGAAGTAGCACTTCAGAGAAATGAAGACTCAATATATAAAACAAACCCAGAGATTTCCCAGTTGGATCAGAAGAAAAATTACATTTAACAGATTAAATTACATTAAAGCTTGCAAGAAGAAATATTTGTGCTCCAGGATATGCTAGAGATGAAACATTTGAAATGAATGTTCAGCCTGATTTTAAGTAATCACATAGGAAAGGGAAGGAAAACCCAAACCAAACTCAATAAAATAGGCAATAAGTAGAACAACTTCATTGGTTTGCATACTTGTAGCAAGTTCATGTGGCCATAGGAGAACCACATCTGCTACATCTATTGGTATGATATATGAAAACATAATTATTTATTTGTCATCACTTTAAACATCACAGAAAGACATACAGATATCCTCATTACAAAGAAAACACACAGTTGATAGTACCTTTACTTGTTAATAAAACTGAAAATGCAATTTCCTAAAATTGTTCTTGAAATCAAGACAGTTAAGTGATGGCTATTTCAAGAGAGAGAAAGCAAAAGAGAGTGCTGAACTGTATTTACAAAAAGGCTCCCTAAATGAGACCTCTGCCACAGAAATAGCTATTTAGTTTGGTACTGTTGCATTTACAGTGCCTCCCCTTTTTGCAGGCTCCTCTCACATGGAGTCCAAAACAGTAATTATCCAAGTGCTTATATTAGAAAACTTAGTAACTATAAGCTTTTATAAAAATAGCAGATAACTCATAATTTTCTCCCAAAAAATAGCTTTAGGAGCATAAGTAGGAAAAAAAGTTTCCTTCCTTACTGCTTAGCACACTGTGTTACTAGTACCTACTGTTTATTTAAAGCTACTAATTATTTTAGCAAGCCGAACAGAAAATGCAGTGTAATGACACTAAAAATAAAGCTTATTTTCTTTAGCTAAGATAATAAGAAGGGACAGGAGAAATAATCATCCTCCTGCTAAAGGAGAAAAGAATACGGTCGAGTAAAGTACAGATTTGACACCTGTCTCTCAATGAATAAGCAAATACTCTTCTCCTTTTAATGATTGCTGACACTTCAACATCACATGGGGGACCAAAGCACAGCACAAGGATGGAGCACTCAATCCATTCTAGGAGAGAACAGGTTCACATCTGTAACCATGTACATAATTATTGTGCTATAGCCTGAAAGACTGATGAGATTAACTTTGTGTCACATGTTGCTCTCAGTGAAGATTTTAAACAAACCACATCAGAAACAACCACTGATCTTATTGACAGTTATTTGGCAATTTAAAGTAATATGGAAGGTAGGAGGAAAAACACGGAAAAGAAAAAGTGAAGTGAAATCCATAATAGTATTGAAGAACCAGTACAGAAACTTTAACTTCAGCTTTAAAGAAGGGCTGAGAGAAGGCTCTCAAAGGCATATAAAATATTGTGGTTTGAATTTGGAGAGGAAAACTCCAAATGTAGCATGGTGAATGCTTCATTTATAAAGACTGTAGAGATGGTTCTAAAAACCTATGTGTGTTTCCCTGTCTTACACTAGAACTTGAGTTCCTTTGCCAGTGAAAATGCTTGTAATGCCCAATGTAAAGTTATTTAAGATCAAACAATAGCACTGTTCTGTGAAACAAAAGTAAACAAACAGACGAAAATGACCACTTCAAGTTTTTTCAAGTAGAGTTTATAGTTTCCTAGGTTTTACTTTCAGCTTTCTCTCAGCTCATCCATCTCAAGAGGCCTTGTTGAAACACAATGCTCCAGTTCTGCAGCTCCAGCCTCGAACAAAGAGTAACTGGCACAGACAGTGCTTCTTGACCTGCTAAAGCCCTTTGAGCAGCTAATCAAAGAAGTCTCACTGAAAAAAAATTACAGAAGTTAGAGCTGCACAGATAGGTTAATTTGAGTTACTTTCTGGACACTGTATTATGATCATCGGTGAGAAGAAAATCCAACACAAAGGCACTGCAGAAACGTTGGCAATTTGAAAAGGATCCAAAGTAATTAAAATAAAGGTGGTATTGAAGCAAATGGGAGTGACCAGTATAGGGCCAAGTGTCATATATGTTTATGCCTGTCATAAGAGAAGATGGAAGATATGCTGACAGTGGATCTTCTCCATGGTCACAATCTATGTACAGCTGTCAGACTAATCATCAGGAAGCAAAAAGAAGCAACCTGTAAATCTTTACTGTTGCTCATTAAATGAAATGTATGAAATACATCAAACTACAGAAAAAAACCAGAATGTGCTACATTATTTACCCAAACTCTAAATAAAGCCACTTCCTCTGGGAGTTAAAGACACACACATATAGGTGGACTGAAACTAAAAGGAGTCTGTTTTGCTTAGTCAAACCCCAAACAGCTGCCCCTGCTTTTCCACAGCAGATTTACAGAGTAAAATTCTGGTTACAGTTAAAGGGTTTTGCCTTTGATTTCAAAGGGCACAACCTTTCAACACTGGCTTTTGAAAAAGTAAACAGGAAGCTGAACCAGCATGCAGAGAATTAACATGAAAATTAACACAACACTTAAGCCTCAAAGCTGATTTTTTGAATAACTCTTTTTTTCCATTGAATGGAGAAAACTTTGTTAACCAACAGACTTTAAGAATTCTGAGGCTTAGAAATTCTTAGGTTTGAAGAAAAAGAAGTCAAAATCTTGAAGAATTTTGACTCATTTCATGATTAAATTTATAAATTATAGGCTTGGCTTGTAGCAAAACAGATGAACAACAGTATAAGTAGAATGAACTGTGTAACTAGGTTTGGGGGTTTTCTTTTTTTTTTTTTTTTGTTTTGGCTTCTCAAGTATAGCAGACTTGCTTCAATGAAATGTTTGCATAAATCACTGTAAAAAGTTTGTTTCCTGATCATCACATTCATCAATTAAGCTTTATGTTCTGCCTATATAAAGAGACATATGTTGGTATGGTAGATCCCAGTATCTCACTTTACAAACAAGAAAATAAATATTCTCAGGGGTTTTTTTCAGATTATAATGTGCAATCTCAAAGTGTGATGCCAACTTGCCATGCAGTTATGTAGCTACTTCCTCACAAAACATACAGATGTGCTGTTTACAAGCATGGCCTTAAAACATGCAATTTTTAAAGCAGAAATCTGCTTTGTGGGGAATTTGGTGGAATGCAAAGGGAGACAAGTACCAAGAGACATTGCTGCCTGGTTGATGGAATTGAGCTGAGGTTCCTCAGATAAAATTTGGGCAAAACTAAATTGAATAGGAAGTCTCCAATCGACTTGAGGTCTTTTACAGACTTCCAGTGTTAATCTCTAATCTGAGGCAGAGATAAAATACTTCTCCATATAAAAGTATATAAAATCCTGAGAGGGCAAGGAAGACCAGATGGTTAATTTCCTTTGAAGGCATTGTATTAGCTACTTAGCAACCAGTTGAGGAAGAGGACTCCAGGTGAGGAAGGGGCCCTGCTCGGCCCAGAAGTTGTGCAGCATTTCAGCTTTGGTACAGGCTCCAGGAGGGAGCACAGAAGTCAAGCACTCTTTAAGGAGGATCACAACAGCATTTAGCCCATGTTAAGCCTGTAATTCAATACCAATACCTTCTAATCAATACACCACTTCCCAGCGGTAGCTGACAGAGCTAAACTGATAGGATCTGCTCAGCTAACACACATTTAAAATAGAAACATTCACTGGAGTTTATCTCTGACAGTGAATGAAGACACACAGAGGCAACGAACTGTAGCAGAAACAATGGAAAAGATTACTGAGGAAAAGCACCATGTAAATAAAATTAGCAATGTCACACAGATCTCAGTGCATGAGACCCATATGATTTATCTGTTTTCTCTTACAGATAATCACAGCATTATCTTCTTTCAAACAAAGCAGCCAGAACAGTTCAGTGGTGTAACTTTCCCACATTATGGGCTGTCTGGTTTGGCATCACAGCAGACAGAATAATTATTTCCCTCCTTAGAATAAGCATAACTATTTCTTAAGACAGAAATGGAAGATGAGAGGGTACTTTATTAAACAGGATCCTACATATCTAACTTGCAATGCAGGAAATACTCTCTTTCCTTATTCACTGGGCTGCAAACTACTGAAGAAACATTTATGATTTATTAATGGTATCACAGTTAGCTACAATACTATTGTGGAATTTTGGGGCCCTCAGAATGGCTCTAAAACAGCATCAATCTGAAAATCTGAAGCTGTTGAGACATGAGAAAACACTGTGGTATCATAGACTTCATATGTATTACCCTGATGAGCAGAGAAGCAACCATGAAATTTCCTGCTCCACTTCCAGTTTTCAGTCCAGGTGCAAAATTGTAAAAGCATGGAGGAAAAAAATTAAACAAATGCCACACCACTAAACACAATAGTTATAATGTTTGGGGTTTAATAAGTATGACGACATGATGTTATTAGTCAAAGTAGCTGAAGGATACTCATTACCCTGCCACTGAAAGATATTCTTGCCAAAGTTCTTTACTAAAGTGTATCAACATATGCACCCACTTAGGATATTTGTGATTGTGCAAAAAAACTGTCCTGGTTGCTGGTCTGATACAAAACTAGACCTTCTAGCCAGGCCTTTAAAAAGTAAAGTTGAAATGAAACAGATCTTATGGCATGACATACAGCTGTCAAGAAGACCTTCTACATGACTATATTCAAAGGTTATTTTAATTTATACTGAGACTTGAACAACTAATGTCTTATCTAATACCCAAATTCCAAAGAGTGCTGTTGGCAGCATTTGGCAGAACCCCTTCAGTGCTCTGACGTGAAACCAGAAGGACAAATCTCAAGTGCATCGTTAACAGGTTAAGTGATACAAAACACCAGTCCTGGAGAACACAGAGTAGACTGCAGACTAAAGATTTTAAGATGAAAAAGTTACTTCCATGAAAATCTCTGTTCTTCATCTCTGCACCTCAAGAGCCTGATGACAGCTTGTTATATTTTTAAAATGAAGTTTCAACAGACAGTCATGTAAGACGAGTACCCTCCAAACAAACACATTATAGCTGGAGTAGAAGTTGCCTCTGTTCACTTGTCACTACATAAACCATCCCATTTGGTCATTTTCTAAAAGCCACTTACAGGTACAGAAAACACTACACACCTGATCTGAGGTTCATGACTGAACTTTTTCTTGATAGAATTACCTCAAATATCCTAGAATCCTACTGTTAAATAATCTATTTGGACAACAAATCCTAAAGAACAAACAGCCTTCAGGTCTCAGTTAACTGCCAGGCATGCCACCATCTCTCAGTATCCAGAGTCTCTACAGAGTTTAACAAGTCTCCTGGTTGATTTAGAAGCTATTTGAAAATGGTCCTTTCCTGAAACCAAAACCAGAATAAACACACACCCACACCATGCACCATTTCAACCCGACACGAGTCAGGATCTTGCTGAACACACAACTATCTACAATCTCATGTTATTACAGTCAAGGGAGTATCAAAGTTTGCAAACTGTTGCCCACTGATCTGCAGTCCCAGAGGGCCTGTTTATCTTCTCAGCACTATCTATTCATAGATATTTCCTTTCCCCAATAGATGCTTCTGGGGACAGTTGTGACTTTTTCTTTACATCCCCACTTCCCTTCCAAATGTTCTTTGAATTCTGCTTTACTTAATAAACACATTTTGTCAAGGCCGTTTCCACTGATCAGCAATACTGACATTTATCCACATCTTTTTAGCTAGACAAATAAGAAAGCAAAGGAGAATATAAAACTCAGAAGCCAAAAAAGGAAACAAAAAGAAATTCAAACCAATTTCCTAGAACTATACTAGAGACTTTAATAAGAAGAAAAAAATAGAGAAAACAATTACAAGAATAGTCAAGCAACACATAATCTAATAAAGCAGTATCTGGTTTCTCTTTCCACTATATCAACCATCAATCCTTTAATCAAGATGAAAAACGAAGTTCTCTGAAAGAATCTGTATGAAGGGAAAGTTAAGGCATCCACTGTTCACACAAGCATCTCTGATTTTAGATGATCACAGAACTCAAGGCTCTCTAAAACCAAAAACCCTCACAGCTATGCAAGAGGCCACATGACAACCTCATCAACTAAAAATGAGGTGACATTTATGTTACAACTACATGTTGCCTTCAATCTGTAACAGTTTTTTAAGGCTAGAATGTGGTAGTAGACCTTTATGGCTCATCTAATTTGGAAGGGAGTGCATTCCCACAGCCATACCTATTTCCACGTAGCGGTTCGGGAGGTCACGTATTTCACTGGCATGTCGTTCCTTTACTGAGCAAATCTGGGAAACAGAGAGTGGGAACATTACAATGAACAAACTGTAATTCCTAAAATGATACCAACTTTGCCTCAGTAAGAAAGGGGATTTCTGGGAATTCTTGGACATGCATGTCTTTATTTTGGAAAAACACAAGTGGAGAAACAGTGATGATGCATCACTAAAGAAGCAAAGGGCATGGGAAAGTTGTGGCTGTAGTTCACAGCCTTATAAATATGCTGGGAGAGGGGAAGGATGATGGCCCACACAAGAGAAATCTGAAAATACCTGCCCACTATGATTTCTTCACAGAATCATAAATATTATGAGTTTGGGTTTGGTGTCTTCTCACACTTTGCATCTCATTACCTTCCAATTTCAGTAAGAGTTTGCTATTGCTACTCCCAGTAAGAGGAGGAGAGTATGTACGTGCAAAGAAATGCACATAACCAAAATGCTGTGAAGCACACACAAATACAAGTGGGAAGACAGATGCCAAACTCAGGACAAACCTCCTCATTGGGAAAACTCAAAGTTTCACACTCCAAAAGCTTTTTACACGTCACCTACCCCACTTTACCCTCCCTTTCCATCTCTTCCTACCAAGCACTTTTAATTTCCCACTGTGCAGTGATGCAGCAGTCTGTTATTAGAAAACAGCTAACAGGCTTATGACAAACTCATGTCAGGTGCTGCTCTGAGCAAATCATAGTCAGTCTGCAGCACACACGTTGGAAATGCCAGTTTCCTACTGAAAGAGAACAAAACCCAAAGCAGCCTGTCCTCCCACTCCACCTCTGGTTTTCCCATGGTTGACCAAAATCATGTGGCTGTTTTAGCAGACACAACCTCCACAGCCCCCAGAGCAAGCCCCTCCCAAAATACCTCATGGTAACTTGTTCTTCCTTAATGCTAATCAAAAGAAATGAATTCAACAGCACACTAAAAGCTTTCAAAAGAGGAAATCTCTGCAAGGCACAGAGGAGCCAATGTCCCTGAGGATTACATTCACTGCATGCTCACAAACAGGGATCTGTCTGGCCACTGGGTGTCTGTCACTCCTCCTCCTAAGGGTCAGTCCAATGACATTCCTAAGGCAGCAGGAGTTCGAAACACTGCAGTCAAACCAAATCCTATTTTTTTCGATTGTCTTTGCTTTTCAGACATAATCCTCTGTTTGTCTGTGATAACAGCAAGCATTTATTACAAAGACAGGTAATTGCACCTTTACTGAATTTCCCCAGCCAATAATCAGCGTTAAATTATCCTTCCAGCAAAGGCTGCAGGGATACATATCTGGGCGAAGGCTTATGTCGTCTCGAGGCACATTGGTAATCCTTTGTTTGGAGATCATATCAAGTATCTTCACGCCCTGAAAGTTCAAATGCAAGAGAACTTTATTCAGTATGACAAACTCCTACTCACCATTTTGTATGCTAAGGCAGTCAGAGCAGTTCACAGCACAAACTTTAGGGTAGGGCCAAGTGTGCTGACAGAAAAAACTGTTGATAAAAAGACCCACCTAACCCAGGAGCTGACAAAAGGAGCAAGGGGATCAGAGTCATTTAGATATTTTAAATTTACATGCCAAGTAAAAAGACATAATAAGTGAATGAGTGACAGATTAGCAACTCCAGTCATGAACCAGTTTGGCTTATTGGGCTGGTGCTACTCCTGGAGAAACAAAAGAAATCCCAGTTTTTTCACAACAGCCCCTACAGAGACACAGAGTTTTCCACCTTGGAAAAGATGTGAAGCAACAGCTCATTAAGATAAATGAATCCTATCTGTACTTCTCAAGAAATGCATTTCCACTCTTACATTAAAACACAAAAGCAAGCATATGTAAAAAAATGCTTGATTTTGTATGCTGTGATTTTTCACTCCTCAGAGATTCTCCTTAACTACAGAAAAATAGAAGTTTAAAAAAGAAAGATTAAAGTCATTTGAGAGACAGAGAAAAAAAAAAGGCCATTACTCAGATTTTGCCATGCCATTTTGACAAGGTGAGCTATAACCTTTCCAATAGCAAAATGGAGATTAATTTCATGTTAAATAATGACTCATTCTTAGTAATTTAAAACAAAAATCCACAAAATATTTTAGTAGGTACTTCATTTCTGCTCACTGAGCTTAAAGAACAACTCTCAGAATCAGAGTAAAGGGAATGCAAAGGACCTTGAAAGGTCAGTGTCCAGGATGCCATCCTATGTTAGGATTTTCTAAGTGTCAAAAGTGATTTAAAAGATTCTCCTGCCTGTTTCTGTTCCCTGCACTGTGAGTTTCTGTGTCTGCAACTGCACAGACACAACTATTTGAAAGTCAGTGTCAACACGTGGCGATCATGGTCTAAGCCAGGTTTTGCCTTTTTTTTTTTTTTAAATCACAAGGAACAGTAAGTGGTATGAGGGTGGGTGAAGGGGTTTTTTCAGTGATCTTTGCCACGGAAGAACTGGGAGCATGGAACACACTCCTTTTGACTGCTCTTCAGCTATAGCAGTCATCAAGGGTTCAAAACCAAACAACAACAACTTGCACATCCCATCTGCAAAGTACAGAGCTCAGATCTTTGGGTTAACATAAACAAAAAGCTTATGTTTTGTGTTTTCTATAATTACCTAATAAAATTTGTGATCTTGCTTGAACTGCATTTTATTACAGTTGCTTTTTATAAATCTTACTACTTTGCCTTTAAGGATGATTTTCAGGTAAAACTGACTCGTACCACAACTTCTGTTTTCTACAACGAAGCAAATCATATATGGGATAGACTATCTTATGTTTAAAGTGCCTTTGACACCAACAGTGTAGCTGTTGAGAGACTTTAGTTGTTTACTGTAATGAGTTTCAAAAAGAGTAAGTTATTTAGAGCTGTAATATTGTGTGATGTAATATGCTGTTTGCTCAGGTTTACTTGCTTAGCATCACAAGTAGCTGGATTTTTTTGAAGTCTTAGGCTGCAAGGTGTGAACTTACACCTAGATATGCTTTTGGTTGGGAATTAATTATGAATTAATTTTCTTTTATTAGCTGGTACACTGCTGTGTTTTGGATTTAGTATAAGAATATTGTTGATAACACGCTGGTGTTTGAGTTGTTGCTATGTAGTGCTTGCTCTAAATCAAGGACTTTCCAATTCCCCATGCTCTGCTGGTGAGCAGGTGCACAAGAAGTAAGCAAAGGGTCAAAAGGGGCATCTGTTGCCTCTCTGGAGCTGATGGCACCAAGTTGGGAGAGAGTGTCGACCTGCTGGAAGGCAGGAGGGCTCTCCAGAGGGATCTGGATAGACTTGAGAGATGGGCTGACTCCAGTGGGATGAAGTTCAACAAGGCCAAGTGCAGGTCCTGCCCTTTGGCCACACCAACCCCCTGCAGCACTCCAGGCTGGGCACAGAGTGGCTGGAGAGCAGCCAGGCAGAAAGGGACCTGGGGGGACTGAGGGACAGGAAGCTCA
>JAWWLZ010000082.1:49255307-49281706 GCA_035041345.1 Poliocrania exsul
GGAGTTGGACCAAGGGTTGGACTTGATGATCTCGGAGGTCTTTTCCAACCCAATCGATTCTATGATTCTGTGATTCTTCCCACTGTGAAGGGACAGAAACTGCAGCTGAAGTCTAGGGTGGTGTATGTGACTCCTTGAATGGGTTGAGAAGGCTTGGGCAGCAGCTTCTCCTTTAACAGTGAGTATTCCATTTGCAGCAAGAACTGAAAGGCCCTCCAATGTCAACCTCCTATCATGAGGGAGCCTAAAACCTGTTCAAATGGGAATCAGGCAGCCAGATGCCTCTAAGACTTGCTTGTCAGATGTCTCAGTTTGGAAAACTTGCACTCCTTTCTGTGGAGGACGGAGAAGAGGGCATAGCAGCAAACAAGATGGGTTACCTGAGCATCTGACAAGCAGAATGAGAGTGTGTCTAAATAACCTCAGAATATCCAGTGTCTATAAAGCTCACACACAGTGTGCTCTCCCCCCCAAAAAAGGGCTTAAGAAAACAAAAAACAGGTAGCCACACACAGATAGTAAGATGCAAAGCTATAAAAGATTTTCTTTGATTTTGAAAGAAAAAGGTGTAACTCAAAACCTTGCTAGAGGATGGAGGAAATTTTAAAAAGGCAAAGGGGAAGGGAAAGGCCAATAACCAAATATATTAATCTTTTGGAGGGCAAGTGTCATTTCATTTTTCCTTGAAAGATAGGCCCTGACCATGGCTTTTTGTCTCTGACAGATGGGTCTCAAGGTTTTATTAGTATTCTGTGTTCTGATGTGGCACATCATCTCTAGGGATAGCTCTCCTCAACTGTCCTACCCATCCCCAGCAGATTCACCTAGAATATATATTTTAATTGTATGGCTCTGAAAAGAACAAAACCTTCAAAAAAGCTAATGTTATGTCAATCAAACCCTCAATGAAGCTTCCTTTCTAGCACAGTTATTAAAGGAGAACAAATAAACAAAAGTCCACCTCTAACAATTTTATTTCAAAGATACAAAACAAATTATATCAAAGATATAAAAAACAGCAATGGCTTTAAAATATTTTAATAAATGCTTCCCTTTAGGATGGAATAACAATAGAAGGAAAAAAATTAGTGTTTCAGATGTACTTTCACCACATTTAAAAAAATACTTTGGAATTTAGACATGATACAGACTTAAAAACATCCCTCACTGTTGAGCTTTAAAACATGGACCTTGACCCATCAATTAGATATATAGTGATAGGTGAAATGCAGCTCTCAGAATGAATGCAATGGTTTCCTTTAAAATATAAATTACACTTAGAACAAAAGGGGCCTATTTTCTCCTCAGACTAATCTTTTCTAGTGGCCTAACAAAATAAGAAATTATCACTATATTTTTTAATAACCTGCAAAATTAAGAGTGCACATGACAATGTCACTTCAGTACAAATTACAAAATTCAGACAGGTTTTTTTCCCAGGGTGGCAGTGGGTGAGAACAGCTCCACTGGCATCCCTTCCTGGTGAAAACTGTAACGTACAATAGCACACAGTAATGGCCATTCCCAACAGTGGTATGGAGAGCTACTTTTCCTGATTTCCTCAAAGTGGCAATCACATTGGAGAACACTGACTAACCAGCAGGAAAAGCCAGAATAAATTTCTACAAAGAAATGACATTGAACCACTACCCTTCAATGCCTTTTACACCTGACTCTCCAAATATGCCAGTTTTCAGTGGAACACTTTGTAAATAACTATTGAAACATTTCAATAATCAGTGTAACACAGAGGTATTTTTGTTCATTTAATGGAGGTGACAAATACTTACCATATTATTGGCCCAAGCAATTAAGTGTCCTCTCCATTTGACATTTCTTATATTCCCTTCCCCTTCATGTAAAACTGAAGGCTTCCATCTGTTCATCCAGCCTCTCTCATATAACAGCAGCTATGGAGAAATGCAACAGTAAAGATTTCTGTGACACAGTGCTGTATGCAAACACAGGAGGTATTTTTTCTTCACTATATCTTACTTATTTTGGATTGAAGGGCAATGAAAAATACATACATATCACACACCCCCTCCCAAATACAATCAAACATTTTCATATAGTATATAAACATTGAGAATCTTGTATACTACAGGATACCACTTAAACTAATAGTATTAATAGGAAGGCCTTCCACAGAGTTTCTCCAGAGAACAGTAAGTATAAGTATCTACCTTTTAAAGATTAAAAAACCAAGACATTTCAGAATCTAAGCCTACAGGACTAGTGACAGCACTTCAGAAAGTTGGTAAAGAAACCAGGTCACCTCACACCTACCCACCAATCTCACCGTGCTCCTCCTTCCCTCCAAATCAGGCAGGCAGAGAAAATTATCAAAGATCTCCAAGCCTGTGACCCTTTGCTTGGCCCCACGTGCAACTACACCGCCCTCCACAGGGGTCTAGAGATGCTGTTTGAGTCCCACAAGTGCAAACTGCACTGTACCACAAGTGCTGCTGGTTGTACAACTTGTGTGATTGATAATCCCACGTTCTGCAAATAAGGAAGGCATTGTAGAATATCTAAATGCATAGGAGATGGTATGAGATGCTCTGCAGCAGCAAAGAAAAACCCAACTACAAACTACATGCAGTTTGCACAACAGTCACAAAGACCATACTGGTTCTTGTATGTCTCAGGAAATTATTTAATAGGATTACAGTGAATCACTTTGAGAGATGCAAAGTGCAGCACCTGGAGCAACACCGAAGGAAGAAGCTGAAGCTCCAAGGTACCAGTCCTGCCAACTTTTTCATGAGTACACGCTCATGCACAACCTGAACCCAAGCTCACATCTCACACTGAAGTTGTGAAATTGCTGCCTGAAAGGATTTCTACCATGCTACAACCTAAATCATAGAATCATAGAATTGACTGGGTTGGAAAAGGCCTCCAAGATCATCAGGTCCAACCCTTGGTCCAACTCCAGTCCCTTTACCAGATCATGACACTCAGTGTCACCTCCAATCTCACCTTAAAAACCTTCAGGGATGGGGAATCCACCCCCTCTCTGGGCAGCCCATTCCAATGCCTGATCACTCTCTCTGGAAAGAATTTTTTTTCTGCTCTCCAACTTCAATTTCCCCTGGCAGAGCTTGAGCCCGTGCCCCCTTGTCCTATTGCTGAGTGCCTGGGAGAAGAGACCAACCCTCACCTGGCTAGAACTTCCCTTCAGGTAAATGGAGCACTTGTGTTGCTAATACTTCTTATCAAAATCCAGCTGTAGATGATTTCTGAATATATGGTTTCCTGCCACTTGCATTTGGATAAATACATCAAATGCTAGGACACCAGTTGTTCAAAATAAGATCTAGCAAATGTAAGGGCAATCCCACAGACTGCCTCTCCCTCCAAAAGCCACGAGATGGCACCACAAGACAAGTATTTGCTCCAGCGGTTTAAAGCAGTCACTTTGTGTCCTTTACATAAGCTCAGCTGAAGGCCCATCTGTTAGACAGAACAGCTATTTTTCCCAAGGTATGAAAAGCTTACTCAGTTACTCTTAGAGAATGTGCTATTTTACAGAACCCAGACCCTGGCAGCAGGGCTAACATCTGTGCCCATAAGGCAGTGCCAGCCAGAAGGATTTCCACTACAAGGCTGGTAGGTGCATGTGAAGCTCAGGAGCTCTCAGCCCAAATTATCTATCTCCATTTGGAAGTTAAGATGTCATTAAAGACTAAGAGCTGTGCTGATCCAGACTTGAAAATTACTTTTCTTCCTAGTTTTCCCTAAGGAGAAGCTCAACAGAAAAAGAACTTTTGCTTGGATGCTTCTTTCAGTATCATTCAACAAGGACAGCAGCAAAATACTTAGTATTTTTATTGAGACTTACTGGATAACACTGCAAAAACTAATGTGGATGATGTGAAAGGTTAAAATTGGCAGCTGTCAATTATATTAATGGAACTTTGAATCTTTTCTGCTTGTGACTGGATCAGGATTTAAGTTTTCTTATTACTATCAAAATCCAGAGTGAACTTAGTATGGACACTGCACCTTTTTTGCCACTGTTTGTGGTTTGTGAAAAAAATTTGAAAAATCCTGGTTCAGTCTATGCTCAGCTCTAAGCACATGCTTAATTAAATGTTCAGTACAAGGCAGTAGAAGACAACAGGCTGGTATTGCCCATAACAAAGATGGAAAGTGAACCTGAATCGCTGCAACACCCTGAAATCCCAGTTTCATACCAGCAGGAGCAATAGGTCCAACACTGAGGCCAAAGGACACTCAATAGTGTGGCTTAAAAGAAAATAATATGTAATCTCCAAATATGCTTTACTCATTTATCTTCAATGCAATTATCTGCATGCTATTGATACACATAATGTGATTTATTTTATTCATAATTATTTAATGTGATAAACAAATCACATTATGTGTATTTAGAGCAATGGCACCTGAAAACTGAACAGAACCCAGAACTTCCCTCTGTGTTTTGGAACTGTTATCTACTGAATGCACCTCTCTCAAAATAAGCAGACTAATTTATTTCTTAGTCTTCCTTTTTGTCTCTACATTGATATGTTTATCGTACCAGAATATAATTTAAAACTTCAAACAAAGCTAGACACAAAATAATCCACAGTTTCTGGAGGGGTTCCTCCTACCACCTCCCTCTCTTTTTGGTAGGGGGAAAGTATTTTAGGGCTTTATTTCCCATCAATCCCATATTATTGGCAGTCAGCATTCCCAACACTTATATTTCAATAGCAGCCAAAATTCCCTTTCCTGCATTCTCTGCAATAGAGTTTATGTTTTCCCCTTTATCATCTGCTCTCGTAAAACTTTTAGTCCTTTGTTACAGGCAACACAGTGGTGCTTAGAACACACTTCCAGCGTATTTTGCATGCACTGCAATTTGATAAAACAGCTGAAATAAAATAAACTTTGACTCCAAAAGTCCCCACTCACACTGCAATCTTCTGTTTGCTCACTCATTATTTGGTGAATCTTCTGAACTGCTTCGGTTTGTCCACTGGATCATTAGAAAAAATGACACAATGAAACGTTCAAGAGAAGGGGATGGAGGAGGACACTTTATAGTTTGAAAAACAACTGGATGTATCTCTCTTGGATGAGTGATTACATCTCTCTGTGTTTTTCACTAGCAGGAGATTAACCCACTCCAAAAAAAGAGCTCAAAACTCTATTTTAGAGTGTTTCTGCTAAAGAGAAGAGATGAGTGCTTGGATTTAATGGAGCCTGTCATGCAATTAGTATTAACACTAATTACATGTAATCCTAGTCTTTAAACTATGTACAGGAATTCCCAATCCTCTGAACAAAGAGGCCAATGATTGCAGCTTTGGTAGTATCAACACAGAGAAGTAATTCAATTCAATTTCATCTCACTACCAATTACTGCCTTCAAAATACTGAAATAAAAGACATCTGTACTCACGGAACTTTCAAAGGAAACACACTTTTACTGAAGCACTATGCACAGCATCAGTACTTTAACACAGCAAAGATCTGAAGGAGTTTTACAGAAGAAAAGGCTTGAGATTTTATTTTGTAACTGAAGAGCCATTTTTCCCTTCCTTATTGCAGAACTGTTTGATTAATTTTTATTTCACACAATAAAAATTAGGAAAAAAGTCCCTGTAATTTCCTTGTCCTGTTCTGCGTCTGCCTAAGCGGGAAAATGAGCCTACCTATGGCATTTGTTCTGTGTTTTAGCACCTGTGCCACCAACTCACCCCAGCCAAGCAAGACCACAAACCCCTAAAATGCTACTTCTTCCATGGTTACAAGTGATCACTACACCCATTTATTGTTTTCAGCATAAAAACCAACATTTCTGGGCACAGCCAAGATGAACAGATACCAGACAGTAACACACAACAGCACGCTGCTTGAAGACTTCCTGCTTCCTAGTGCATCCCTAGGAAAACATACAGCAACAATAAAAAATTATCATCTCTGCTTGGAACAGCTGATGGATTGGATGAGATCAAACAAGGCAGAGAACAATGTAAGCCTCAAGATTTCAACAGAAGATGAGCTTTCAAAATTTGGTCATAAAATGCTGTCCAAGGAGCTAGGGTGTGAACAGAGAGGAGGGAGCAGGTGCAGGCAGGGGAGATCAACAAGGAGGCAGAGGCAGACAGGGCAGGTATGAGATGGACACAGTGAGACAAACAGGAGCTACTGCTGCAGTTCATGGACACAGAAGCTGGAAATTTTGAGATGTTTAATATAAACAAATGCCATAGGACTTTTATTGGGGTGTACTTTTAATAACTCAACTGCCAGATTCCAGTTGTCACCTATTCACAAAGAGCTACAGAATTAAAACCTTGGAAAGCAAATCCTGCGGTCTTTGCAGGCAGCAGAGAGACACATTTCATATATTTAGATCCTCTTTGCTTGCCACCTTAGGCAATGAAAAAAGTGTTTTACACAGACATTTGCAAAACACACAACTATAGATTACATGCACATAGGACTGTGATCCATTCTCTTTACACAAACCGAATTTATTGCAGCACAAGGAGAATGTTTTGTTTTAGCAATAAAGAAGAAATGCACATCCAAATAATCATAAACAAGAAATGTAAGCAAAAAAAAGTTTATTACGTGAACAGCACATACTGTATGTGCAAAGCCTCATCTGCTCAGTAATATGAGATACATCTGGGCATTATACATTGCAGTAAGGAAATCACAGACCAACATTACTGTGGCTTGCTTGCTGCTACAGCTTGTTTCCCACTTATGGTAAATTATCCAATGCATGGACAGAAATTGTCATAGCATTTACTCTTTTTTCACTTAAATTAGACCTTTGAGTATTTAGTGACTGGCATTTTATAGCTTACAAAGCCTTTCTTGTCTGGTACTCTTCTACCCAACATAATGCCAAACAGCTGACTATCTGCTTTCTAAAAATGGACTGTGCTGCAAACAGCATCCTGACAATTTAATAATTTGTCAAAGTAGTCCAGTTATTATGAAGTACATATCACAGGGTTCAGAGGTAAAGGTCATCTACTTACTCACCAAGCAAAGTGCATCTGCTGACACTAAAAAGCAGACAATTAAAAAAAAAATCTGAGACATTCCTTGGCAGACTTGACTTCAACATACAAACTCCACTAGCCCTACGAGCAGTCACAGATCCCCAGGAATGCTACTTCTTTCCCCATCTGTGCAGTGTTCACACTCACTATCCCTTCTCTATGTACATTGTTGCTCCACCTGGAGTGGGAAGGAATTCAGGTTGTCTTGTTTTGCATCTCAGGCAGGAGTCACCATTGGTCCAGGCCAGAATTCTGACATTGAAATAGTTTTTGTTTTTTCTTTTTTACAATGAGAAATTTGCCTCAGGTAACACTAAATTCTCCCTTGCTTTTATAAGAGACAAAGAGAAAAATGTTAAGTATCAATATGTTAAAATGTTAATTCTGGGCAGATAAAGGGGATAAATGTGATCAGACACATCTGTACTTGAAAACCAGTTCTGATAGTGTATCTTCTCCAGCCAAAGAAACATAGACACTATTAAAATATGTAAATATTTTTTTATACATATTTCCACCATGTATATATATATATATATATATATATATATATGTAAAATAAAATATAAATATATTATGTAGAAATAGACACAGACAGATTTAAAGATGAGGTTGCTGACAGTACAGGGTAAATCTTCAGTTTTATCTTTGTTCTCTATCCTTCAAAATGTTTCAGATTAGATATGCCAATCAATACTTAATATACAAAATGCATGTCCCAGGCAAATGAGGACACCCAATCCTTTAACATACTGAATACATTACTCCCATACTGGCTTCATTTGCTTCACTTGTGCTGGATTCCCACTGCCATGCAGGGTAGAGAACTCCAGAAAACCCCTTCATTAGCATATATTCAGCAGAGTGACTCAGTTACCACTCCAGAGGACTCACTTTCTTAGGAATTTTACTACAAAACCCATGTGTCTAGTTATTGATGTTAATTAAAACCTGAAATAGGGAGTCTCATTGATGTCTCTGCTAAGAAAGGAACCTCAAGCTATCCTGCTCTCCTAAGCCATCTTTTCGTAAGATGCAGGAGCTGATACCTTGACTTTGGAACTGAAATATTCTTCAGTCACCTTTCTTTGTTGGTTCTGTCTCTTTAACTCTCAGGACATGACGGATACTTGGACTTTGCAAGAATGTTCACTTAGTTGGTGTACGGGGAAAGCCCAGCACTCCAACAGTTAAATTGAGAACACCTTGTTCCAGCTTTACCACCCTAATTTTGTTGGCTTTTACCCTGTTATTTTTTGAGATTAGACCCTTTTTTAAAAGGTAGAAGGTTATGGCCTTCAATAGCACAGTATTTGTCTTTTCCCTTGCTTTGAGCTCTACTCTCTGCTCTGGACAGACATGCCCTGTTATTTACAATATACAATATTATTATTTCAGGGTTACCATCATCTGCCAAGTCAGCACAATGGTGCTGTGCTTAATTGCAGAGATAAGGAGGAGGGGAGGAGGGAAGCACCTCTTTTTAGTATGATACCTATTGCTTCTCACTGCCACAGTGACAGTGCTTCCACAGCACCTGTCTTATTTCTAGGTAGAGATAACATTCATTCACTAAAAAAAGGGGGTGAAATAAGGTTTTTCCAACCCAGAATAGAAGGCAATGATATTATCACAAGCTTAATAAAAGTTCTCAACTTTTAGAAGCTAGCACTTTGGTAAGCAAACAATTTAAAGCAGTTAATTAGTTCCCAATAAAATTTAAAGAAAAAACACACTTAAAGGACTTGAGTACCTGCCTAGTTAAGCAATCAAACACATGCATGGTAGAGTCAAGTTTAACACAACCCCCAATGATTTAAACAGTTACTCCAGTGAGCATTGCTCTTAAGTCAGCCTTAGGTCAGGCTGAGCTTCCAAGATGTGGCAAATCTCAGTATTACATCAGAATTCACCCAAGTTCCAGACATCCACCTGTGTTGGGAGCTGAGGACCTGCACTGCACATCCCTGCAGCATGTCACTTAGGGCTCCTTCCCCCTCTGCCTCTCTGGAATGTCTCCAGGATGGCCTGCAGTGGGTCTTTGAACCAGAAAATGGATTTTTTACACATTTTATATTGTTATGAAGAATGGAATATTTCTTAAAAAATTGAGGAGGTGGTAATTTACAGTTATACCTCCCCTCCAATCATTATGGATTCTAGTGAGGCAGAGGTTTAGCTATAAAATTAATAAATTTAATTAATTTAAGCAGATCTTGATGTGTTTTTTGAGATGAGACAAAACAGAGTATTAAGGTCAGGGGGTCAAGTTCTTCCCTCCTGTGTGCATGTGAGGTATGGCTGCCCTGTTTTGCTTCACTGTAAACCAAATCAGTAGGAAATTCAAGCAGGAAATCAAGAATATCTTTCTCCTACTCTGAGACAACAACGTTCGTAAGGGAACTAGAGGAGTTAAGAGAAATTGATGAAATTTCTTTCTGGATACTTTTATCTGCTGAAATCATCTTAGCAAACAATTAAAGAACACATACCCCCCCCTCAACTTTTAAAATGCTAATATACATTATGTCAAGACCTCCCAGAACAAAACAAAGATAGACCCAACAACCCTTAGGATGAAGAGTTCACACAATTCACACTATGTTTTTTTAATGCACTTCAGAGGGCTAGGAATCAACAACCATAAGAAGTTCAAGAAAGCAAAGTGTCAGATTCTGCCCCTGGGATGGGACAACCCTGGATGTTCAGACAGACTGGGAATGAGATGCTGGAAAGTAGTGCTGGGAAAGGGCCCTGTGGGTCCTGGTCCTGGCTAGCTGGCCAAGAGTCAGCAGTGCCCTGGAGCCAGGAGGGACATCCCTGTCCTGTCCTGGGGGGCATCAGGCCCAGCATGGCCAGCCGGGCCAGGGAGGGGATTGTCCCGCTCTGCTCTGCACTGGGGCGGCCTCACCTGCAATGGGGGGGCAGTTTGGGGGGACACAATGGAAGGGAGAGATTGAACATTGGAGAGTGTCCAAAGGAGGGCAGTGAAGATGGGGAAGGGCCTGGAGGGGCAGCGAGTGAGGGCACTGAGGGCACTTGGTGTGCTCAGCTGGAGAAGAGGAGACTGAGAGAAGATCTCATTGCAGGGACAACTTCCTTGGGAGGGGCAGAGGAGGGTCAGGCACTGATCTCTGCTCTGTGAGACCAGGGACAGCAGCCAGGGAATGGCCTGGACCTGTGTCAGGGCACGATCAGGTTGGATCTCAGGAAAAGGCTCTTCCCCCAGAGCGTGGTGGGCACTGACCAGGCTCCCCAGGGCAGTGGGCACAGCCCCAAGGCTGGCAGAGCTCCAGGAGTGTTTGGATGATGCTCTGGAGCACAGGGTGTGACTCTTTGGGCTATCCTGTGCAGAGCTGAGGGTTGGACTCAATGAGTCCAACAGCATATTCTGTGATAGCATGAGAGCTTTAAACAAAGCTTTTCTCTTAATCTTGATGCAAAATGAGGATACCCTTACTGGTACCCCTGCCCTGGGGTGTGTGGGCACACAGGCAGCTGCCTCCCACCACTGCCACCACCAGGGATGCAGTCACTGTGTCTGTGCCCAGGCTAAAGCACAGAGACAGGAGGAGCCACTGGCAGGTCCTGTGCCCCTCCCTGAAGGAGCTCACCCAACTGCACCATCTCCAGGCACAGGGAGAGGGGAGCTCTGCAGCCTCACACCGTGAGCTTCAGCCTCACTCCTGGGCACAGCTCCCTGCTCTTTGCTGCCCCTGCCAGTTGTTGGCTTCACAGTTAAGGAGAAGTGGAAATGTTCAGAAAAACAAACAAACAAAAATCATAGATATATTAGTAGGTGGAATCTAATTTTCTGCATTTTCAAAGAGCATTTTGTTGGTTTTTAAAGGCATACATTGCTCCTCTTGAAGGAAAGGAGAAAGGGGGCAAGGTTTCTACCACTCTACTAAGAGTTTTTATTTGTTGGTTTTATGCACCAATAAAATCAAATTACAGGTGTTGAGGGACATTTATTTCAATGCTAAATACCTTATGTTAAGATGTCAATTAAAGTTTTTCTGAAGGAGAAAGTTCCTGAGCAAAAAATGAATGTATTAAGAATGAGTATACCATTTCCCAGAGGACAGAATATAAAACAACCTGTCAAGTAATCAAAGATAACCAAAGAGAATGTGTTAACTCCCTGATGTTTTTTCTTCTGTTTGGCATCAGGTGAATGCAAGCTCTCTTCCCACCTGATGGAGCCCTGTTCTATTAATTCCTTGCTTCTCTCTTTCCATGCCCCTTTTATCAGCACAAAAAAGCCTCACAAACTGGTGGCTGACACAGACATACACTGACTGTGCATTATTTTAAGGACAACACCAACTCCTACCAGCCAGAAAAAGCTGTCAGGCACACATGCCACTTAAATAAAAAAAGCACAGCTATGCTTTGAAACATATTCACCTGTTAATGAAAATTAAGTGGTATTCAGCACTAGGAGTCTGTATTTCTGATATGCTGGCAAGGGAGAGCCAGGGCATTTGGTTTGATGCATCTGTAAGTGAGCTTGTTCATACTCAATTCATAAGAGACGGCAACAGAAAATTCCATGAACTCAAGAAACTTCTAAATAAAGCTTTTTATATTTTGACTGAAAATATGCAGTGTGTATAAGATACTTGTAGGACCTGGAAGCAACTGTAATCTGCATGTCAGAATTGTACCTTACACCCATACTTGGCATACATTTAAAATACCAACTGACCCAAATAAAAGACTACCTACAGAGATACAAGTGCTTAGAATGATGTGAGCTCTACTCTAACAAAAGCTTCTTGTAATTCCTTTAAAAACAAACAAACAAACAAACAAAAAACCCCACACCATGAATAAGAATTGATGAAGATATTTGGGTTTGTTGCCTTAAAATGAACCCCCAAAACAAACAAACAAAACCCAGCCCAAAAAAATCACCTACGGGTAAAACAAAAGAAAAATCCCAAACACCAAGATCAGTGGGCTTTGGAAAAGATCAATAGTGAGGCCCAACTTCTGCTTCCACTTCAAGAAATTGAAAGGGAGAAAATCTGGACTAGGAAATGTAAGTCTCATTTTTTTCAGGCTATACAGGGACAAGTATTACTATTCTGAAGCTCAACTTGTTGCAACATGTTTTTGATATAAAAAGTGTAATTTCCCTTCCCCTGAAATTAGTCTTAATTAAGAATGCTTTGGAATACAATGCAAAAATAAAAGGAAAAACAGAAGTCTTTCAAGGTTTTCAAAATCACATACACAGCCCTCTGAACCATTTCAAAAAGCTATTTAAAGATATCCAAAGTTCAGTACACTGGGACTGCTCACCTTTTTTCCTCCTGTTACAAATTGCTTGAAGTGGGATCTTACAAACTGAGGATGAACAGCAACAATCTGGGGGAAAGGAGAAAAGAGCAGATTGTGGCTTAAATAAGAATTTACATGAAGCACCACATCACTTTTTAAACTAGATAACCCTTTGCCAATTATTAACTACTATGGCTGAATTCTTTCTCTGAGGTAAAGCCCAGTTGTTTCAACATTTCTGTTTGGTTTTCCTAAAAGAAAATTCTTCACCTTCCATGGAAAAGTTTCTTGCTAAAAAGCATTCAATATTCCCTTTTTCAAAGTTGTTTCAACATTTCTGTTTGGTTTTCCTAGAAGAAAATTCTTCACCTTCCATGGAAAAGTTTCTTGCTAAAAAGCATTCAATATTCCCTTTTTCAACAGCCAGGCACACATCTCTAGAGCAGGGTAAACCTCAAGTCTTCTCACTGCCCACTGCCTTATCCTGGGGTAGATCCAACAGACGTGAACTGGTTTTAAAACATTGCCCTCACATTTAGCAGAACCCTCAGAATTTGTATCACAAATCTACAAAGAAAGAAATATCTTAAGAGAGGCAACAGCTGAAACAGGACAATTTCTCTCTATTTTGCCTTTTGTATTTGAAAAACTCATAATATTCCTTACAAAACCAAGATGGGCTTTCTTCCCACCTAACCAGATCAAGAGCTTTTATATTGAGATAGAAAACTATTTTCTAGTGACTTGAATAACATCATAAGGAAGTGGCATTCCTCTCTCTCATTTAGATTGAATGTGACTTTTCTGTTATTAAAAGACAACACCACCACAATTACTAAAGATTAAAACAAGCACTTACTTTAATAGGACAGTCAAATGTTTCATGAAACTCTTCTGCTGAATACAATCCAAAAACTTGCACCTGAAAAAGTACATTGAAAACCCAAAAATATTTACCTCATAGCCATTTGACAATTCACAATGAATGTAAAAATCTAACAGCTAGAAGATTAATGTGAATGCTAACAGCTACATTTTTTTCCTAATGGAAAAGAAGTCAAAATTAATAATTCAGAGCTAATTGATAGAGTTTGATCTTCTGCTGTAGAATAAGTCTGAATATTTGCACCACTGCAAAAGTACTATTTTGAATCTTTTTTCTCCTTATTTTGTGTATGTGTTTTGTTTTTGTTTTGAATTGGTTTATTGGGGGTTTTTTTCTGTTACAAACACAGTAAAAACTACAAGTTCCTTTTGCTTTGGGCTGATCCGATCTGTTTAACAGACAGTAACCTAAGTATGGTAAGAGCAACATAATAACATTCAGGAGAAGATAAATTAAAAATTCTTCCTTTCTGAGAAAGAATGGTAGGGTTGGGGGTTTTTCCCTCCAAGCAATACAGGGTTTACATAAGAAAAGAAATTTGTGACAATAAAGCAAAACCAGCCTGAAATCCAAGCACAATGTATTTTTTGGCATCCTCTCCTCCTCCCAAGTGCATTCAATGCTATTTGGTTTTATTCCATGACCAGTGGTAATGTCTTTCTTTCTCTGAAGATTCCTTCCTTCTCATTTATATTATGTATCAGTACTTTTAACAGTCAGCACTGAAGCTGCAACCATAGCCAATCAGAATATGTCAGAATTAATCCATTAAGAAGCTTCAACATTAAATTTTAAAAAAAAATTGTTTCTACTATCAAGAGAAATTAACAGATTTTTTAAAATGTTTTCTTGCATTTAGTTACAGAACAAATACAAAGGTATCAAGTGTTATGAAATACTATCAGATTTAGATGCTATGAGTACAGAATAGGGTTTCTAAAGATTTTTTTAGCTACAACCCTCTTTTACACTTGTGTGTCTTCTTTCAATATAAAACATTCCCTTCCCCAATTCTCAGATTGACAGCCCAGTGCCTGCAGAACTTCAAACGGGGCTGAAGACTCATGGCCAAGAATTAGCAAGTGATTTTACTAATTATGATTTCCACAAAGAATAGTAACTGGTTTGCTTTTCCTTAATGATTTTTAAAAGGTTTCCACCTGCTGTCACAAGCTGTTGAAACAGAATTATCCCAGGAGGGATGGACACCAAAGGTGGAAAAAGGAAGGAAAAAGAGCATCCCATGGAGGAACCAGTGGGAAAACTGCATCTGACAGCAAATCTACTTTAGAAGCCTCTCAGACAAGATGTCATTATTTTCTGGAAAATATCCTTCTTTTCTGGAAAAGGTAATCCCTTCAGAAATTCTGCTTTTCATGCTCAACAGATTGGACTTAAAAGTTCTAAAAGATCTTTTAACCTTATTTCTTTCTCTCCATCCCAATCATGATTCCTTCAGGGGAAAAAAAAGTAATGAAAAAAAAATAAATCCCCCCTAGAAAAAGACCTGCAGAACAAAATCAGTAAATGCCAGTAATGGGCCACAAAATGTGAGGCTTAATGGCTCTAAAAAGATCCATTCAGAGGACAAGAACCCCCAAAATTCCTTCAGTCTGTCAAGGAGTCAGAGTAAAAAAATTAAACTTCAGGTAAACTACAAGAGGAACGAAGCCATCCTCAGAGTCTCAGTGAAGTTCAAGACATCTCAAACCATCTCATCTCCCTTTCAAGCTTGTCTCCTGGATACATCTCCTAAGCAGCATTATCAGCTAGTCCATTACTCATTAGCAAATACACTGCCTCTAACTACATGCTTTCAAAATACTTCTGCATGCATTGTGTGGGGCTGAGCTACTGCTCCAAAGGATTAGGAAAATCAATATTTGGAGACTGTGAGATGTATCACAAAGCTGTGATTATGTAAGCCAACCAAAGGGCTGTATCTGTGCTGGGCCTGGCTGCAAGCCTAGAAAACCTTTGGGCTGATGTCTAGAGGATTTTGCTTTCTGGGTTTTTGTTTTCATCAGCTGGCACAGCATATCCAATGCAACAGCCAACACAAAATAAGTAAGAGAGCAAAGAGAAAATAAGACTGAGAGAAGAAAGGAGGAAGAAAAAGCAAAAAAGAAAATACATGGTTAAAACACAACACTGCAAAGTCTGTGGGAGCAGAAACTTCAAAATTGACAAAACAGCCCTCTCAAATTAAAACTAATTAATCAGAATTAGCAACAGTGCCTTCAGTATTTCCTAATACTCTGCTGAACATGGCAATAGGATATTTCTTGAAGAGTAGGGAAACAAAATTGAGTGACTTAAGAGGAAAAAACAACTCGGCATAAAATAAAAGTTATGTTTACTCTAGGGACATCATATAATGGTTTATTACTTCTAAATGTCCTATATTCTTCAGAAAGAAAGTGATTCTTTTGATATTACAAACCTATATTGGATTTCTCTATTTCCACTTTCTATGCCTACTCGGCTCATGATGCTCGTAGGCAGCTGGAAAAAGGATTTTGTGATTCCACTACATTTTGATAGTCCTGTCCAATTTTAAATATCCAGAGCCCACCTCTCCAGTGCAGACTTAGCTGTTTCTTTGCTTCCACATGTGGAAGAAGTAACCAATCCTCAGTGATCAAAAGGAAGGCAAACAAAACATTTTGTCTGTAAGCCACATTTCTTGGAAAATGATCAATATAATACTTCATGGATATTCTTAACATCAGTGTTGTCACAGGCATTAAAAACAACACTCAAACATGCAATCACATGGGTTTTCAATACAATCTATATTCCTTCATATAAAAAAGTTACAAGCCAAAGTAAGGGTGCAAATTACATTGTTCTTATGTAATGATACAAGAGCTTTAGCGAAACTGGGAGTCAGATCCAGGTTTTTCAAGACAACATACAACGAACTACACACAAAACCAACACACAAAAAGCAAACCTAAAAAATCTTCCCAGTTCTGAAACTGCAAGCCTAATTCCCTTTATTTATCTGATCACCAAAATTCTCTTATACCCCAACATTTCAACACCCAGCAGCTACTTTAGAGGGCTGGGGTTAGTTTTGGTTTCTGTTCCTTTCCATGCCACTGGTGACTAGCTGCAGTGGAGTCCATTAGACAGGAGGATCTTCAAAGAACCAAAAGTGCAGTCCAGAAAAGCTGCAAGTGGCACCCAAAGCACTTGTTGGACATGTATGACACACAGGTGCCAGGTTTTGGCAGCAGGTCTGGATGCTGACTGACAAGAAGTGGGTTGTACTGTGCTGCTGTGCTCTCCTCCCAGTCAACATAGCTTGATCAAACCCAGCTTTAGAGTCCAAAAAACTTAGTAGAAGTAGAAAAATAAAAGATATCAGACATCAAAACAGATACGAGGGCGAGATTCTGATCCTAAGGCCTTCCCTCAAGAAGACAAATGATTTCCATCTCTATCATATTGGATATGTACTCTACCTATTGCAAAAGAGGACATACCTTCATTAATAGGTAGAAAATACTTGCATCAATCCAGCTGGCTCAAAATTCACAGGCCTTTGAATTATAGCCCTGTTTTTGTTTAAAACTGATTTAAGAAAACTAAGCAGTTTCATTGTTTCTTTTTTCCTTGTTTTCTTTAAAAAAGGATTTCACTGTTTTTACTTATTTAACCAAATTAATTAAGACTTCACAACTACTTGCACAAGTGTTTTAACACTGCTCACAGTATCAACACTCCCACTGTAGTAAGGAAAGAGCTACAAGGAGTGTAAAGTTACACTTTTGTTATGATCCAGAAGCTAAAAGTGCTACATTATCCAGCCAGAAACCTACCATTTTCTTACAGAGAAACACAACACACCAGTGGGTACTATAACTGATTTTAGAGGTGGATTCTTTCACAGACCCTTTCTGGGAAAGGTTTGTGATGTGGAAAGTCAAACTTCTAAAACACCCAGATCCTTCAAAGCTCCAGTTGAGTTTTTCAGTGTAGAATATGCTGAAGCAACAATGTCTCTGGACTCCATGAATATTTCTTGTGATACTCCCAGCCCTGTGTCACAAACATTACCAGACTGTAGCTGAGGCTGCCCTGTACAGCACATAATGAATGTCACACACTGGATCCACAACAGCTGTTTCACTAAATGAAGACAGAGTCACCATTTTAACTACTCAAGTCTTTACAAATACAGGGATTATGGATTTTTTAATATTTCTCAGATCAAATACATTTATTTAATAGTAATATATGAAAAATGTGCGTGGTTCATAGTGTTGCTGCAGCCTGGGTGTTTGAGTCAGTAATCCAGTCACATCGGAGGAGCCCTTACAGCAAGAGCTTCCCACCACACCACAGAAAACACCTACACCAACAATCCAGCTCAACCTTTTTATTACCTTGAACAATTACTGACCCTTGCCTTATCTTGTGTAGACAATTAGGACACTCTCGTGCTGCTTCTCACCGGCTGTAAAACTCTACAACCCCTTTGACAGGCACTCGGATCCCAATTACTGTGTCAAGATTCTGACATCAAGGTATCTCTCAGAAACAAAAGGCTTGGCTACACAGACTGGCTGCCTGTCTTTTGAGGAAAAAAACTATGTACTTTTGCACTGAAAAAAACCCAAATGCACACAGTCTTAACGGGTTGTTCCTCCATCTTACCTGCTGCAAAATCTGATTTTATTTTTAATTTCAAGAACTTCTACTGAATAGGATGCAACCAACATTCCTCCTCTCCCAAGTCTACTGTGTAAGAAATGTACTCTGTAAGTCAGATGGATACTGTGAAATTATTTAAACTATTTTTAATGCACTGTACTTGTATATGAGCATAATATTAAAAAGAAAAGCTTAGATACACCTTGTGCATTAGAATTTTATCATTGCAAACCAACATTAGGAAAGACTGCCATCGACTGAAAAAACAAAAAAGACATTCTTATAAGTGGAAAATCAATCACCAAAACCACTAAATGTCACAGCTCAACATTCCAGAGAAGCACTGATAATTGTTAGTTATACACTGCACAAATGATATATGTCCCCAGTCAAGGAAGTAGGTGCCAGTTTTTTAGGAAACTGTACATATATTGATTTTACATTTATTTAATGTGGCTGTTGTAAGACACTTTATTCTTCTGATAAACTATGATTGCTTATCAAAAGATTCTATAATTCAAGAGAAACATTCATGAAGTGTGTGAAAATGAAAACCACCAGCCCACAGAAATCATGCCCACAAAATCCAATTTTGTGGATTTATAGCAGAAAGGCATTAAACTACTGTCTTGCAGGAACAGCAGAGTAGTCACTGAAGTATAACTGGCACAGCAGTAATGATTAAGGTGACATGTCCTCCTGCCACAGCTGTTAATCAGCTTAATACCAGTTACATTATTGACATTCTTGTAATTACTTTTCCTACGGCACATTTGTGCAAAATATATTTGACTTTAATTTTGAGTATTCAAAGGTGAGCTCAGTTCTCAAAATGCATGGTCAAAGCAGTGGTCCTAAATGCAGGAATTAACTCCACAGGCATCACAATTATCTCAAGTGTAATACTGAGGACTACCTGCTACCTCAGTAAATATATACACTGCTTTGTTGTACCTTGCCATCTTCTGAGCAAACACCCATGTGCTCTCCACTTTCATCCAGGCTGATCTGATTTATCTTCACTGGGCTCTAGAGAAAGAAAAGAAAGAGAAAACACTTTTAAAGTTACATCTCCAACAACATGCTTTAACATTCCTCATCCTTCACAAGACTTGAGTGTTGATGGTTGAATATGTCTAGCTGCATGAATCAAAAAACCCCACACAGAATAGGTATTTCTATGACAAAGCCAAAGACAACCTTCTTTCCAGCCTTTTGCCTAACTCAAAAATTTTTACTTTCTTTTTGCAGTTTCTGGCCTAAGGGCTCTGGAGCTCTCATGAAGTGCCAGGCTCCCAGGTCTTGAGCATCTGTGCCTGTGTCCCACAGCTACGCATTCCTGCTATCCAAACTTAGGATAAAATACAGTGACCACACCGCCCTCAAGGCAACTCAACATTCCTCTGTTTTGATCCGGTGCCTATACTGGCAATTACCTTTTTCTTCAAATCCATTCTCTTGCTTTCATTTTTGGCTCTAATACTGTTCTAAAAAGTGAGTATTAGAAAGTATTGAAGCAACACAGGTGTACTTGTTCTTCAGACAAAAGCCTGAAAACTGCCCAGTTTAGTAAATTTTGCTTTACCTATCCAGACACACTTTCAGTTCTAACCTATGGGGTTACCAAGCACCTGTTGTTTACTCAGCTGGAAGAGCTATTCTTACCTTAAGTGCTGAGAACTAACTTACAACATCATTTGGGAAACCTAATACATAGCCTCTTGCATACAAACCCCAATCCAATTATATTTAAGTACTAAGAACATTCTTATGTATCATGATGCTAATTTCACCCTCTGTAACAAACAGATCATCAATTCAAGCATCACTGAAGGATCTTTACACAAGTAAGTCCCTCTTACACTTCTAATAACAACTTTTCTTACTCTCATAAAATTTTGAATGGATTGAATCACAGACCACATAATTTCTGTGGTTCTGAGCATGATAAAAGAAATCCATCATATGTTTGTGTAAAAATAAAGTGTCACTGGAAGAGCACTGGAGTTGTAGGGTCACATCAGATGTTACACAACTGTGTATGAAATATCACAGGTCCTTATATATGCTATGGCAGTTGGAATTACATTAAAAGTACATTATAAACAGCTATATAAAAATACCCTGTCCAGATGGACAATCTACAGGAGATAAACCAAGGTGTTCTCATCCCCTTTGGAAAGTTTTCTCCATAATCTTTCACACACACAAAAAATCCCAACTCAGAGAAAGTAAGCTTTTATCTCTTTCATTTTAGAAACAACATATGCCCAATCACATTTTATTTTCTAGGATCTTCTTTCTCATCAAGGTTGACCAACTGAGCCTTGCATTGCAACAGCTGCCTGAGGAGTTGGGAAAATGATGCTACCCTTTTGCTTTCCAGCTTCCTTGCAATGCAGGAGGTACCAGTCTTGGTGTCATTTTGTGTCACCACAAAATTGTACCTGGAAATATCAAAATTACTGCCCTTCACAAAGTGGTCTTTCCACTGTGTGCTGTTTGACAAGAAGTTCACTGCCAAGGGAGAAGTCAAACCAATTTTTCTTATGTGCTCCCCAAGTATTTTCATTTGCCACAGAGTGGTTGTGTTGAATTGCTGCACTCCAAGACCAGACCCCATGCATGACTGGCAGTGCAGGCATGTGTTCTCCTGACACATGTAGGGGTGTGTCAGCAGAGCAGGACAGCTCAAGCCCATCAACCTCATGGTGTAGTCAACATCCCTATAAAAGCTCTACTCTCAGCTGTTACACACAGGTTGGCTAATTCCAGCACTGGAGGATGCTGAGTAAGGCAAAATATGTCAGGGGTCACTCTGACCTTCTAGAAGCTCCATAATCAGCAGGCACTTTTATTCCTGCCTTGCCTTGAAAAATGCCTCTCTAAACTTCTATTTTGCTCATCAAGGCACAAAGGCAGATTTTGCCCCTGACAAGAGGTGGTGGTGGGGAAAAAGCCAGCATGTCTACACCCTGTACTCTACAATCAGAAACAACTCTGGCCCTCTGAAAGGACAAGCACAGAAAGTTCAGCTGAGTTCATCATGGAAGTGGCATGTTTTGGTTCTGGGCTGTATCTAAGTTGCCCTTGTCACAACTTCCTCATGAAGCTTCTTCTCTCACTACTTTGAAACTGCAAAAAGTCCATCTTGAATAACCCCATCTTGGCACAAGTTCTTGTAATTAAGGTACAGGCAAAACCTTTCATTATATACATGCAAGCCAATGGAATCCTGGGCTGCATCAAAAGGAACACGGCCAGCAGGTCAAGGGACATGAGAGACCCCACTTGGAGCACTATGCAGAGTTCTGGTGCCCCCAACATAACAAGGACATGAACTGCTGGAGCAAGGCCAGAGGAGGGCCACAAAGTTGACAGGAGGACTGGAGCACCTCTCCTATAAGGACAGGCTGAGACTGTTCAGCCTGGAGAAGAGAAGGTTGCATGGAGACCTCGTGGCGACCTTCCAGTATCTGAAGGGGTTCTACAGGAAAGCTGGAGAGGGACTTTGTCAGGAACTGTAGTGCTAGGACAAGATAAAATGGGTACAAATTGAAAGAGCAGAAGTTTAGGCTGAATATTAGGAAGAAATTTTTTCCTATGAAGGTGGTGAGACAGTGGAACAGTTGCCCAAGAAAGCTGTGGATGCCCCAACCCTGGCAGTGTTCAAAGCCAGGCTGCATAAAGCCCTGAGCCATGTGGTCTAGTGGGAGGTGTCCCTGCTCATCGCAGGGGGGGTTGGGATTAGATAATCTTTAAGGTCCATTCCAACCCCTTGACATTCAGTGATTCTAGGATTGATGTCAGAGGGGGGAAAAGGTGATTCCATAGTATTTGTACTTTTTCCACATTCAAAATTGCACACAACACTTCAGAACTGTTTCTTGAATAAAAATTTGATGGATGATAAAATATTTCATATGTAGTGTATAAAACTGACAATTTGTTACAAGCCTTCTGCATGCCCAACATCTCCTTCAGTTGCCTTTAAACTTTTCCTTTCTCATAGTATTTATTTTCCCTTTTGTCTGCACCATTCACAGATGACAAACAGGGAAAACAACTAAATTCAACTACAAGCAGACCTGTTCACTTACACAAACCTCCTGCTAAGTTCCAACAGGAGATGCTATACTATGTGAGTAATGTAGATATGTGATGATGTACACAAGGCAAAGCAAGCAGAGAGGAATTTTTTTCACCACTCAAGTTGAACTGGTACATTGACTATTGGCCTGTTCACTGGCTTTACCAGTCAGACCTTGCTGTGGAGCCCAGAAAGTGATGACAGACCATGAGCAGTCCTGGCTGAATATTACATGCATTTTAAAATAAATTTTCAGGAAGACTTGCAAATGCCAGGATCTTCTCATTCAGAGCTGCGTAACAGTCAAGTCTACCATTTCCAGAGCTATGTTCCACTGAAGAGCCATTTAAGACTTAAGATCTCAAACTATCCAGAAAATCAGGAATACAAGACCACGGATACAACTGGCACATGTGTTATCTAAACTGAAGTGTTTCTTCGAGAATCAGCTCCAACTCATCAATTCGTATCAATCATTTGTATAAATACACTTCTGTGCCCATCAGCAAAGCTACCTACCATTTCAAATTTATTTGCATTTATAGCCTACCAACACCTTGTGGATAATTTTGATATTTCAGAAAGAAGGAGCACAGATAATATTGTGAGTTATCCTCTCTCACCTTGCTTTTCTTTCTTTCTTTTTTTTTTTAATTAAATCTTATCAACTCAGGCACAGAGTTGTAACTCTTCCCCTTTTGATTTTTTTAAAGCTTACTCCAGCTAGGCCACTGAAGAGTTTATTTGCCTAGCAAAAGAAAATAGGCTTTGGTTTTTACAGGACAGAGAATAAATGTCCCTCCTGGAAGATCCACCTTTACAGGTTGACAGAAGAAGAATCACTCAAGGTTAGAGAGGACACAGGTATTCACTAACTCATCATAATTTGAAGGACTGATCATTTGACACAGCTGGAACCAGGATATGCACTGGGTTTGGTCAACTGACTGTTTTAAAGGTATTTTAAATAGGTGTTGAAACAACCTGTCAGATGTACAAGAATCTAAAAATTAGGAACATATAATCCATGCAAATACTACTCAGTTAAGAGATGATCTAATCTTAAACCCCATGTCATAAAATCACAGGCGGCTGCACATAAAATGCTGGGGAAACTACTATTAATTATTTTATTAGCACTATATTGGGTAATCTTTTTTTTTACCTAATCAGGACCCCGAGCATTAAACCAATCAAGCAAAAACACACGACTTCCTTACGATCAGATCGATACTTCCAGTACTGTATAAAAGATAATAATACACATTGTATGTCTCAAGAAACATAATTGAAATCTGGCAGTAAGGAGGATGCTGTAAGGAATGGAAATACACTTAAATGCTTAACCTGGGAACAGCTTCAAAATTTCATACACTGTGGCAAAGAAGGAAGAAACACCTTCAGCTGAATTTCCATTAGCTGCAGTTTTCTTTCGGATGGAGACATGTTTGGAATTCCGGACAACATAAGTAAGTTTGACTGTTCAAAATCAATAATGTCAAGCTGACACTACAGAACAAAAAAAATGTTACCTTAATGGATGAAAGAGAAGTTTAGGGAGCAGGAGAGAAAGGTAGCAGACACCTTGCACATAAAGATCTAAATGCAGGCTTTTGCAAAATCCAAAATTTAAAGGAAAGGAAAATCAAGTATGTAGCAGCAAATGTACCTCACATGATAATCAATTACCTAATGTAAAATGCTTGAAATAAATGATCTTAGTATGGATTATGTCAGCTCTTCAATTAGGAGTAAATTCACTGCCACTCAGAAAGCTTCTTTTAATTGTGTTCTTTGTGGCAACTCCTTCTCCCCTGACACTCATCATCAACCCACCTTATACCATCAGTCCCCCAATGGTGAACCTGAGAAATCAATCTGCTAATGTATAATTTGTAAAGCTCCCCTGACTAACAAATGGATAATTGATTCTTTCACAAATGCTGCATCCCAATGGGTATGAACTGGATGAACACGAAACATAACACTGGATTTCACTCCAATTCTGTGAGAAATGCAATATTTACAAGACTGGAATCTAAACGTTTTAATAGTTGCCTGTGACTTCATGCCTTTTAGCCATGGTTAGCAGGCAAGCAACACTCATGCCAGGAGTGTGAAAAGCAAAGCAGTGTTCAATCATACTTACAGCAAAGCTCATTTTCCTTCAAGAGGTTACCCACCATTTATGTAACCCCCTTAATCAGCACTTTCATCCAGCCCTTAAAAAGAATTTTCAGAATATTTTCCTAAATTAATTTAAATATTATTATTTATCTATGTATACACACATATGTACATAGCCAAGGAAGAAAAACACCTCTAGGTCTTTTCTGAGACATTAATATCTGTCTGGATCTGCAGGATGATTATGTAGCTGCTCTCCACAGTAAGGCAAACTGCATGTACACAGTTGAATTTTAATAAAATAACTGATTTACAGGTATTTGGCATACTTGTAGGGTTTTATTGATATAATAGCGGGAAAAGAAACTCAGAAACCACATTCTGACACTGTATCATGATTTACCTATAAAAAGATAAAAATACACACATACAGCTGAGAAACAGCATTGTAACACAAAGGCTTAAATTGAAAAGGCATCTGTAAAAAATCTGTTCACCACTGCCTGCTATGGAAGCAGAACACTGAATTTACAACACTTAAATTTACCCTCAAATGCAAGTTTACTAATATCCACACCAAAGAGGTTTAGTTCAACAATACTAGCAGTGGAATTCTGAAAGTGAGGATTCCTGCCCCACTGCATTTCCTGTAACACTCCTGAATCTGTCATCCTCCAAACGAAAAATGGGAGATTATATTGGTTAGAAGAAAAGGGAGGGGGGAAAGCTGGGAGAGTGACAAAGGTCTGAGACACAGAACAATAACAACATTAACTTTTATTTTGTCTGCAGGAAGGCAGACCTTGCCTACAAAAACAAAGATCTCAAAAGCTTGTCTAAAACTGAGGGAATATAAGGACAAGAAATCTCTCATATATAGTCTAAGACAGTGAGAAAGACCAAAAAGCCTACAGTGATTTCAGTATTTTCCACATCAGTGAATCTCTTAATCTTGTTTGTCAACTGCAGGTACTAAGAAAAAAAGAAAAAAACATTCAAAGGAAAAAAATAACAAGGGATCTCTCTAAATCTGTAGTAGTTGCTAAATAATCAGAATGCTTGTCTAGGAATGATGGAACTACTACCAAAACCAAATCTATATTGAAAGCCTACATTCTTCCTAGCAGAGTTTAACTGTTAGCTAGTTCCTGATGGATCCAAAGTAGAATCTCTTTTCTATTAAAAAAATGGTGTGGTAAGGAGATACCCTCGTGGGAACTCTGTGCCAAAGGAAACAAACTACTCCCATTTCCTTCTCTTCCCAGGCCCCCTTTACAATCCTCTGTGTAACTGCAGGTTTTCAACAACTTTCACAGCTTGTTTCTAACAGAATACCATTGACATTAATGTATTTAACAGGATTTTGTAGAATTCAACTTTCAAAAGTGGAAAGTATGAGATTTTACTCCATTTCTTGGTAAGCCAAATTTCAGAGACATGACTGATGAAACGGGCCAACCAGGTCAAACAGCGTAAGTTCTTGTCAGGACAGGTTTTCTTTTTAGAGATTATTTTATTGGTGCTTAAAGCAAACAACTTTTAAAGAATCCAAAAAAGCTCTTGACTATCCTTTTTAGGAGTCAGGCATTGTTGTGTGAACACCTTTTCCAGGAAGGTTTTCACAACAGTCAGGATGCTCATCCAGCTCCCTGACCTAACCTGAGACAGAAGACATCACCACATGAAGCCCAGCAACCCTGTTTCTCCATGCATTCCAGACATAGCCAGTATTTCCTTCATAGCTACATAGTTTTCTTTTTCTCTATAAGCTCCTGAAATGGAAAACTGCAGTAAGTACTTCTTCCAATTATTTCTGCTTGTCAACCATTCCACTACAGACAATGATCTGAACCCAATGGCTACTGAAATCAGTGAGAAGATGTCTCACTGATGGAATCAGACAGATGCAGAAATATTTTAAGGGAATGAATTCCCTTTCCTGGCCGAAAACAACGTAAGCAGTCATACTCCTGGTGTAGTTAAATATTACATGGGTAGATCAATGCTGAAGTTCAGCCAATAGCTACAGCTAAAGTGTCATTTCCCATGTAAACATTCAGTTATCAACATCAGTATAGATTGGCGTAAGTCAGAGTTATGGGTAATAATAAACACCTTTTCTGATTACTCAAAGCATTGTATTCTCTGGACACCAACTCTGGAACTTCCTTTATTTGCAATTACTCCATCTGGGAAAGTCTCACAAGTCCACCAGAGATACTCCATAACAGTCATAGAATTGACTGGGTTGGAAAAGACCTCCAAGATCATCAAGTCCAACCCTTGGTCCAACTCCAGTCCCTTTACC
>JAWWLZ010000082.1:49315165-49371952 GCA_035041345.1 Poliocrania exsul
AAAGGGACTGGAGTTGGACCAAGGGTTGGACTTGATGATCTCGGAGGTCTTTTCCAACCCAATTGATTCTATGATTCAAAACATACAACCCACAGAAGGGTTATCTGTGCAGGCTACACTTGAGATGAGTCGGGAAGTTGCAGATAGGAAGAACTCACAAGTCAAGGGAAGATAAAGATGGAGTCAAGTCCATCCTTTCAAGTTTAGGTTTGACTTTGCGGGTACAACTGTTTTGTCTGTCAGTCCTCCAGTCTTTGATCACAAGCTGCAGTGCCCTTTCAGGAAATTAGAATAATGTTACACAGAATATTTGTGCATCTTAAATTCTACTTAACAATAACCAAATGAGGCCAGACTTAAAGCATTGTGGTGTAATGTTGCCAGCCTATTGGATGAGCTAGAGTAACATATAAAGTCTAATGCAAAATATCACCAGATTCCTAATAAAAAAACTGAGTTTCTTTTCTGAATACGAGGGGTTGCCTGTTCAACTCCTTAATAAATCAGAATTATTAGCACTACTGTCTTGGTATTTTGATATAATTCACGTAGTTTGTATCAATTTTTTTAAAGAACTATAAAGATCAGCTCTCCTGAATAAAATCAGCAATTACAGCAAGTGACATTTCTGCTGGTACGTGAGACTTTCTAGTGCAGCTACACCACCTTCATCCAGCCCTCATGGCTCCAATTGCTTTGGCTGCTCAGGAGAAACCAGTGATGGTGATTTTCAGGATGAGCTCACTCTCCATCACCATGCACAGACAGAGCAGCACATGGGCAGGGTGAAGTGAATCTGCTGAGAGAGCAGCTGATCCTCACACCCACCTGAGTCACTTAACTGAGCTGCAAGTTGTTAACGTGCAAAGGCATCCGTGGAAAGCACTGGGCACACCAGAAGCTGATTTCCATAATCAAACCCTGTGTACTAAAAAAATATTAATTTATTTTTATTTAGGACATCTAGCCTCATATCCCTACTGTACTCACAAGGCACTGCAACTCCAGATACTAAATTTTGTAAAAGGCACACAAATACAGGTAAGTGCTGCATGGCCTTTGCGTTTTACTGCAGAAAATAACATGCAAAAATTCAGAGGGAGCCTCGGCTTTGGAAACAAATGCAGAAATCTTATTTGTTCCCTGACAAGAGCTTAGCTGAAGGTGCTCAGAATTGACACTTACCTACAAACTCACTTCGCTAGCAACTTACTATGGAAAACTTTTTCCCTACTTTCTTAGGCAAACTAGAATTGAAGCTGCAGTTATGATTGCCCTGGAGTTTTGTTAGTTCCTTTGCCTTCCCTCCCAATGTATGATGGAGAAGATTATCCCCCACTTCTACTTTTTAGCAGCCTTGCAATTGTGAAAAGGAAACCCCTTAGCAGGGATTTGTAGACAACCAGGATTCCAAATCATGCAGGAATAGCTGTCACTGGTAGAATCACAGAATCATAGAATGGATTGGGTTGGAAAAGACCTACGAGATCAAGTCCAACCCTTGGTCCAACCCCAGTCCCTTTACCAGATCATGGCACTCAGGGCCACGGCCAAGCTCAGTGGAAAAACCTCTAGGGATGGGGAATCCACCCCCTCTTTGGGCAGCCCATTCCAATGCCTGAGCACTCTCTCTGCAAAGAATTTTTTTCTGATCTCCAAGTTAAATTTGCCCTGGCAGAGGTTGAGCCCATCGTGCCCCCTTGTCCTATTGCTGAGTGCCTGGGAGAAGAGACCAATCCCCACCTGGCCACAACTTCCCTTCAGGTAGTTCTAGACAGGATCGGCAGGAAGATCGGTGGGAGCACAGCCGGGAGCACTGACAGGAGCATTGACAGGAGCATCGGCGGGAGCACCCCCGGGGTGCGGGCAGGACGATCTCCCCGCCGCCGGCCCCGGGCCCCACGGGCGGGCTGGTGGCCTCGGCCTGTGCCCCCTGATATGGCCCTGGGCTCCCCAGAGCCGCCCTGGCCCCGGCCCCACTCCCAGCTCCCGGTCTCGGCCCCAGCTCCTCGCCCCGGCCCCGCTGCCGGCCCGTTCCCCCCCGCCCCGGGCCCGCTGTCCGTACCTTCGGCTCGGCCTCCGCCATGGCAGTGCCGGGCGAGGGGCGGGCCGGAGGCGCGGAGCACGCTGGGAATTGTAGTTTCGGAGGGTGGGGAGCTTTTACCTTTTTTTTTTTTTTTTTTTTTTTTTTTTTTTTTTTTTTTAGTATTTATTTATTTATTTTATTTCTTTATCCCCTCCTTGTCCCGTCCCTCAGCCCGGACCGGCCCTGCGCTCCCCACCCGGCCACGCTCCGCAAGCCCCTCCGCATCCTCTGCACCTCCTGCCCCCTCTCTCTGCTTTTCACTTAATTTGTCAATTTCACAGCTCTAGAAACTGCTGCATTTTGTTTTTTAAACAAATAACAAAAGACTTGAATGCCCTGCTTGCACCTAAATCATGTCCTTTATATGTTAAAAATCTAACCAGAGCGAAAAATCAATTTAAAAAAAAAGCAAACTTTTTATCCCTTGGGTTTTGCCATTGGAGCTGTTTAAAATCTCAGGTGGAGCTCGGGTGTTGAATGTGCCCTGGGGACCAAAGCGAAGAGTTTAAACGTGCCTAGTTCACCTTTGGCAGTGAAAGAGAACTCTTAAACACCACATTGCAAGACCACAGGGAATACAATTAATTGCAGAGAGTTATCACCTTGGGTATGAAAATGATATGTATCATTGCCATACCTTTAGAAACTAATTGGCAGAATTTTGCTAGAACTGCCCTTTAAAGTCACACTGAAAGGTTTACACTGGGCTGAGAGACAGCTATCAAAGTTACCAGTTTCAGTGCAAGAACATATGAAAATCACTCTCCTGAGTGCATTTAATTTGCAAATGACATAAGAAAGTATCTTTATGGACTATCAAGGTACTATGAAGTGTGTAAATCTCACCTTGGCCTTATAAGCCAAAGGGTGTCTACAGAGAAGGAGATGTTTGGCTGCCATTGTACCAAATGTTGTTGACACAACACCTGGGTATAATGGTAAATTTCAAGTCATCTTTGTTACAAAACATGATAAATGGAAACTGGAAGGAGCCGAAGGACCACTAAAAGGATCAGAGAAATTTAGGGTCTGCTCTGTTGGAGAAAACTGATAAGAAGGGCTTAGCCTCTCTAGAAGTAATAAAGGGCTGAAGAGGAAGAAGAGCTATTAAAATAAATGGTATGAGATCAAATAGGTATCAGCTATTTTCAGTGCATTTAGGCTGGAAATGAAATGTAGATTCCCACGTGTCACACATGTGTGGTCCTCAGAAAATCCTCACTGGCAAGAAATTTACTGATTTCAAGATGAGACTTAATAAATAAGAGACTGGAAGAGGTGTTTGCTGGTTTACTCAGACTGCTTACCCACTCCAATCCCATTCCAGCCTTCTTGAATCTTAGTCCTATCCAAATCAATAAAAAATATATATCGTTGCTGTCAATGGAGCCAGGATTTGTCCTGGAATATGTAATATACAAGCTATATTATCTGGTACTTGAAACTGTGTATATCTCATGAAAGGAAGTTTTGCCAAATACATTTTTTCCCTCCTTTCAGGGTAAAAAAACCTAAATAGGAGCTTTGTGTTTCAGGGTTCATTTCTTTCCTTTTTTAAATTTTCTTTTATTCATTTTTTCTTTTATTTATTTTTAACTTCAACAGGAGTATTTTGTGTCACTTTTTAAACTGGAATGAACTTTACTAACTGACTCTTTAAGTGCCAGGAAAAACAGACAGTAAGGGAAAGGGTGGCAGCTCTTGTAAACTTTGCTATTATAACAGCTAAAGTGCACATTTGTTCATTTTTTACAAACAGAGCAGTCAAGGAACAGCTGTTCTTGTTTTCATTGCACACAGAATAAGTGGTGTAAGCAATGTGATTTACTTACAGTGTGCTGCTTATTTCCGGCAGAATGGTGCAAAACCAATTCTTTCCTTGTTTACACTTAAGGCATGAATTCAATCTGCCATGATTATAGGTTTTTATTGTGTTAGGAAAATTTAATATGTCAGCATCTGATTCTGCCACCCCTCCCACACCCATCCTCCTCCAGAAGTGCTGAAAGCCACCAAGAAGCAATGATGTCACAGGCGTTTAAAATCTTCCAGCACCTCCCATAAAGACTCAACATCCCACAGACTTGGGCCTGAGAGCAAACCCAGTCAGCCCTGGGAGATAAAAAGCTTGATTGTAGCTCAGCATAAGTGGAAAATACAGCACTGCTACAGGAAGTAAATGTTCTGTCCCACCCTGAAAACCCAGTGCGGGCTGCCATTGAAACAGTTTTCCCTTGGGAAATGAGGGAGCGGCTTCCGCTTCCCTAGCCCAGGGTGCACCATGACGGGAGAGACAACATGGGACAGATGACACGACACTGCCCGTGAGCCAGGGAGGAGCAGAGGCAATTTATGGAAGCGAGACACTCACTTATATAGAGTTGGGGTGGAACTTTCCAGAAAAAGGGGCGGTTCCCCAATCCTCATTGGACATAAAGAGGATTGAGAAACGCACCAGTTGGGGTGGAACTTTCCGGAAAAGGTGGTTCCCCAATACTCATTGGATGAAAGGAGGATTGAGAAATCCAGCAGTTGGGGTGGAACTTTCCAGAAAAAGGGGCGGTTCGCTGATCCTCGTTGGATGAAAAGAGGATTGAGAAGCGCAGCAGTTGGGGTGGAACTTTCTAGAAAAAGGGGTGGTTCCGCAATCCTCATTGGGCGAAAAGAGGATTGAGAAATGCACCAGTTGGGGTGGATCTTTCCAGAAAAAGGAGTAGTTCCCCAATCCTCAATGGACGAAAAGAGGATTGAGAAACGCACCAATGACAACATAGAAAGAACCATAAAATGACCAATAGGAAACCGTGCTTAACAGCCAAGAGGGACACGACAGACTCAAACGGCGGGAAAAGAGCCCTAAGGGAATTATGGGAATGAGGACCTGGATGGCGATGACTAAGGGAAAAGACGACTGGAGCGCCATGTTAACTTTATTATAACTGCGTCATAAGTATTTTAAAGTCCTTAAACAGTCTTAATATTATTTCTTTTTCTGTCTTCTGGTGCTGAGGCATCCAGTTTATCATCATCATCATAAATCCACTTGCTATAGTAGGATTTCCATTGTTTATCAGTCTAGTCTCTCTCAGTGGCTGCCAGAACACAGAATTCAAGTATGGGTAAGTTAGTCCTAGAGGTGTAGATTTTGGGTCCCTGGCAAGATTACAGATGCTTTGATGTTTAGGTAGAGCATTTTGGCTCAGATGCATCTCATATGATAGGTTGGCTCTTCAGTTCTCACTTGGTTCACCAAATAAGTCTTTAAAAATTGTTTTAGCCATATCATGATGCCTTTATTGTCCTTAGTGCCTATTTTAATGCAGGGCTTCCAGCTGATGGGAATTCTGCAGGATGGTTTTAACAGGATGCTGATACCTCTATCCAGTTTAAATTTTAGAAATTCAAGTCTATCAGGAATTTCTGATTAATTATTGCAACTTGGACCTTGACCAACATTCAGATTTCAAATAGTGTTGGATTTTTTTTATCTCTTGCTTTAACACATTTTCTCCCTGACTACTGTGAAACATAAGAAGTAGCAGTATCCATGCCAATTGGTATATTACTGTATTTCAGTCTCCAAGAGCTCTCAGTTGCTTTCAAGTAGGACTGATTCATCCAGCAAAATGTTCACCTGGATTATCTCTCATCACTCTCACCACCACTTCTTCAGTAAAAAAATAAAAACAAGCAGCATTGTCTGTAAGTTAATAGCATTTAAAAACACTATGCTGGATAAAACACAGCTAATGTTGTCAATACAATAGAAGTTCAAAGATTTTCCTCTTTCTATTTGTTTGTCGAAATAGACTTGCAAAGGCTTTTCTTTTTTTTCCCCATGTGATCAAAGAATTATTTCTGTGAAGATACTTTCAATTCTTACCATAGCTTACATAACTATAATCTTGAATACATTAAGGAACTTTTCACTCTAAAAACAATCCTATTTCACTTGCTGGCATTATATTGTTTTGCAGTTGTTTAATTATTTCTTCTTAATCCCTCTCTGAAATTTATTTGGGATATTTCTTCTTGAAGTAAGTATCAGAACAACGACTAGAAAAAATTTCAATGATAAACATAAAATGTTGAGTACCCTATGGGCATCATAGTTAATTCCTTCTTCAGTTGACATTAAAGATTATTCCTGTTTAATTTACAATGTCACCAAAAAGACAGGGTAAGAAATAGAAGTATGCATTGCCACTATGTCCCACACTGCAGTGTATTTAAATTAAATTTAAATTATCAGCTATTTTTATAAAAATGAGAGTGATAATAATATCAGAAAGGTTATTACAAGTTCTTGGAAATAGTTGATCTTTATTCCCTGACATTTAAAGACTTTTTCAGATTGTAGTGAATTATTTTCAAATCCTTCAGTAATAATGTTTCGCTTAGTCTTTCCTTTCTTCCTCTGACCCTCCCTCCCTGCCTGGGTTTCTTCTGCTCCCTTTCTTTGTCTTCGCTCTCAGGCAGGCTTTATTGAAAGGTACCTTCTTGTGCTGAGTAGATCACACAAAGAAGATGAAAAAATGTGAAGAACAGTAAACAACATAAAGCCAGTACAATTATCCATTTATTAAAGATAAACAAGGGCTATATATAAAGGGAGAAGTAGTAAGGGGCCCTCTTAAAAACCTTATAGTTAAATATATAAAGGGCCTTGTAGAGAAGGGGCAAGTCTGAAATTGAAAAATTGTTATACTACAAGAAAATTTCATAGATCTGCAGATTATGAAGCCAGATGGGAATAGCACTGCGATTTAATCTGAACTCCTCCCTAACATGGGCCACAAGATTTACCTAAATTAATTCTTCCTTGTACTATTTTTTTAAATACTCCATACCTCGACATAACATATTCCAATTACACAGAAGTCCCTGCATTTCTAGTAATTTTAAAAGCAGTTCTACTCACTGCTAGAGAATTAAAGAATACAAAAGAAACACTCAGAATAGTGGTCCCTCTAGCTTTGAGCTGCTCTGTAATCTCTCTCCTACCAGTTTTGATAAGCACCTCTTAGGTCTAATAATGCAGGACTTGGTACATAATGGTTTTTTTCTTATGCCTATGCAAATTTAAATTTGTCTTAGCTCAGCTTTGAGCCACTCCACTACGTCCACCATGGCATTGTCTGTCAGCAATTTTTGAAAGTTCTGAATGAAAAGATTCCTGTTCCCCATGTTAGTACTTGTATCCTAACATGAAATCAATTCTTAGTTATTTTTTAAGTTAAATAGAAAGATGCCACTGATTGCTTCACATTGGACGTTTTACATCCTACTTGCTACACGTCAAAGCTGTTACCATCTCTCTTAATTTGGGCTTGGTGGGACATGGCTCTATTAATTTAAAACATACTCCCCCTTTTTATATTTGTTTTATTATTATGCATAACTCTATCATTTCCAGCTATGATTCCATTTATAGAATTTCTCCTCCTTCCTAATAGAATTAAAACACTACTTATCTTTAATTCTTCTAACATTGACTTCTTTTTTTGAGCTCCCCCCCCTTTTTTTTTTTATGATTCCTAGGCTTTAATTTACAAATGTACAAGTTTAAGTTCCTGTCACTAATTTTTTTCTCTTTGAAACAAATTATAAAAATATAGATATATATATATAAACCTAAAATGAATGTTTTCATGCCTTCCTCAAGGATATTTTATGTTTTGCTGTCTTGTTGTAGAGTCCTCATTATTCTTTTAAGAGTTCCCACTTCCCATTTATATGTTCCTCGTAGCTTCATTAGTTTAATCTTTTTAAGGCAGCATTAAATGTTTATTTTTAGTAAGAGTCACATTCCATTGTCAAACATAAATGTAATATGAGAAATGAGCATTTTAATTTAAGCACTCAGATTTGATATAATTGTAAATGAATGCATGATGCTTAGAGCAGTCTTAAGATCTTTGATCCAAGAGTCTCAAGAACAAGCTTAAATTTAATCTCCTTGTTCATATTAGGTTTGTTAGTTTTTAGCAACTGTACTTCCTTCTTGTGTATTGAGAATTCTTGTCTCTAAGTGAGACCAGTTAGATATTTAGGTAGGATCCCAAATCTTGAATCCAGGATTTTATAGTTTTAATAACATTTCTGGAATTTGAAATTGAAAACCCCGTATTCTAAGTTCTAAAACTTCAGTCTAGGTTAAGATAATTTTTATAATCTGTCTTACAATATGACTTTAATAGAATTCTTTTTTGTGTTCATTGTGATCAACTGGCATAATGGAGTCCTTGTCATTACTGGCTTACCAAGACATTTCTATCTATATTTTGTTATAGCTTTCACCAGCAAGAGAATCCTGGTTCCCAAGGTGATTGCTGCAGGCTGTCTTGAGGCACTGCTTTCTTCTGAATTTCCAATTTTAAGTACCTGAAACGATGTGAAGATAGTTTTTCTATCTGTCAGGTGGGTATCTTGCATTATGCTGAGGTTATTCCTGTCCAGGAATGAGACACAAGGAAAGATACAAAGGCACAAAGCCTTCTGGGGTAGTGCTGGAGGACTGTCTCAAGGTGAAAGAGCCACACTTGATGGTAATAAGTCAATACACTGTCACAGAGGGCACTGATTTCCTCACTGCGGAGAAGAACCCAGGTGGGATCAGCCACATGCACAGTATTGGTGATCAGGGCACTACAGATAAAGAGTTACCCAAGCTGGCAGCATGAACTCATACACAGAGTAATCTTGTGCTCCTATTCTCTTTCTATATTTGTGATGTTACCCAGGATTTTGCTATTTTCCTTAGGTGTTACGTTGCATGAATCTCAGTAATGTATTTCCCTCATACCTACCACAGTATTGATCATGGGCAACCAGAAGATGATGCAGTAGTAAGTTACCCAACAGCCCTCTGGGGTGTGTTTCCTTTTAGAGGTGATATCAAATAACATCAGGGTCTGATCATGCCCCTTCACAGGTGCTGTCCTGGAGGAAACTAGGATACAAAACTTGGATATAGTTGGTCTACTTGTATTTTAATTTAAAGAGAAAAGACGTTTCAGGGTACAATAGAATAAAATTAAAAGGATATAAGGCATTCATCTTTTGATCTCATATTTCATGCCTGATGAAGGTTTTTCCGTGACTATTTGAGAGGCTTTCATTAGAAGTGCCAATACATTTGTTTCAAGCACCTTAGAGAAGAATTTTGCAAAAACAGCAAAGGAACAGATTAGTGCATAAATAATGACATTTTCATGAAATACAATCCTAAAGAAAATGTAATATGACATATTTTTATATATATATATTTACATATACATATATATGTATGTATATATTGATACATCGGTTGTTACTTGAATATGAAGCTTTTCTGTATTTGGCTTGGACTGCCTCACTTGCTGTGTTGTGAAGACAGTAAATAAGTTTGGTTTTGCCATATCTTCTCACAGTCAAAGGTTTGGAGTTCTTTTGGATATCTTTTCCACCTGGAACAAAAGTGCTATTCTTTTTTAATTCGTTGTATTTTGCATAATTTCATTATTAAAAAACTATAGATCACATGCATCTTCAAAATGACCCTCTCCCTCCATGCACCAAACCCCAAGCCCCTTGAAAATAATACCTTCAGAAGCATCTGCTTATCCTTGCTGCCACTGAAGTAATTAGATTTATTATTGGTTTCAGTAGGAAAATATTTAGACCAACATTTAATGCTTTTGAAAATGTCAGCCATCTTGCTTCAAATAATATTTAAGAAATAAATATTTAAATAGTGGTATATAGATACAGAAAAATCCATTTTCTTTACAACTGTGTTGTATCTTGCCTTTGATTCTCAGGAATCAAATCACAAAAGCTGAGTAAAGCTCTCTTCTATTCCTTTTCTTCACAAGTGTTATTTCTGATAATTATTTTCCCTGACTTCTTCTGATCTGGTCTGTTACTGAAGGTTTTTAATGGAGACAATGTTAAATAGATAATTGGAAAATCTATTGTGTATTTGTAGTGTAAAACACTTTCCTTCTTCTTCTTGACATACACTTAACCTCAAGAAAAAAATACTTAGCTTTCCACTTACTTAAATAGTGCAGATAATGTAGAGGAAATGATTGGTCAGGTTATCAAAGTTCCTGTCTAGGAATACTGTATGTTCTCCATGCATAATACCCTGGTTATAACCATAGCGTATGTAAGGCTAACATTCTGAAGAAAGGAAAGAACTAAAAACATGAAAAGGGAGGAGGAAGCAGCAAAATAAATGAAGCCATGATTAGACTCCTGCCAAGCAGAGAGCTACTGATACTGCCATTTGGCAGTTGTGACATAAAATTCTTGTTCCACTAAATTGAATAAAGGGTTTGCTGTTCATAAAATAGGGGTTAATACTTCACCCAAATATTCCACATTCCCTGTTAAACCAAGAACTGAATCATTCAGCAGGTATGAACACATGAAATTAGAGGCACAAAGCTGGTTGCAACAGGAAAAATGGTCCCTGTATTTTCATTCTCAGTTATTACAGCATAACTGAATTATCTGAATTTTAGTACAGATCCTGCAGAACAAAACATTAAATTAACTGTTTCACAAGACTGTACAGCCTTTGTAGGTGTCCCTACCACCCTACCAAGATTATGCTCTGCTTGAGCAGAGGGGCATAATGGATCTTGGCCAGCAGAATAAACCTTTGAGTGTCTCAGTGAATGCCTCTTTCTTTCCAGTTGTGTATGACATTCACACAGATAATTATTTACATTTCTGGCCTTTTTTATGCTCACAAGAAACTTTACAGAAGAAAAAGCCCTCAGTGTAACTGAGGATCAGGCCATCATTTATTGCCATCGGGCAGTGGACTCTGATCCTTGTGGGTCCCTTCCAACTTAGCATATTCTGGGCCTTTTGATAACAAATTCCTGTACAACCTCTCCATTTATTAGAACACAATTCTCACAGTGTTCTGTTTTCTGATGGTCTAATCATAACCTAGCTTAGAAAAACTTTTCAAACCATTTCTTTCTTTCATTACATCTTTGTCGTTGGGTATCAACGTCTTTGCACAGCTATGTTGTCCTTGCCATCTCTTCCCATACTCTTACATCTCCTCAGGATTTGGCCCTTCTCTGTGTAGCTGAGGTCTTGTGGTTCACTCTGGGACAATCCTTGATGATGCAGCAATGTCAGAATCAAAAATCCAGGTTCATGAAGGGCAGGGTAGTGCTTGTAAGTGGTAACATAGAGATTATTTAGGTATCTCCTCTTACCTCCCTCCACCTTGGAGTGGAATATCTTCTCAGTCAGATCCATTCTTAGTGGGTTTTATTTTGGTGTGGGAAGCATACTTAGCTCTGGTACTGTGTTAGCAGATTTCAGCAAATTCAAATGTTAAGTTATCCAAAGGCTGTGGATTTAAAAAATGCTGTATAATCCACCAACCTCTGACACAGAAACAAAACTAGTGAAATTTTAACAGTCTTGCTGAAGTCAGTGGTCCCTGTGAAGGAAGTGATTCACCTCTAGAGGTTCTAAAAGATATGAGTGTTTCATAGAAAATAGGCCACACAGCTTTTAACAAAATGTTCCTACGCAGCATTCCTATAGCATGTGGTTCTAGTATAAAAATGTTAACAAGAGGATCACTCTCAACAATGGATGTGCATAAACACAGCTGGCAATAACAGGATGATATCCTCCCAAAAAGCCATTTTTTTGAATTTGGAATAAATTTTTTCCATTCTTCTCATTCTTTAGCCCCCAAGAATGTATTCTGTGGATAATGACACTTTTATGAGCCGTTGGGTTGGATATCAAAGGGCTCTACCCATGGCATGCTACGCGTGCACAGCAGCAGCAGCAGAATGCCATTCCTCACCTTCCCACTTCATTTAAGTAGATTTTTAGTGCAGTGCTAAGAAGCAGCCTTGGTTTTATCTGTGTCTGGATTGCTGCCAGCAGTGATAGTGACAGGTCACCAACTAAACTTCTCCACAGTGTTCACTGACAAGCCAGGAAATACAAATACCTATAGTGCCTGGAAACTGTTCTCTCTTTTCCTTCGTGCAGCACCCATGAGGAGCAACTTTCCAGGTTTCAAGTTAAGAAAGTGAGGCAATTTAAGCAATTTAAAAAGAAGATATCTGTCTCTGGGTTCCCAGCCTTATGTTTTTGCTAGAAGACAGCCCTCCCACCTTTGATGGCTTGCCTTAAGTATAGACTTTTTCCATTAAGCAAATACCGATTTTGTTCTCCTGCTTGAAAGCAGACTGCAAATTAGCCTGGCTCTTTTTGGTTACTTCATTATTTTTTCATCACTTGAGAATAGTATTTTTTAATTAACTGTTGTTGCTCATGCAGTGGGCACTCACAAGCTTCTTTTCCCATGGTTTGTGTTAGGCAGCAGCTATTTAAGAATGCTCCTTCATGACAAAGTGTCAGGCTTTCCCTTTAACAATTTAACATTATGTAGACAATCCAGCCCCAACATTTAAACCAGACTGTACAACTTAGAAGAAACAGGGGCACTCATAACTCTTGGTATTGACTTTGCACACCTCCAGCTTCTTATTACAATTAGCCATTTATATTATGGTGGTGACGACAGCATACTATTTATTTTTGAACATAGATGAGAATATACAAATTCTATTGGGAAAAACTAGACCTTTAAATCAACACAGTATCTCATTTGAATTCTGTCTAACCCTTGAAGTAGCTGGGATTAGTAAGAGAAGGGGAAGATCAAAGGGTTATAGAAAAAGATGCAAGTGAACTGCCATGACGAGAGTTGGTGGTGGCAGGTACATCACACTGGGATTTTGGAGGTTTACTAATACATCTAGCACAAGTTCTGAAGGATCAGGATAGAGATCTCCTCTGTCAACTGACATGTTAATTCAGAGTTTAATAAGAGGAGAAAAATTACTGGAGTAACAAGCTGAACTTATTTCCTAAGGCACTCTCTGTGAGAAAATTTGATTGATATGGCAGAAAGGGAAAGTCATGGGAAAGTCACTGCTATCCTCTCACTAGTGACTATTTTATATATGTGTATTACATATATATGTATTTTATATTCATGTATATAGAGAAACTATTACAGTGACTAGTGACATTTAGTGACTGCCACAGAGTCACTAAATGATGGGAAGAGAATTTTTTCACCATTTATACCTCAGTTTCCCCATCAGTGAAACAGAAGTAATGAAATGTACTGATTGTTGTGAAGTATTTTGATACCTAGTGATGAAAAGTCCTACAAACTTGAGGCTCGATCCAAAGCCCTTTGAAGTCCTCAGAAGGCCCTTGATTCAGCTGTCTTAATTTGCATTTGCCTTAGCCTGCAAGTCACCCACCAGCCTCCTGAAATTTGGAAATGCACCACCCAGTTTCTCAAAGATGGAAAAATACATTCTCAAGTCATCATTTTCATTATCTTTGGCTATTTGACTATTCAGTTTGAATTTAAAAAACAGGAGCAATATATGCATTTGGATTATTTGTAATATTTTACAAGATCAAGGTGAAAACTTAGAAGACGGAGCTGTAAAAACCCCAGCATGTTTTCTGACACCAAAGAACGAACTTTGACAGAAACAAGCTTCTTTTTTTTTTAATCTTTCTTTTCTGAAGGTAGATGAAAAAGATCAGGAGATACTATGTCTCATTAGAAGTAAATACAGTCTGTGGTAATCCATACTAAATTTACCAGGTTGTATCTTCTAAGAAGGCATTAGGCACCAAAGGCAGATAGTTATATTAAAAAAAAAAACCCAAAACACAACAAAACACCACAAAAATCCCCAACCAAAAGTATTTAAAAGTCGGTGTTTAATTTTTTTTCAATGTAATAAATGAAATGGCACAGACTTTCCAAAAGAATTTTAAATCTTTCAGTGTGATAGGTAAGGTGAGAAAAGGTTGTAAGACGAATGACAGTTTTGCTCAGGATTCAACAAAGCTCACAACAAATGAAATGTGTGCCATGAGAACATACTTTTTTCCTTTTTTTTTTTTTTTCTGGAGACTAAGCAGCTTCTTTTTGCTAAAAGAGAGATATTATCTTTATGAAGAAAACATTTTTCCTAATCAATATTTTTTTAACCTCTGGGTTATTACTTCCTCAAATATATTTTTTTCCTCAAGATTGGTCTATGTACTTTAATGAAAAATCTGCAGAACAGACACACGCTATTGTTCACATTAAAGCTTTCAAAGGTTATTAGCTGTGATAGGGCATTACTTGTCTTCAGTACATTTTTCTGTGATGTATCACGTTCTTAGGATGTATCTGTGTGTATATATATAATTGGGAGCTGAAAGAATTAGCTGTTGGCAAAGCAGAAATATCCACACTAGTTACAAAGTCAAAGATCCAGAAAATACACGTTCTGTTCTTGCTGTGCTGGATATTTCCTACATCTTGTATGTGCCACTTGGCTTCTTTTTGCTTCAGCTCAGGTATCTGTTAAGTTGTATAAGTACCATAGGGACATTCATATATCTTTCTTAACCACTTCAGAAGCCTGGTGACTACTGGAAACTTTTAAATTTATATTTTTTAAACATCATGTAATGTAAAAATAATATAAGTCTTCAATTTTCCTTTTTTTTTTTCATTTTTAGAATAGAAAACATGCAAATAATTTAGAAAGTGATTTATATCTAAAACCCCTGATCCCAGCTAGTCATTCTCCAGAAGCCTTTTCTTTTCTGCCAGATCATTATTTTGTATTGCAAAGCAGCCTGGATTCTCAGGAGTCCAAAACTCTGTTTTGCTTCCATCAGGACTTTGGCTGTTAGAGAACTGTTGGAATTAGCTGAACACTATTTCTTTTGGAGCCCAGATCTAATACCAGTCAATGGCTTTGAGTGTATACCTCCTGACCAGATGTAGGCTGTACATCAAAATAGAGCCTGAGATGTTTTATTGTTTCCTGAGCTCTGGCCAGAACAGCATGATGTACACTGCACTTCAAACTGCTGATGCTGTTGAAAAACCCTACAATAAAATCTCTCTTGCTATCTATTTTACTTGATTACCAAGCTGAAAGCAAGATTTTATAATAAATGGCAAATCATGATCACTTGCTTTTCTGTGTCTGTCACTGATCTTATTTGGAGAAACTTGGCCAACTGTTGCCTGATTATTGGGCTCAATTCCAGTATGCTTGTAAAATTTCAGTGTTCTCCCTCATCCTGCTCCCATGTCATCAAAGTTCTCTGTGAACTCTGCCTTTCAATCCCCTTACAAGGTGCACTCTGTCCCACATGAGTTTGGGTGCACAGGTTTAAGTGAACCTATATCACACATTTCATCACTCACCCAAGAGCAGACAGAAATCCAGTCCCTATCTCCCGCATAAACACTTTTAAATGAGTCATGTCTTTACCTCACTGGATCCACTTATAATTACTAATCAAGATAAATCCAGAAAACTGTTCATAGTACCATAAAGATGAAGAAATAAGTGGGAATACATGATATAGTAGTATGAGATATCATCAGACTGGACTTGATCCTAGTCACCCTTTCCTAGCATATCTGCTATTTTTCTCTTGTTTTATTTTTTTAAAAAAAATTATTACATTGATTTGGGGACTTTTCCAAAGTTAATAATCTTGCTTTAAAATATACACATAAGGGTAGTACATTTCTTTTTTGTGAGGTCTGAGTTGACAGGGAGAAGTTGCTGGCACTGCAGAGAAGAATGTGACATTCCAACTTTATATCTAAACTATTGTACTAGTTGGGGCTGTTCAGACTATGGGCTAACCCTCTATACTTCAAATTCTTGTTTCAGAATTGTTTGCATGTAAGATTTTGGCACTTTTTTATGTTTAAGAACATTATCCAATGCTGTTAAAAGTACTAGAAACATTCCCATCAATTTTAACTGATGTTGCATCAGAACTAAAGAGAATAAAATGCTCAGTGGATTAATTTTTCACTCTTCAGATCCTTAAGGTTACTTAATTTTTTAGAGCTTGAATAAATCATCAGGGAGGAAGAAAGTATCTCTAGTGTTAATGTCAGAGGCAGAATAACTTCATTAGCCAAATGTACAGTATCTCTTGAACTCTTGTTCACGGTGTGTTGAACACTTCATGGGATTGAGCAAAGGAAAACTGGTAATGACAGATCTTGGTTTATAAATATATAATTAAATCTGTAGTAGAATGGGTTTCCCAGCCAAGTAAATGGATGACAAATCATTTCATATAGGTATCACCAGATATCTTTGTGAACCTTATCCTCCAAAACTTTACAAAAAGCAGTAGTAACTGTACAATTCTTCTTATCCTGCCTTGCATGTCACATGCCAGATTCACTTCCCTGCAATACTGACAAGACATATGGCATCCATCATGGCTAATGGCTCAAAAATTGGGTTTCTGATCTTGTAATAAACAGAGCTCAGGAAATGCAAATGGGAGGCCCTTAGCATTAGGAAGGTTAAGGCTCCCAGGGCACTGTGCAGCACTACCCTAGCAAGCCCTTGTTTTTAATGATATGGTACAGACCCTTTCACGTGTACTGCATCTGCTGAGCACACATGGTCATGTTGGGCAGGTGGGCACAGGATCCATTATAGCCATGGTCATGATTAACAGATAACTTAGAGATTACTTTTTCCCTATTTTTCTGCTGCATCCTTCTTGCTGCTATTTTTACTACCAAACTGATCACAACAATGCATAATAAACACAAGTATGATCCTTTCAAGGTTTTAGTCAAAAGCTCAGAATCATGTCTGCTAGTGAATGAATACCTAAGATACAAGCTTACTGAGATTAGCATCTGTTTTCTCCCAAGACCTTTCTTCCAAGCAAACAATGAACAAAGTATTTTTCAAGGTCAAGTTCAATAGCAGGGAATCTCTAGATGACAGAGGTGTACAGGATAACTGATAGAGGCACATGCTGGAGAATGAGAATCTGTAATGAGTGAACATCCACCTGCAGCTTTTCCCTTTGAAGCATCAATATATGACCACAGGAAGCTTCTGTTGTTTCAGCTCCTCAGGAATTAGAGGCTGTTTCTGTGTCCTGGTAGTACATTAAACAGAGACTGAGCAATGCAGATGCATATGAAGAATCTCCTTTTGACATGCTGAGCATTTAAGGGACATTGACACCTCACTGAGTTGGACCTCATAGGGAGACATCCTTATGGCTTTTCTAAATTTAGATATGTTCTGAAATAGATGTTATGATATTCTAAAAAGCTCTACATCAATATCCTTTCTTCCCCAGAAGAAAATTGTATATGTAAAGGCAGTTGAGGAGAGATGGGGGAGCTCACTAGCCCAAGCAAATCTTTGTGCTGTAGCCAAATGTTTTTTAGTATTTATGTTCTGGTTTAAACATCCAGAGAATATTTAGACAGATACACAGGTTAATAATAAAGCTTCCAGAAGTGTTTCTCATTGCCTTGCTCAGAGATGAAGGCAGAAAACTCCTCCATCTCCTGCCTGCCTGGAGCACTGTCTGCCTCACTGTCGAGCTGCTGACACTTCGGACTCCTTCCCTTCTCCAGCTTCTGAGTAAGGTCTGGTAAGTGCTCCAGAGTAACCTACCCCAGATGTGTATCCTGGAGCACAGAGAAGGTCACATGCCAGTCTGGGAGGGTTTGTGTTTTGCTGATCAAGGACTACAATCTCTGCCCTGTTTCTATATCAGACTGTAGTACCACTTTTTCCCATTCAGTCAAGTAAGACTGGCAAGGTTGGTCTTTTCTTTGGGCCTGATCTAAAGTCCATTGAAGTCAACAGAAAGAATTCCCATGTAGTTTCACTCTGCCTAATGTTTTACTTCTGGGTTGTTAGCTTAAGTAAAACAACCCTGAAAGCAATGAAGTAATAATTAATTTTCTACCTTTGTGTGACTCCCTTGTGCTGTCCCACTCAAAAAATTCCCAATACAATGGGATGAGTCAGATTTTGAGAATTGAATTTTAGGATTGCATTCTTTTCTCCACCACTGCAAAATGCAATTTAAGCTTTCATGCACAGAAGTGCTACAGTTTACAGAAATACACTTTTAAAATGTATGCCTCATTTGCTAATTTGTATTAAAACTTTATTCTGGTGCTGTATTGTTTTGGTTTTTTGATATTTTAGATCAGAGAGAAGGAACAGCTCTGCAGCAATACTGACTGGCAGAGAGTCTCACCAGAGTAGCATTGAAAGGCAGGTGAATTATGAAAACAGATGGTAGCTAATGGCAATTGAACTAAAATAACACCATTATTAATCTAGAGGCATTTCTACTGAACTCTACCCATAGATCTCGGCAATTTTTAGATAGATTTTGAAACTGAGGACTCTATTTTGCTGTTCAGTCACAACAAAACCAGAGTGCAGTCCTGGCAACTGTAGGCAGCAGTCTGTGCTCCATCTGTTGTGCTCTCCCTCCAGCCAGCTCTGCTGGGGTCTGTCAGCAGGTGAGCTGATGGCATCCTGTGCTGAATAACGTAAGCTTTGCTGGAGCATGAGCCCTTCCCACACTGCTCAGGAGGCACAAGGACTGGGGGGCAATACTGTTCCCATAAGCCAGAGACATGCTTTCTCTTCTTTTCAAAAGAGCAGGACATCCGTGTTCTTTGGCTGATAATTTCTCAGCAAGCTTGATGAAATGGAGTAAGGAGACTGCATGTGAGTGAAAATATTACGCTGGTGAGTTGGGTGGGCCTGTTGATCTGAACTGCTATGAGATGTTGAACTTCTACTGACTTCAGCTCTAGGCTGTATCTGTCTAGATGGTGATATACTCAAAATTTTTGAAAAAAATGCTGAAATATTAGCTTTAGTAGCCTGGTGCCAGATTGAAGCATTGGAACAGACTGCTTGCCATTCCTGGAGGTATTTTAAAGACATGGAATTTAGGGATGTGCCTTTGGGGTGGACTTGGATGTGATAGGTTAGCAGTTGCACTTGAGGATCTTGGAAGTCTTTTCCAACCTAAATGGCTCTATGATTCTACAATCTCTGGGCTTGCACTGCTCTGAGAATTTAAGGTAATGTATGAAACAATGGAAGGTCTTAACTGTATCTCTTAACACAGCTTTATTGTAGGAATTGTGATAATCCAGTTTGCACATGCTAAACAAGCACAGGAGCAGACAAAGAAAGGCCAAAATTCTGATTCTGAAAATGAGAAGTGATTAAATGAAATTCACTATTATTTTATGGAAGCAACCTTGGTAGTCACTAAAACTAAGACACTTTTGGAATTTCAACATGGGTATTGTTCACAGGACAGAAAAGATCATGATTCATTTTCTGAAATGGCAATAGAAATCTTTTTAACTATTTGCAATTTGACTTCAGACATCCATTTTGTAATCTTTTTTTTTTCCTTTGGAATGCTCAGTACTAAAGGCAGAACTGGAGCAGTACTGATAATGGTGTTTTCTGAAACTTCTAACCAGATTCTAGAATGTGTAAAAAGCTAAAATAAGTCTGAATCTTGCTGTTAAACTGCTACAGAGATAAGAAGCAATTATACAAGATAGTTGTTCTACCTGTAGAAAGTATTTAAATTTTTTTCTGCCATTTGCCTCTTTACTTGATAAAAATAATTACTTTATCTTGCAAGTATAGAAACTTGTCACTTACAGATTGCAAAAAAAAAATCACTTGCACCTAAAAAGCTGTACAACAAACGAATGCATTAAAATAGATTTTACCCCTCAGTAAAGTTAAAATCTTGCAATTGAAAATCAATGTATTTCACTAATGCTGGTAAGAATTAGAAAACAAAAGTTCTGATGTTTTCACTCTAAGGCTTTTGTGATTTTAATCATTAATGCTTCTGTGTTTTGAATTGTTACTTTAACTGACTTTTTGCTAATGCTTAAATATCATAGACAAGGCAGAAATATAAGTTCAAGAGACATATGATATTACTGTCCTTGTTCTGTTGTGTTTTTGTATTAGCAAAATCTTGTCCAAGCAACTAGCATGATTAGATTCAAAGCTTTTAACTGGTCCAACACTGTGATCACAAATACCACCTTTCAGTTCAGGTGTCTTGAGCAGTAACCAAACTGCATAGCTATGATTGCTTTTAACCCTTCACTGCTGACAGTGCTGGAACAGAAATCTGAGACAAGATCATCTGGGCAGTCTCCTTCTTTATGTACTACCATATAAAATGTTGGGTTGTTTTTTAAAATGACCTGTAGAACAGTTAGAAGGTGGGCCACAGATTGCTGTTGCTTCAGTGATGCTGATACTGCCTTCTGTGTCTTCCAAAGCATTAAATTCCATGAGCAAAAAAAGGCACAGCTAACCCCCTTCAGCATTTGTGCTGAACCAGAGCAGTTCAGTTCTACTCAGGAGACTTAACAAAGCTGAAGTGTTTGAAAATCAGTTATTAGCAACCTGCCTTTCAGATGACTAATATTAGCAGTGCTGTCAACACAGGTGACAGAACCTGTTGTGGAAACAAGGGATGAACTCCTTCCCTGCCCCTCGACCTGCTTGTGAGTCCACCAGACCACTGTGAGTTCTAAATGAACAGTTCTGTGCTTCTGCTCAAACGCTGAATATCTGTGTGTTTCTTGGCCTGTGATAAAGTTGTTGGTATTCAAGGTACACAGTAACACTGAGGATGGTGGGATCCTAGACCAGACTTTCCCAGAAGTTGCAACACTCAGGGAATTCAATTCACTTGAAGCTCTGAAGGATGCAATGCAACACTTTATATAATAATCCGTTGCTAGAAATATATTTTATATTTTTTTCTGACGATGTTCTGCCTAACAGAATATATTCACTGCATTGGTAAGCATGGACAACACTACAAGTCCCCGGAGTGTTCTGAAATCATGAGCTGGGACTGTAAGACTGGCTTAAATTAAAGAAATGAAATGTGCATATGATTATTTTCTCTCATTTTTTTCAGTAAGATCCTATTTTCAAGCTTTCTCTTCACATACCAGTATTAGAGGTTTAAGTTTTTAGACGAAATCTGAGATTTCCCAGGCAGTGAAGAATTCTGGGAACAGGAATTTTTAAGGGAAAACGATGATTGCAAGAGTTTGCACTTCCATCTGTCTGTGGGCCATTCAGCCTTCTTGAACAATATAAGTGCCATTTTCACATCAGAGGTTTTTTCAGCAGTGGTTGCTCCTGGTTGTTTAGCAAAGCAAAATGAAAAAGGTAAATGTAAAGTGATCCTCCCAACTTCCTACAAGGAAGAACTTGTTTAGGCTTGGCAACCAGACCACTGTGTTCCATACCCCTTATCTTATGTCTTTGGCTTTTACAAAATCCTGTGGTAGCAGCTTCCATAATGTAATTACATGCTCTTTTTAAAGTAGCACTTAGTGTTTGTGCTATGTTACTTGATCATACCATTTGCTTTTCTTGAACTCTTGTCATGTAATCAACAGTGACCCGCCACTCTTTGTTCAAGTTGTTGCCATTATTGATGGTTTTGGTCTTTACTTCTCAGTTTTGACAGGCCTAACTCCTGCTTTAACTCAGACCTCTGGAATCTGATCCTTAAGAGTCCCTTACTTCATGAAAGCATCAATGTTTCTTGGTACTCAGTTGTATCCAGCATAATTCCTCAAAGCTCAATCATCCCAAAGGCACAGGTATTGCAACTTCAATACCTTGCAATCATGTGATGAGTTGGGAAGGTATGCTAGCCAGGAAAGCGTATTTGTGCACCACAGTATTTTTGGGGGACTGGAAAGTGGCTGCAATTTCCTGCAGATAGATTCTGAAATGACCCTATTCTGTTATTTTTATCCTCCCTCTTTTCCTCATCCTCCAAAAATAGTTGGAAATAGTGTCAGCTACCAAGGCAGTAGAAAACATCAATAACTACTTTACCTATCTCCTTGTCTCAGTGACTTGTGACAGAGGACTTGGGAGCCACTTAGTCAATACCCTAATGGAGATACCTGTTAAAAATACACTGTTATCTGGTTGGTAGATAAAGAAGATAAAAGAGGAATGTACAATGGAAAATGTTACAGAAATCAAAATGCCTCAAAGAATACACATGAATTAAGGCAATAGGGAAGAAACATAAAATTTTCAGCAAGCCCCAAGCAGTTAAAGACACCTTGAATGTCTGGCTGCAGTGCTGGTGCCACAGTCCTTGCAATTTTTTTCTGTTTTCATTCAGCATACAAGTGAACTTATGAGGGTGTTGTTCTTCTCATTCACCTCTTTTTTTAGACTTTAAAAAAATCCTATAAAAAATAGGGGAAAGAAGCAGTTCATTCTGCTGGGATTTTACATGTCGTTTTTATGGAGGTCTACATGACAGAGGCAGAGATAGCAGGGAGGTGATGTTATTGTTATACTAGTCAGAGTCACTGGAGTGTAAGTGACTCTGTTTTCTTCACATCAGGCCTCAAAAGCTTTAAACATTATTTGGGGGAAATAATATTAGGGAAATCAACTCCATTCCTGTCCCAAATATCTACAGCTGAGTTTCTGAGAGTCAGGCCTTTTTGTTCCTTGCTGGTTCTCTTGGCCAAACTGAACTTACACAGAAATGAGACCTAGTGGACTCATAACTCTCAACATGAAGCTCTGAAAGAAGTCAAGGAATGTTTTGAAGATAATCACCTATTAGCTCTGAAACTGGGGCATTCTCTCAGCCTCCAGTCTGATATTCTATTGCCAATGACTGCTATTAACCCTTTTCTATATGTCCAACTCCCATTCCTTCAATTATTCAGTTGACCATCTCCTGTCTTTGCTTTCCTTCTTTTTACTTTCCCTCTGCCAAAGTTTCTGTTCCATTTTTTCTTCTCCCTCCCCTCAGTTTCTTATTCCCCGCTTGCCTTACTTCCAAAAATCCTTCATTTAAAGATCCTCTACAGAAAGTTTAAATGAGATATGTTATAAACTAAATAAAATTTCTGAAGATAGATCCAACAAATAGGATATTCTCACAGCTGCCTCGGTTTATTTTGGGTGAATGTCTTTCCTTTTTTCCACTGTTTAAATAATGAGCAATCTGGATCTGAAGTTCTGTCTCAGAAGTTGAGTCTTCTAATGAAGTAAGTGATATAATGAGGCCAAAGTTCAAAACAGTGTGCAGTCCTGATAGAAATGATGTTAAAATTTGAGATTCTTGTTTTCTTGCTGTGTCTGTGTGCTCAGTATGTGCTTCTGTAAGTCTGCATGAGGCTCCCACCACAGCTGGGGCTCTGCCTGCACCCAGGGTGATCTCAGCCATGTGGCGATGCAGTTACACCTCTGGAAATGCTACCTCTACATTTAGCTACCTCATTTTCACTAGATGTGCTCGAAAAAGGGATTTGACAAAGGATTTGTTTTATTTTTTTACTATTTCTTTCCTGTATGTTAAAGATCTGGAAGTAAGAATTTGAGAGAAATAAGAGAAAGTTGAGCAGTTCTGTGACAACCTGAGTGAAGGAGTAATGCACAGTTTTTCAGATCTTGCCACATAAGAAAGGTTTGAGGTCTTGCCTATTTTAAGAATAGTTGCAACAGTGACCAGCAACAGAAAGCACACAAGAAATTAAGGATCTGACCTTGTCTTTGTAGGAAAAATCCATTCAAATGTTCAAACTGGTCCATACACAGTGCAGTAGTATTAGCATAACATTTAAAAATTATTTTTATTTGAATTTAGGTTTTTTTTCTAATTATGGGCAGTTTTTTGGTTAATGAGCAAATGAAGCTGCACACAAATACTCTCCTTGTTCTAATTCTGCTGCTATGATGCATGTTTTACAGCTGTATTTCTTGACTCCAGCAAAACTGATACATGTACTGTAGGAGTCTCTATTTGATTATCAAATCCCAGTCAGGCAGAGTCAGGTCACAAAACTCCAATGGACAGATATGTGTGAGTTTTTCAATCAAATCTGACAGAAATTAATTTAAGGCTTACATTTCCCTTTGAGATCCCTTCTGTGTGTGCTTGTGCACACAATACAAGCTTTTTCCTGCTGGAAGCTCTTAAAGAGCACCTTGATTTTAAGGGAATAGCTTTTCCCTTGCTGAATAGTAATAGGATTTGATATTATATAGGACAAGATCTTCAAAACTTTGATTATCCCACCACAGAAAATACTTTCATGTAAACAGGTTAAAGCCATAAAATTCCTTTTTTTTTCTTGACTCTGAAGACATTTATCTTGTGGCTTTATTCTGCTTCAGATATTTAATTTTATTTCTGTAACATCAAATGCTAACATTATTCAGTTGGTATTGTTTTCTTTGATGTCTCGATAACATGTGCTTATTGGATTGGGGCAAAACAGAAATAAAAGCACATGCAGGTGGATGAGGCTTTGGGAATAGACAGAAGATTACACAGGAGTGATATTCCAATGCCAGGGAAGTATCCAGATTCCAAATATATGCTAGATCAAATGGACATGCTGTACAGTTGCTTTGACTGCCCACCAGAGTTGTGGTCTATGCTATCTGCACCCTGTCTCAAGAGCAGGCATGATCCTCAAAGAAGGGGTTTCCCATCAACCTGTTGCCCATCAGAACATTTAGTGGCTCTATTTTCTTACTGAGTATTGTGACACAGGCCAATGACACTGCTCACTGAGAGTCTGATGTGGCTAGAAGCAGGGATATGCAGTAGCCCAAAGGCTACTGACATGACTCAGAGGCTCCTAGTGATGAATCCTAATGGGCTCCGTATTTCTAGATTCCTTCCAGGTGGTTCTCACTTCTTCTACAATGCATAAAACAGAGAATAAGAATATCCCAGCAGATCAATGAAAGAGCAGTGTACAATGTTTTTAATGATGGGACTGGATTTTTCCAGCTGTTATTCTAAACACACTGACCACCATTTGCTGTGATCCTCTGCAGGAAGTGGGAAGGTACTGGGATAAACCCCTCCTTTTTTTCACTCAGTCAGGCTTGATGGTGCTTGGGCCATGTGAGCTGAGCAGGTAAGAGCTGAGGGAGGGCAGTACTGGTGAAGGGCAAGGCTTGGAGTTCTTAGCATGTAGTACTGCCAAGGGAACAGCCCTGCCAATGAGTGATGCAGAGGGTTACACACACCTCTCTATGCACAGGTGTGGCACAGGAGGTGGATCTGTGAAGCCTGAGAGCTTTAATTCACCTACAGACATCCCTGGAGGCTGAAGCTTGTGGTCTCTCTCCTCCAGCAGAACCTGAAGCTGTTATGCTAGATATTTCTAATGGGAGGAGTGGAAATGGAATGGGGAAAAGACATCCAAGAAACAATCTGCAAAGAATTTCAGTAAATAATTTTGTACAATTTTAACTGCAAGGCTGTAAAATCTAGTAACTCAAGTTGTTGCATATGGAATAAACACTAGCTTAATATCTATTCAGTCAGTGTTTGAAACTGTCCCCTCTGAAGTCTTATAATGCTTTTACCACAGCCCAGAGAAGCTTCTCTAACAATCAGGAAGGTCTTGCTGAAATAAACGCAGAGGGGACATAGTGCTAGCTCAGAGAATCTATGCTCTTAAATAGATCTGCTGCCCTTGATCTGCAAAGGAACTTGTACTGATATTAAGGGCCATTGAAAAAATTGCAATTCTTAAAAGGACTGCTGAGAGGTACTTTAGGTTCTAATGTTTGGAAAATGAATGAATGTGTGATATTCTTATATCACATATATTTTATATTCTTATAAAACTGAATGATTTTATGTAATGGTAATTCTGTGGTGGGAATTGTTATTATTCTCCTTTCAGTGTTTTCATGTTAAGTACTGAAGCATTGTGCATTAAAATTGGCACAAGAAACTGATTGAAAATAATAGTGGTGTATTTTTTTCCCAATATGAAAAATCATAATCTATAAACTGAAAGCAAAATATAAAAAAGAACAACTCTGAATTTTAGGATTCTTTCAATTTTATTACTGATGTGGCTAGCAGGATCAACTGCTTACACTTTTTTGTCTCCACCCAACACATCTATTGAGATCTTAGGACCCCATTTCTCAGAAACAGTTCTATTTTGTATATGGAGCAGCTTGAGGGAATAAGTTTACAGAGCAAGGCCATGAAGGTCTTCCAGGAGAAAGAACATGTGAAGATAGAACTCATTAAAATCACAGCATGATATGACTTCTACAAGTCACACAAATAAATAATCTAGAAGTATATGGACTTTATGCATGTTTTACTTTACCTTGGAAACCAATGTAGTTTAAGCACCCAGGGACACCATAGGCATTTGCTGCACTAAAGAGGCTGAAAGCACTCAGCAAGGCCCGGCCTGCACAAAATGATGTACGTTTGATACGTTGATATAGCCTGTGGCATACAATATTAATAATAGTTCTCATTTTTACACTCTGTCCAACTTAATCCAGATCATTTGAAACTAAAATTGTTGATCCAAAATGCTTTGCACATGAATGTGGGACTGAGTCTGTTCCTTTGTAGTCTCGGGAGATGTAAGTCAGCATAGCTTCATGTACTTTAAGAATGCTTTTCTGACTTAGCCTAGTTCAGGATTCTGTTGAAAATTACCTCCATTTACTCAGTACCTAGTTTTAAATGCTTTCTAGAGCTTCACAGAACATATGTTGGTACAATGCACTTTCATCTTGCTCCATTTTCTTCAGGTACAGCTGGTTTTTGTCATCACTCCCCTCTTCTTAAATGCTTTTACCCGTTCACTGTCTAAATCCATCCATCCCTGAAAAATAACTGAGTGTTCTGCCCTAGCCAGGAGACTACACTCCACCTCTTTATTACTGGACTGCATTGTGCCATTATTTCAGCTTGTTCACTTCATGGCTGCTGGCACCTATTTTATTTGATGTGGTGGATCTCTCATTATAGGCTTATTAGCAACCTTGTCAAGACAATGTGTAAAGTCCTCTTCTTTCAAGACTGATGAATACAAACAAGCAGAGAACAGAACCCACGAGCAATCTTCATCATTTCACTGCCACATTAATACCTCTAACTCTAATTGACAGGGTAATTAAACCCCAAAGATATCCCAAGAAAGCAGCTTGGGTAGCTGTGATCATGCCATGGAAGTGACAGAGAACGTGTTCTGTGAAATAGGATCACAATGGTTTCTCTGCGTTTTGTGTCACCAAAGCAGCTGTTCTGATGATTCACATCCTATTAAGGGTGCTTTAAGCATGTCATAATCAATTAAAAATAGTTGTCATTTCAGATAATAGTTTTGGAATTTTGAAACTGGGTATACCTTCCTTGGGACAAAGACTCCTAAGGGCTCTCCTCCATAGGAGCCTTGTCATTCACTCATCTCTCACTTCTCAGATTTGTGACAGTTCAGAGTCAGACCCCCACTGACTCAGGCCAAGGGCCCAGGGGACATGTCCCAGCTGAGCCTGGGGTCTTCAGTCCCTGCCTGAGCTGTACTTTGCCTGTCTCCTGGGTGGGCTGGGACCTGCACTGCAGAGAGCTGCTCTCTGGGATGGAGCCCTCAGACTGGGGTCACAGCTCATCATGCAGAACTCTGGGAGTAACATGGCATAACTGTTCTATTCTATTTCCTGTGCTCATCATGAGTCAAGTAACAATGACACTATTATTTTCCTGAAATGTCAGGGGCTTTTCAGCTCCAAAGTCACATTCAAGGACGCATAATGAACAGGTTTATCCTGGAAACAGGGTATTATTTTAATTTTTATATTTTTCCATCTGTTTCAGAGCTGATGCTCACAAGCATCATGCACATTAACACATTAACACAATGTGCATGTGTAGCCAGGAGCAGGCTGATGTGTTCAGTTTAGCTTTAGAAAACATCCTTTGTAATCTGGCAAAGGCAAGTGACAGAGCTACAGAAAGTACAGGCCAAGCAGCTTCTGTTTCCTGAAGGGTGAGAATGTAAAGAATGAGAATTTCTGCCAACCTCACGCAAAAGAGAAGTGTACAATACCATGGGGTATTTTACAAACCATGGCACATATCCATGACAAGCACAATTTTTGCCTTCCAGGACTTGCTTTGCTGCTGTGCATCTTGGCCAGGGGTGCATGAAGATCACTCTTGTGCCTGCCCTGTGCTTTTGGTGCAGGCAGGGAGAGCTGAAAAGCAGCAGCTCTGGATGGGGCAGCAAGCCTGGAGCCCTTCCAATCACAGGCTCCTTTGCCCAAGCAAGGAGCCTTGGGGAAATGGAGCCAAGGGAAGAGCAGCTTCTCTATTAAACATACCCATTAGCCATGTTTGTATGGAATACAAAGCACTCTTCAGCCATGAAGTAAAACTTACAAAGCTTATTTCTCACTTTAACCTTTCTGAGAGATACTTGTCTACCTCTGTTTGTGGGAAGATGTTCGGTTCTTATCTAAATCCTGGTAAGTCTCCTTGTCATTTAAGATTAGTAATTAGAGTATTGAAACATAAGAGAGGTACTATTACTAGTAGTAATGGACGGTGGTGCCAAAATTGGTATGTACCTTCAGACTACTTAAATAAAGTCATTTATACAAAAGACATTCTTTTGGTTGTGGTGATGCCAGAAATGAGAGTTTTCATTTTGTCTGCAAAAACTTTGCAGAGGTGTAAAGGGCATACATGGTTTTCTCACCGTTCCTCACCAATCCATCAAGGGACATGTGATACTTAGAATGAATTCCTGAGTGTTTTTGTGTTCTTTACTGAATTTTTCCTTGCACTTCCACAGCTCTTTTCCTCTTTTGGTCTTCATCCTTGATTCTTTCTTGAAAGTGATGGCACTCCTCTCTGCCTTTGCATTGCTCCTTCCAGTCATCATTTTTCTTCTGTAGGCTGCCCATGCCCATAAATCAACTGCTTAGTCTTTGTCTGCATTCATTTCAGATGGGATTTGTCTTTTGGAACCCAAAGAATGTGAAGTGTCCATAGCAGTACCGGCGAATTTTCACCAGGGCTTTGCACAATGCTTGCCTTTCTTGGCTGACACACAGGAATGATTTTGCCTCAATGCCATTCATGGCTCAGAGTCACCCTGTGATCCACTCATGTCCCCAGGAACATTTGCCTACTCCAATGTTTCCAAACTGGAGGAGAATCTTGTGTCACTCCACCTGACATGGTGGTATCTATTTCTACCCTGCAGCTGTTCACACAAGGAGCATGTGGGGGATGTCTCTTCTGTCAGAGTTTCAGGTGGTGGGTAGGATGGGGGCTGTAGAACTATATCATAAGCTAGAGCTTCTTCTGCCTCATGGGTGCCATGAAATCTAGAATATGATGTGGTTAAGAAAACTTGCATTTCTTGAATGATCATTTCCTGCAATCTCAATTCAAAAGAGCTGAGCATGACTTTCCCTGTTTCCTACATTTGAGGGCAGCAAAGCATGAAGGGTGGAGCCTGAGAGATGTGTTAAGGGGCTCCCACCCATGAGCAGCCTGCAGGGGTCCAACTCCACATAGTAACAACCAGTTGATCAACCTCCACTGGTGAGCCACTGATGGGGTGTAGGGGTGACACTAAAAATCAACTGCCTCCCTTTGGAATCCCTACACACCTGTAACATAGCTGGCAGAAGGATTGAAGAGTGGGTTTTATACACCCACATGAAACCACCTGTGATGGTCAGTGTGATGAGTGATGACATCATTCAGATAAAAAAGGAACTTATTTTTCATTTTAATTATTGGACAAAATTATGAAAAACAGTGTCACAGCACACACATGGTAATGAGTTTGCAAAGCTGGTAGAATGAGTGCAGAAAGCTGCCAGAACATGTCTGTTCAGTTAAAGAATCTTTATAGAGAGCTGCTCTCCTGGATGGACCACTCAGATCTAGGTCATAGCTTGTCTCCTCGATCAGTCTGGGGCACATGATACAGCCCTGCCTCCAGGCTTGTTTCCAGATGTATCTTGATATTCACAACTAGTTTCCCTGGCTGGACCTGGCTATGTATCAGAGGCTCTTGATGGAACAGATTACCAGCAGCTGCTGGCTCTGCCCATGTGGGCCAGAGTCTGTGGGATAGTGCCATGAGGGCATGGCCTGTGCTGGGATCATCAGCAGCTCCTGAGCATTAAAGTCTGGCAAAGAGTCATAAACACCTTAAAGGAAAAAATATTAGCTAAACTTAAATCTAGGTATTTCTGTTAACTGCATTTATAATAAATGTCATCACTTACTGACTTTCCCATGTGCATAAGCAAATAATGCAGTTTACTGGTAGATGAAACAAACTCAGGAACAATTAGTACATGACAGCTCTTTCAGCAGCTGAAACCTATCACGTTTTCTCTCCTGTGCAATCCTGTGCAGGATATAAAGTCTGTAACAAAATTATGTGAAGTGACTATCAGAAAATCAAACATTTCTCACTGACAGATGTCTTAATGTAATGCCAGGAAGTACCTCTCTCTATATAGTGTACTTTTACTTAATATGTGAAATAGTCAAACAGCATCTACAGCACTTGGAGCAAAAGAAGCACAGGTATATATGTACATCCTTTTATTTGGTCTTCTTTTTTTTTTTTTTTCCTTCCCTGAGAGAGAGGCATCTACTTAGGAGTTGGGGATCTAAGGGACAGGGAGAGTGTAGGAAATGTGTGCTTCCACTGGTACTACACACTCTTCCTGCCACATGCACCTCCACTCTTTTTTTTTGTCTCTGGTGATGCTGTCACTTCGCTGCATTATGTTGAAGTGGAAGTAACAGCTATGCAAGATGAGCAATTTAAAGCTCAACTAAATAAAAGCAAATATACTAGTGGATAAAGAAGTTAATCATCATTATATGCACTGTCTGCTTTTCCCTGCTCTGAAGAGTTACAGTTAATACTGTGACTCATTAATGGATTACTGTTATTCAATGAACAGAAAAATATACCTCATTTTTTTATGTTTCTTCTGTCCTTGACATGTTCTCAATCCTGCCAAAGATTTTGTAAGAGTTTTGGAAAAAGAAGATTCCATTCACTGTAAGAACCATCTTCTTGCCCATTTGGATTTCTTACTTGCCTCACTTGAATGCTGTTAGTTCACCCAAATATAGTCTATTCTTCACATGATGTAAATCCCCATATATTGTCCATGCTATATCCAATAAGGAGATGTCTTAAAAAGCCCATTGTGACCAATACTGCAGAGGACACCATGAGATGTGAGAAATGTGGTTTTATTAGAATGCTGTTGTTAGTGATGCACCTGGGAAGTGTATTCTTAAACCTTACTCACTCAATATCACCTTTTCTTGCTAATCCATCTTGCCTCTTGACATGTTTTCCCTTCACAATTGTGTTTCACCTGGGAGAGGTGTGAGATGAGTTTGTCCTCTGATTAACCAGATTCCATCATCATTGCTGTAATCATCTCCCATCACTTTACATAAGAATAGAGGAGGAAGGTGCTGTCTCTTCACTATGTAGGAAGAATCACAGTACCATTTCCTAGATTTCCATTTTACATAAATTCTAATTTAATCAGGAAACCGATAGACTTGTTGAACAACTGTCCTCCCTGAGACACAAAAATCAGTTTTCAACCAGATCATCTTGTTGGATCTAGAAGGAAACAGGGAGAATTTATTCCCACTTTGCGAAGATACAGCAAGCCTCTTTTCTCTAAAATAACAAAGAGAAAAAAAGTTCTTTTGTAGACATTTTCTTTAGACAGTAAAGGATGAGCAGTGATGGAAAAGGAAGTGTCCCACTGGCTGCACAGGAATGACTATAATGTAGATTATGCTTAGGCCTTGTTCTAGAAATCAGGTACATAAACATCTTTTCCTGAATTTCCTTTCCATGATATGGTTGAGCGCTTATAAATGGAAGGAAGTGCCATCCTTGAAGTGAGTGAGTAAGTCCCAGTAGTTTTTTTTTTGAAAAGTGGAGTTCTGGGAGAGTGGAGAAACCCAGGAATTATATACATTAATGAAATCTGGAGGGAGAGAAATTAGAAGCATCAGAGGGTTTTTTAAAAGCAAAATTTCCTTCAAAATGTAAAAATGGTTGACCAGAATGGGCTTGCACAGGCAGAGATTGTAATCCATTACTGTCTCTCAAAACAATTATTTTAGAATTAGCATAAATTGGCAGAAATTTGCCCATATAGAAAACCCACTCACATATCCATGAAAATGAAGACGCCAAATGCAATGCACCGTCTGTTGGGCAGAGATGGATGGAGAAAGTGAGAAAGGGAGGAAGAGCCACTGACCGTGTGGAATTAGGCTTGTTCGTCTTCGCAGGGTGCGCGGCTGAGCCTTGCATCCTTGCATGTTTAACTGGTGAGTGAAGGGCCTGCAGTGAGACACAACAGCTTGCTCTGACAGTGCCCTGCGTCCATCACTCCAGAAAAGAGGAAAAAGAGTCCCCCTAGTGTACCAATGCTGTAAGGAGCTCGATTCACTAAATCTGCTGCAAGCTCTGCTGTGGCATGCGAGCAAGTGCCTAAAGGTGTTTTACTTAACTCCCGGTCTCTGTTAATCACAAGGCTTCTCGTTTGTGAAGCAAGGAACCATAAACAATTAGAAATAATGAGCATTAAAAAATCGAATGTGTTTTAACGCAGTTTAGCTATGAAGTAATTAGGTTTTGCACTGCTGTATAATTCTAAGTATTGTTTTTGTCATCCAGAAAATATATATTTTCCTGGAAACCCTGAGAAAAATTGTTATATACAGTAATACTATTTTCGCAAGTGCTTCACTGTGTAGATGAGAGGTAAATTCAAGCACATTATTCAAAAGCACCACTTTAATTTTTTTTATTGTTTCAATTAAAAAGGGAAAGTCTACTGCAGATAAAAGTATTCAGTGTTGCTGGAGAGTACCACTCTTCCTGGCTGTCAGAGAGTGAGGGCACAGCTCAGAATTTGCACTGTCACAGCCTCCTCCACGTGTAAGCCTTGAGCAGTGCCTGCTCACCTCTGTGCCAGGTGCTGCCGGGATGTGCACACAGGAGAGCAGAGCTGCCCTGTACTGCCATGGCTCCATACTCACTTTCCTCTCGGGTATGCTGAGGCAGAGCTATGGATAAAGAGTTTCAAAGGAGACCAGAAGGTCTCTATTGGTGATACAGTAGTATTCGTAATTCGGCCCTTCAATAACTCTCCCCAAGCTGCTGGTGCCAAAGGGAACCTGGTCACCAGAGCTCCCCTTTGCACCCTGCTCTCCACCAGAGTCTGCCTGGGGCAGACTAGGAGCTACCTTGTTGCTCTTTCACCTTTTTGACTGCTGACAGGAGAGCTAAAACACCCTCCCTGCAGCAAAGGGAGTGTGTGTTTGCAGGGCAGGGAGTGGTCAGGTAGATAATTCCTTACAGTAAGCAAAAGGGGAAAACTGGACCAACACCTCATGGGGGATGGCCAGTGGAAGCCCAAAGGATGGGCAGCAAAGTGAAACAGTGGCCAGGGAGCAGCTGTGCAGCCCCTACAGACACAAGCAGGAAGATGTGGCCCAGGGTAAAGGGCTCTAGCTCCTCCGAGGGAAGGAGCTGCAGGGGTAGCAGGGGAGGCTCTTGCAGCTGTGCAGGTTAACAGCTGTGCCATGGCTTGTGCAGAGGCATTAGGGGCAGGGATGTTGTTTTACATTCTACTGGGTAGATTGGCATTTCCTGGAAGCGTAGGTTAACTATGGTAAAAAGAGAGGCAGCATAGACCTCTCTTTGGAAAGAAGAAGCTCTTGCCTGAGCATGTGCAAGGTTTGGTTAGTTTGTCAGTGTGTAAGTGTGCCACAGACCTGTGTGTGTACAATGCTGTGCTTGTATGTGTGCTGTCTTTGCTAATAAACCCCTCAGTGGTAATTGCCAGATTTACTTACTTAAATAAGTTAGGGGAATTTGATAGGTATTTGTGTGATTTCCCCACAAAAAGGCTCCTCCTGAAGAGAAGCTATAAACCACACATGCTTAACTTTCCCTTCAAATTCACATGCTGGGTTTGACTTCAGTGTGTGTGTTTTCCTGGAGACACCGAGGCAATCTCCTCTGCTCCCTCGCCCACTTTCCAGCTGTATTTTGAATTGCTTGCAATGATATGGACGTTGATTATGGCCTTCACAATGCTGCCTGGTTTTTCCATAGAGCCATCCTGGAGGATGAGACCACAGCGAATTCTCAGCTGACCAAAAGGCAGCCCAAGGTATTAGTTCAGTGTATTTTCTTTCATGAGTAAGAAGCAGATAAGATTTCAGCACAAATGGTGCATTTTAATTATGTTTATAAATGAAATGCAGAGCAGATGTTGGCGGTGCTATTTCAAGTGCTCCTTCCTCATCCCAGAGGCAATGCTTCAGTGTTAATACTGTGTATCTCTCTAAAAATGCTGGATTTGAAAAGTTTGTTATGCTATTCTAAAATATCTTGGTGACCTAGGAACACTTCTGGGTCCCCATGCATCGACATGTGATTTCTTCTTGTATCTAATTTTTTAAATACATACCAAAATTTTCTTTTTTAACTTTTTTCTTAATAATAATAAAAAATTTGTATTATGAAAACTTAAAGAATGCAAAGTAAACTGGATATTCCCTGACTATCTCACTCTCTCAGCGTACATTTTTTTTGTCCTGTACTTGCATGCATATGCACATGCATAGGTATACTATAAATATCTTTTATATATATATATATATATGTGTATATATATGTGTGTGTGTGTATATATATGTGTGTATATATATATACACACACACATACGTACACATACACATGCACTCCATCATCATCCAAACACTCCTGGATGTTGGATATTAAAATTACATTTTAGGAAATATTAGACTGGCAAGTGCTGTGCGTACAATTGGAATATTGTTGATATTCTCACACTTTTTTGGCTATAACAGCTAAAATCAATATTTTCAATACCTTTAAAAATGAGATAATAGCTTCAAAATATTGCCAGAAACTTACTTGAAATGTAAAGGGTGTGTTAGATTTAAGCTTAGAGACTAAACTGCTTTTTTTCTGCATTTTTGCTTCTGACAATCTTTGGAAAACATGTTGTTTGCAGTAGTAACTGAAATGCAATTCTAGGAGGACAGAAAGATGCACTAATATTTATCTGGAGATGCAATACAGCAAAAAGTACATGGGCTGTTCTTCTACTGTATTGTCAGAGGACTGGATTGATCTTCAAAGGGTTAAAGTGCTACCAGGTTACATTAATGTCACCCTTCAGAAATCACTGGCCAATAAGGTATCAGCAATCAATGCTGCAGTGTGTTGTTCAGGACACTCAGGCTTTGGAGACAAGTGGCTGATATATTTTGACAAGAAGGAAAAACAGTCTCGGAAATTCTTGCAAATCTTAACTCAGAGGGGGAGAGCTATGAAACAAACTGCTTCCATTAGAAAAAATGGTAATGTTTGCCTTCGTAAGTAACTACATTTTATGTCAGTTCAGTGGAGCAGTGAATGAACCAAAACTCTGCTAACCTTCAAAATGCAAAGGATTCTGTAAGTAGGATTTACATAGTCTGAATATTTTATATTTTGAGTGCTCATCACAGCTCGCATAAACTAATACTTAAATATATATTTCCAGGAAAGAAAACATTTGACTTCTGGTGGAGTAAAGCAGTGAGACATGTTTTGGTTTGTGAGTACAGACACAGGTTTCTCAGCCCCTGCTCCTTTTTTTTTTCTTAGCAATTTTCTTCTATCAAGTTCTCATAATTTGTGCACATCCAAAGAAGGCAACACAAGCAATTCACTTTGGCACATAAAGAAACTTAAAAAAAAAATAAATCAAGAACCCAAACAGCCATGAAGTAGAAGTATAAAGGAGGGAATAAAATAGAGGCTGCAAGAGAACATGAGGGGTTAATGTTCTGACCACTGTCTGCATATATAAAATCATATCACCTTATCTGAAAAGTTTAGACTCAAAAGAAAACCCTCAGTTTAAAATACCTTTTAGGTATATTAAATCTCTAAGCTGAAGATTACAGCAAATGTTTTTTCTTTAGTGAGTAGCTGTTTGTCTCACTTTATTTACTTGGTATTGGGTATTTGTCAATGTCATTTCATATCTGCAGAAAATTCATACGTTCTATGGAAGTATGTATGTGTGTGAGTGTGCTGAAGGTCACATGACTGTTTCATCCTATTTGGTGGAGCAGCTTGACTTTTTTTCCCTTGCTTTTGGTGATGGTTGTGAGTGCAGAAGTTGATTGACAGATGCATGCCAGAAACCCCCATTCTCCTTTTCAAAGACTACATATGATGGATTGCGATCTTTCAGCTCAGCAGGACACAGGGACCATGCAAGCTGTAATTGGTCAGGTATGGAGTCAGCCATTTCTCAACTCCCCTTTTATTTTTTTTTTCACAAGGGTCTAACCATATGATTCACATAATTCATATTTACAGTACCATCTTTCTATCTGTATCTTCAGCTACCAGCGAGTGTAGTACTGAAAGTGAGAAAGGCAAAAGAATCACAATAATCTGGCCAGGGAATCACTAGATAAACCTAAATTACCAAGCTTTTCTTCTAATAAACCCTGTTTATAATTTAGTCTGAGCTTTGCCAAATCACTGTATTTATTAATTTGCTGGTTTCTTTTGTTTAAATATGCTGAAGTAGAAGAACTGAGGAGTGAAAGTGTTATGTTTGCTGGGGAGTTGCTTTCTATTTCTAATGCTGTTCATTATTTCTGTATTGACTGTATTCCTGTATTACATGCTGTGGTGCTTTTTTATTATTATATTTTATTTTTTCTTCTTTTACTCCTAATCCAGATAATGTGTGATTGAGCTTGGTAAATGTAGTAGTGTTTGCTGCTGCAGAGGGGCAGCCTGCAAATTAAACACTGCCACAATCTGAAAGGTCCAGGTGGTCTGCTTGTGCTTCCTAATGCAATCCAGCACAACAGCTTTAATAAACAGCTCTATTTAGTTCTCCCTCCCTGTATCCAGGGAAGTGAACTGGTCTGGGGCTGCTGTGATGAAATGCCAGAATATCTCTCAAAGGCCTCACAAGCTGATTTTTAGAGCTTTTCCGTTTTGTCGTCTTTGTCTTCCAAATGGGTCAGTGAGTCCTTCTCTTTCTGTTTTGTGATTTCTGATAAGTCTGTAGTTTTTATATGTGTGTTTTAACCGTGCTGTCTTGAGCTTTAGCCAGAAGAGAGAAGAATCATTGTATTTTCATTTGTTTCAAATAATAACCTGAAGTGGGGGAAAGAATTGAAATTATTTTGTTCTGATGAACAGGGAGGGCTGTTTTCCTATGAATGCAGTCAGAGTCAGATGAGGGTGCCTGTTTTTCTTTTTCTAACAAAATTTGAAGTGCTCAACACTTTCTCATTAACCACTGACTTGTAAATCAGTCTCTGCTAAAGGGTATTTTCTGAACTCTCAAAAGTTTTGTGGTTTTTTTGCATATGTTTCCAGTATAGTGAACGCATGCAGCTGAGGTGATGACATAGTATTTGTTTTCTATATGTTGTTACGATGGTGGAAAAATATGCATTCTACACGCTGTTTTCAACTAAATTATGGCAAAGCACAGAAGTCCCTCAAAGCACATGGTTTATTAATACCATCGTACACAGTAATGCATTTCTGGGCGGAAAACGTCAAATATGTAATACTATGTTTACCACAGACTTTTATTGCTTTAAATATTTTAAAAATAGAAGATACATTTTTTATTAAAAATCCTCCAAACATTAACAGCTTTCTATTAGGCTGGCTTATACCTAAAAAGTGGGGCATGTTTGCCAGTACTACATTGTGTGAAAATGTGTATTTTAGAGTGTGTTGATTACCTTTTTGTTTTACTTGGTCAGTCTTAAAGATGTATTTTTAAAGATACAAAGGCAGATACAATGGGCAGGTTTTCAGCAAATACACTTGACAGAAAATGTACGCCGAAACCTCGATACATCTCACAGCTTGTAATGCCTCTCTAATGTAACTTTTTTGTTTTGGCATGTAAGAAAGTGCAAGTTAGCTATTTATGTTTAAAGCTTACCAGCACTTAGAAAGCGGTTTTGAGGCCAGAAAAGATAGAAGGATGTTTTTTTTTCTCTGTGCAACATTCCATATTTCATCAATTAAAAAAAGTTCAGTGAATGTCTGGAATAATGTTTAAATTATGTGTTTGTGTATTTCATTTCCTAAATCAGTAATAAGTAATCAGTAACTTCAAATCAAAATACATTTGGCTGTTTTGGTTGACTAACTTCTTTGGGGGTTTTATGTCAGAATTTATAGATATTATTATGCTGAAATTTACTGACTTAGGTGTTGCAAACATTTTATTTAGATCTCTCTGCGTGCATATTTACATATCATATGGATGAGTGTGCACATCCAAATGTGTTCATAAATCCACAAAATTTTCAAGTATGCTTTTGTTTTGATTAATCGTCCAGTTGTTATTAGCTATGTGTTAAGATAAAATTGAAAGTTTAACAATATTTTTTCTGATAAAATATTATGCATTTTCTAGTTGTTTAAAAAAAAAAGAGTTAGTTAAAACTTGGGAACCTCAGAGAAATCAATATAATTACCATACATTGCTGAAAATAGAAATAGACTTTATGAAATTTCAGAGAAAATAACTATCAAAAGGCAAATCCTGTTCCAGAAAAGTCTTTCAACACTGTAAGTCTACATTTAGTATTGATAAATAACAAAGATTTGCATATTTGGTTATCGTATATTTGGTTGTTGCATATTTTTAGAAGAGACCTTTATTTCCTGACACTATTAGAAAAAGTTCTTAAAAGTCTCTGTTAACTTTCAAACCTCCAAACACAAAAACTTAAATAAATGCTCATCATTTGTCCTTTTATTTCAGATTTCTGTTTTTCTCCAGCCATGAGAAGGAAAATTTTTTTACTAATCCTGCAGATGTAGCTTTAAGTTTAGTCTTGCTTACTGCTCATGGGGTATGAACTTGCCTAATTAAAAATCCAAACTGTACGTGTCTAACTCTGATGCAATGGAGATCAGAAACACTGGCAGTTGTTTGTAGTTCAAACCCCAGTCTGTGTATGACACGAATGTAATAGCAGGAGCACACCGATTTAAAGGCCTTTCCAACACCAAGTACTTGGTCATCATTAAATGCATTTTCCATTTTTTTTTTTTTTTAAATTTTGTTTTAAACCTGCTTTTCATGTGTCTCTAAGCACCAGTGCCCACAGTGGTCCCCTTGGTGCTGGCAGTGGTGGGCATGGGGCTACAACCCTGGCCATCACCTGGACCCTCCCAGTGTGCGGAATTGCTTGTGAAACTTCCCTCTGAATTTCCCCCAACCCCCAAGCAAGCAATAAAACAGCCAAGTACTCTGAAGAACAACCACCTTGCCTAGTGTGTCAAGATCTAGAAGCTCATTGCTCATTGTGATTTTGATTCATAACTGGAGTGTTTGGCATGAAATCCTGAGCCCTGCCAGCAATGCTCTGTAGCATCCTTACTTCCTTGCTGAACCAGAATAGCCAGGATTTCTTTGATTGTGTTTTGATCTTAGACAAACTGTTAGCTGGATTTTTATGCCGTATTCCTTATATATCCTGAGCCCGTCTGAATGAACAGGTAATTAAATGTATAATCTAATCACTGCAATTATATTATAATTTCTCTACTTTCTCAAATGGTACTATACCTTTCTCTTCTTTTTTCTTTCCTCCCCATCTTTTTTTTTTTTTTTTAAATTTTTTTTTCCCCCAGACCTGAGCTTGTGAGTGACAGGTTAGTTCATCAGCATTACAGCCCTCCTGTTTGTGTCTCGTCTCATGCAGACAGGTCAGTGTGTCCAAGCCCCTCGTGGCTCTGCTGTCCCCAGGGAGCCCAGGCCAGCCTGCCATGGTGATCCAGCAGCCTCGGGGCCCAGCCTGGCTGCACATTTCTGTGCTCACTGGCTCTGCCAAACGCAGCAAAGCCGCAAGGGGAGGGGGGCAGCTTCCATTACAGCTCTGTGCATTGAGGAGAAGCAAATTAGGGAACGTTCTTCTTCAAATAACCACAGGTTTGTGGTTATTATTGCTATGCTCGGGCTCTCTTTCTACAAGTTAAGTGTGTTTATTTTTTGTATTTCAATGGTATCCTCCATATGATCTCACCATGTAGTAAAAGCTATTTATGCAAGGGTAAATGTGCACTCTTCCCACAGAGGGTTCTGCTCTGAAACCAATACATTGCTGCAGCCCATGTGGATCTTTCTGTTCTGTTTCAGTTTGTTGCCTATTTAAAAATTTTTATTTTGTGTTCTTCCCCATGATTAACAACAATAGAGCAGGGGGATATACATGTTTCAGAGAAGCCTTTCTGTAACTCACAGATCACTTTTCAGAAGTTCCATCTGTTGTCATTATTGTTTAATAATGCAGATTAATACACATCCAGGAGTTTGATGTTTACCAAATGAAGGTCACATCTGTAATGTTAGTTGGTCTTGAGCAACCTCTCAGTGATTCTTCTTGTAGTAGCAGAGAAAGTATTTTAGTCTTGGAATACCTGTTTCCATCTTTAATCTAATATAAAGTATTGCCTATAACATATACAAATAGAACAGAACCATCTTACACGTACCATTATAGACCCACTTTTATAAGACAACAAGGAGTTGAGCCCTTTTGTCTGCAGTTTGGGACAAATCCTGTTCTTTCTAGCAGGAATTAGACCCACCACAGTAAGCATGACCACTTGCATAAGGAAGGTCAGACTACTTGTCCCCTTGTCCGTCTGTCCAGCATAGACATTGTGGTCCTTTTCAGTCACCAGCAAGGGTTTTCTGCAGTTCAACACTGTGGCAGAGAGACTTATGGACAGGTACACACTGGCTGCTGTTTTCAATAGTAGAGAGACAATGTAAACAATAAGAATTATGTTTGAAAAAACTTCAAAAACATACTTTTTAATATTTATGAACAAGCTGGTACTCTGATAATGAAGCATTCCATCTTTGCAGTAACCTGCTGTTGTATATGCTCTCTAGAATGCTGTGTCCCTAAGAATTATTATTGTAAGGAGATGCAGGAATGTGGCTGTAATATTTTACAGTATAAATATTTGTTGTAGAGAAGTTTGGATCTCGTTAATTTAATATATGTAAATTCTTTGGTCCTAGGCCTGGATTCCAGCAAAAGAATGCATTTTTTTGTTGACTTCTGTTTTTACAACAGAAAAGATGGGGTTTGTTTTCATTTAGATTCATGCTTAAAAAGATTTTTCTTCTTTTCACACCAAAATTTGGTTTTAATTGAAACCAGCCTTCTAAAAACATCTTTAGTAATTATTTCTTATTGAATTTCTTTATTATTTTCTGTTTTGTACTACTCTACTGTCTCATCTGTTAGTTTGGGAGTCAGGCCAATTTAGAGGTCTAATTTTTCTAAAAAGCTGTGATTTACACTCTGTGTATATTCACTATATTCTAATTGTAAGAGAAAAATAAAGTATGTCAGATGACCTTTAAATTGCTGGGCAGGCGACACTCCTCCAGTGATGTAGATCATTATCTTTTGGCAATGCATTTACATTCAAGTACCTCTGTTATGTTTCCTAGATTCTAGACTGATAAACCAAATATCAATCTGGGCCATTTTTTTATGCACACTACATAGAAGTGACTGCTGAGCTTCTTATCTTGCACTGACCTGTAGCTGTAACAAGACTTTTCCTTCTCTGATCTGAACTGCAACTCAAATGGAAGAAAATAAAAGGACAATCGAAGAGAAATTGTATACAGCACTTTTAACATTAGATGAGGACATGGCAAAATATTCTTTTTTTCCTGTCATTTACGTTGTTCAGCAGCATTTGCTTGTAATGCAGTTTTTTACTCTGAAATTGTAAAAATGGCAGGAAGAACCTCCGATCACACAGTTTAGAACACGTGCGTGTTTATCTCTCACTAAACTTAACTAGACTTAAGTGTGTGCTCCAAAGTTAGTCAGCAAATCACTCAAGCCTCTAAAAGAATTCTGCTTTTGCTAAATCTTCAGGTGCACGATATGTACTGAATTCCACAGGATTCCTTGTGTATGTAACACTTTGCAGGATCTGCCCATTGAGTTACTGCTGTTGCTGATAAATGTAACAAAGTCTGGCTGAAATGTTACCTACGTCATTATTATGCAAACTGTTCTACAATTAAAACTGACTATTAGGATTGAAGGTGGTAACTCAAGGGCGTTGAACACTCACTTCTGGAGGATATCAGGGCTACAGGTAAATGGACTATGGTTTTGTTTTAATGTTGGCTTTGAAACGGATGTGATGGGTAGTACTTTCTCTTCAAAAGAGAAGTACTAGTTGTTGATATTTGCTGCTGATTTTCTGTTGACTGTTCCATAGGAGAGCCTTATCTAACTGTTAGATCAAAAGAAAAATTTGAACATCAAGAGATGGTTTTAAATTTGTAGCCATTCTTAAAAATGGTAGCAGGAAAAAGTTCAATAAAAATAAGGGTGAGTAGAGAGGAAGGAGACGCAAAAATATTTATCCCAAACAATCCGTACATGGTGAAGTATATGAATTAAATTTTCTTAAGCTGTTAGAATAGATTTTGTAGTTACTAACAAACCTGGTTTTTTCTATCTATATTTGTATGTGCCATGTTATATTATAGCAAAACTAGTTCCAACAAACTTTTATGCATAATCTTCCTTTGTCTCCCATGAATAATAGCAACTGATGTCATCAGTACTGCTGCATATGCTTGAAGCTGAAAAAATCTCTGTGAGCCTCATCAGTGGATCTTGCTGTCTGCTGTCCCATGCCCTTTGCACCTGTGAATGAGGATTTACAGGGTGGGACTCTGATGGCTGTTCTTGTCAAAACGTACAGGTCTTGTCTTGGCTTTCCTGTGCCACCTTATTGTGAAAGAAATCCAATAATTTAATAAGCAGTGCTGCAAAATCACACTTGGGAGGGTAATTTTGGCCCTGTGATATTTCCAGTGAGTGTTAACTAAACTACTTACTAAATATGATCTATTCCCATAGGGAACTTTCCAGGATGGGGCTCTGAATACACCAGTGGGGAAGGGCCTTGTAAAGGGAAATAGAACCTGAGGCAAAAGATCAAAAACAACCAATGCTAAAGTAGAACTTCATTCTATTTCAGTCACTGATTCCATAAAGTGATATTTATTTTACAAGTTTCTAGCGTTTTCAAGGACCTCAGACTCGTGTATGTTTAGAAGACACAATCCAGCTGTGTAATGGCACTTCCAAAAAGGAAATATTACAGGGGCAACAGTAAAAGACAAAAGTGTTTTTTTGGCCACCCCCTGCTATGGAAACGAGTTTCAAGAAATAGAAAATAACAGAGCATGAGGTTTTTCTGAACATTTTAGTGAAAGTTATTTTAATAGTATTACACAACAGCTGCTGTCAGACATATTAAAAGTGATACTTTTGTATTGGAATGTTGTACTTTTCTCTAAACTGTTTACATCTCTAACTGCTTTTCCACTTGCTGAGCCAACTTGTGGAGCTCTAACTCTGTTTTCACTTGAGCTTTTCTCATGTTTCAAGTGCAATGAAGTTTTACCAGAAGAAAGAGCTGATGGCTTCAACCCATTTCTGGAAGTCATCTTTTTTTTGAGAAAATAAATTACTAAATATAAATTTTCAGGATAGACTAAGACTAAAGCAACAGTATTGACGACCAGAATGTTTCATGTCCTTGTTTCAAGCTTGTGAATCATGTGGTCTCCCATCAATACAAACTAGCATCAGCTTTCATTTTTCATAGTATATCATAATGCAGTCTGTGATTGTTTGGGTTTTTTTTAATTATAGCAATGGAGAATTATACCTGACTGTTGCCAAATCTACCTTTAAAAACAATTTTTTAAAAGGGCTAAAGATGCAAATAATTCTGACAATGGTTAAGTCTGGTGTTTCTAGGATACTGTCGTGATGACTATAACTGCTGGTACCAGAACCAGATGCTGCCAAGTGCTGAATGCTTCCAGAATCCTGGACTTGGCCCCAGCTTCATTAGGCAAGACTCTGTTCCAAGTGAAGTAAAATAATCTGGAATAAAGGAGAATTATACTGCTCTAGGAGAAAACAGCTATGGCAGGATTCCTAGTCATTGAGTCTTCCCCTGCCTTCACTGCACCCATCCCTTTCTGTCTACAAAATGTGCTTCACGTTCTTCAAATAGATTATACAAAGCAAAAATAACATCTGCAAACAAGAACATCATACTATTTTGGAGGACAGGTTGAAAGTTGTGGCAAATGTAGAAGTGGCTTCTAATGTGGAAGAATAGAGCAGAAAACATCAAGCTCATTTTGCTTAGTGTCAGTCATGGTGATTTATCATTATAGTCAGGGCAAACTGTGATCTTGGAGCAGAAACAATTTTGTCCATTAAGAGGGAAAAAACAACCCCAGAACCCAGAATGTTCCAGCTTGATTCTTATGTCCTTAGGGTTGCAATATTGAATTCAGGATTGGGGAAGCTTAATCTTGCAGCCAGATTTGACAAGATGCTGGTGGAGTAGTAGGCAGAAGTGATGGCTTGTGTGTTGTAATGCCCATGGTGGGAAATAAAAAAAAAAATAACAAGATTTGTCCCGAAGTCTGGGTGCAGTACTCACCACCTGCTCCAGCTTTTCACCAAAGCAGGCAAGAAAACCTTAGGTGTGCAACTTGGTGAGCAAAAAGCCTGACAGAAGACAAACTGGAGTACTCAGAAACAGCACGTGAAGGGCTTGCAATAGCTCTGAACACAGTTATCTGTTGGTTTGTTTTAGTGTGCTCTTGCTTATTTAAAGGGTGAGCATGGAACCATTTGAGCATATCCACAAGTGTTCCCACAACCTATTGGGAAAGCTCACATGAGCACCATATTGTGTATTAGACAATGTAATGCCAAAGGCTTTTATCTCTCCTGGTTTCAAATAGACATGTAGAGCTGGGAAAAAAAATAAGCCAGTTCTCCTGAAGAGTAGAAGTCTGGGGGGATATGTGTGTATTTTGGGGTGTGTAGCCAAAAACCTGGAAGCTGCAGCTGAAATTGGCAGGTGTTTGGAAAATAAGAGCTGGATTTTGAATAGTCAAACAACAAAAAAGGGGCTGAAGATTGGAGTTTCTTCCCCTAAATATAATGAGGTTTTTTTATTTTTTAAGTTCATGCTAGATTTTAGCAAGAAGAGCAATTTAGGGTTGCCCTCCAACTAGGGATTTAGAGTGATTCTGTAATTGATTTTAACCCAAGAGGCACTGTGGATATCCAGCAAGCCTTTCTTCTATTCTGCTCATGTCCTTATGCTAGACCCATCACTGTAGTTATTAGATCTCAAAGATTACATTCTTTGATCTAGTGCTTTCTAAATCCTTAAACCATGGTTTATTTATTTAAAAGGTTATATCCAGCATTGGATTGGATTGTAAAGTACCCTTTGACTCTCATGAAGGACACAAAAGAAACAGATGCTGCTGAGGGCATATTTCCTTCTGGCCATGAAGTACCACAGCATTTTATTGAATTAAGAACTGTACAAAGATCTGTGCTTTTAATCTGGAACATTTTGCCTCATTGGTATCCTGATGTCATTCATTTCTGATACAACAACCGTCAGGGTATGCAGGTAAATTTCAGTTACATTCTGAATGAAAAAAGAAAAGCTGCAAAGTAGCCTCATATTTCCCCAGGAAGATAAACTCACACTAAACCTCCTACAGATGTTTAACAGAGAGTGTTGAGGATGCGTTCTTGGGTCTCTTTTGGATCCTCATTTACCAGGATTCATCAAAAGTAGATCTGTGGATGTAAACAGAGTTACATTTGGACAAACATGATCACCAGCAGCCTTTAAGCTTGTTCCATCAAATTCAGAAGCCCTTACATGAGCAAATCTACTAGTGTAGTCTACAATGTTTGATTAATTAGGGATTTCCAAGCTATCCGGAAAGAAGGCACAGAAAGCAAAAGAGAGGAACAGTAAAATCAAACCCAATGTGCTCCATCTTTATTGATATTAATTATATTCTATCCAAATTAATCTTTTTATTTCTTTTCCCAATCAGTCCTGCAAGGCAAACCGTAAAAAGTGTCATGTTATTTCCCCTTGATTTTGGAAAACAAGACTGAAATGAGCACCTGAAAGGCAAAATTTCATTAAAAATATCTGTTGTGGTTTTTTTTTTTTCATTTTTTTAGTGTTTGTGTTTGGTTATTTTCCTTTTTTTTAGACTCTCAGCCCCTGGAGATGGTAGCCTGATGCTACTTTATATCAAGACCACTTCATACCATCTGGAAGTACAAACCAGCTGTAAAGTACATGTAAGAGTAATTTATTTATGTGTACTTCAAAGTTCTTTTCTATTTCCATGACTGGTACATCATGAGATCCACGATGTAATTAGGGATGGGTTCCAGATTGATGGACTGGAATTTCCACTTTTTTCAGATGCAACTGAAAAAGGGATAGGCAGAAAGCAGACTGGGGGAAGAGAGAAAAGAGTAAGCCTTATTTAGCTCCAAATAGATATCCATTAACAGACAAGGTGAAAAGTCCAAACCCTGGTTTATGAGCCTCCATCTGTACCTTTGCTGGCAAGTGAGCACCACTCAAACCAGAGCAGTCAGAGGTGCTTTCTCAATCAATCTGGTTTTAAATGAGTATTCTTAAAACAAAAGACTTAATTTTTTTTTCCTTTTTTTTCTCTTTTTTTTTTTTTTTTTACCCCAAGTGCCTCAGTGTTGCTCACTGTGACATTTAGCAAAGATCTGTGTTTCCAGAGCATTATTGAGTTGGTACACTTGGATTAGTGAAAAAGGAAGCAAATGAAATTCATAGGAATTAATGTCAATTAAATGCCCTCTCTATTTACTTTATATTGCCAGTTGAATTCTTCAGCTCCAAGTCAAAGGGTGAATAAAAACATCTAACAAAAAGAGAAAAGCTAAAAAAGAAAGAGAGTTATGTTAATGGAAAATAGCTTAAAAATTTAGTCATACATGGGGGAAAATATTAAAATAGTAATTTGGGGGTTGACCCAAGAGTTTTCTTTGAAATTTTTGGAAGCTTCCTACTCCATTTTATTTCATAATCCCTTTTAAATGGGAAGGTAGGAGGCTTAAGGGATTCTGTGAAGTTGTGAGATATTTCTCTCTTTGCTTCCCCATTTTGTGAGAGCCTAAGGGAAAAATATTGGCAGGGCTTGTAGAACCTTCTATAATTGAAGTAGCCCAGTATTTCCTATTTTAAGACCTTTGCTGCTACTGTTAGTGTTTCCACCTGGTTGGCTAACTCTTCCTGAATACTTTTGAAGGCAATTTCAGCTAAAATACTTCAGTGGTTCCCAAGGAAGTTAGGGAAATATGGGGTAGTTTTGCCTATTTTAAAAATATGTCATGATTAGGGCAAAACTCTGAATTTGATGAGGAGTAGGAGGATTGAACTTAAGATGTCTCTCTGTGTATCCTGTGACAATCCACCCATCCCTGGTTGTATTCCACGTTTTTGAGAAATGTAGTTGGCACATGTTTATTTCGCAACTCTAAACAGCTACATCCCCCGAAGATTCAAAGAAAATAAAGGTGTGAAAGGGACCCTCAGAAAGTCATCTGCCCATAGACAGGATCAACTTATCTGAGTCACATCTAACAGGTGTTTGTCGAAGTGCTTTCTGGAAAACTCCAGCAGTGCCATTCCACATTATCTTTGCGCTATTCACTGCATCAAGTTAAGGCTGGATCTTCTCACCTTGTTTAGGAATATCAGGTTATTTCTGTCCCTCCTCGAAAACCTACCTTCTGACTGGGCCTTTTGTGGGAAGGGGCAGAGGTGGCACCAGGGACAGGGCTGAGGTGGCACCAGGGAACCCCTCCTGTGCCACGGACTCAGTGACTCTTCAGGGGGAGATGGAGGAGGCAGAAGGTGTGATCCAAAGGAAGACACAACAAGAGCTGGGGAACATAAAAGATACAGGTTGAAACAATGAATACACAGGTGGTCAGCCATAACTAGAGAGTTGTGAAGGATGGAGAGGAGAAGTAGGAGCTGGAGAGAAAAGTGTCCAAGAGAGCTTGGGGACTACAAGGGAAAGTGGGGAAGAGGACTTGCCCTGCCTGTGGGCAAGCTGAGAGGAAAGAACCAACTGGACCTGCTTAGGGATGGAGCCAGACACAGAAACTCGCGTGCCCTTGCTGCTCAGAAATTGCTGCCAGCAAATGCCACTGGCAAAATGGCTCAGTGCTTTAAAACATTTGAAGCTACACACACAAAATGTTGAAAACACTGTTTGTACTGCTAAGCAACATAATTCAAGTGATTTGTTTTGCTTGTAAATATAGACAATAATTACCCTGTAATTACATAAACAACTGTATTGTTTATGTAACAACTGCACACATTAGGTTCCTGTAGTGTGACTTCTTTCTGAATATTCTATCATATATATAATGTTATTTTGCTCCCTAGAAATGGCAGGGAGCTTATGTATGCTTGTCTACATATGCACACATGTATATACTGTGTATATATTTATTCTGGACCAATTTCCAGATTTTGAATTGGGGAGGGGGAAGGTATGGTTGTTGTATTGGCATGTTTTTAGAAGATTAAAAAAGATAATTTTCAAAGAAAAAGTAACTTTGACCAAAGCACTCGAAGTATCTTATGAAATGTCAGACTAAACCATATGGCCTTTTATTCCTCTTTCACATGAATGGTAGGGTTAAAGGTTTTAACATAGCTGATTTTTAATTTTGAATGAAAAATTTCCCAGAAATTTTGCCATTACTATTTTCATAAAGCAAAACCTTTCAACTTACCCAGTAGTTTTGGTAGAACAGTGACTGTCATTTGGATTTTTGGATATATATTGATACCAGCCTTTGTACAAAAGTAGACACATTAGGTGCCTAAAATAGGTGAGACTTGGCTCTCAATCTCCACTGCCTAAATTAGTTAAAAATGGAAGCGTTGCAAACCAAAGTGCCTTTTTTCCCCCCCTTCAAGTGTGTAATATAGTCCCTTTACAGCAAAATTAAAGCTTCAGGTTCCTATGGAAAAACAGCATTGGATTATTATTTGAACAGATATGATTAGTACTATCAGCAATGTGAAGCAACTTTAATTCCTATACAACACCAGTTTTATCTCTGATAGGAGAGGATCATTTTCTGAAACTTACTTAGCTTCTCTTCAGCATTATTTGCAATTTTGACTATATCTCATGTATGATTTACTAAGAGCATGCTGAGGTAGAGCTAGGAATAGGGAACTAGTTGCAAACCAGAGTGATGTGCAAAGGGGAAGGAGTAACTGCCAACATGGATGTATGAAACAGGTGGGATTATAAAACTAGAAGAAAGCAGGATGTGCAGTGTGGAAGAAGGGCATGGCAGTTGGAGAAGGTTTGTGATAGTTTTATAGATTGAACTAATTGTAATAAAGACTCAGAAAGCTCAAAAGAGTAGGACTAATAGCCAGGATTAGGCTGTGGCAGAGAGCTGTGTGGAACAGTTGTGAACAGGCAGACTGAGGATAATAAAACTACCTCCAAGTTACATCCTTTCTCTTCACTTTTATGCATCTCAGACACAGGTGCAGGGGCCCATTTTAGGAGGCATCAGCAAAGCATTCTTGTGGGAGAGGTCAGCAAGAACTGAGGCAAGCAGCAAACCAAGGCTCAATCCCATCACCTCAGTTTGCCTCAGATCTTTGCAAAACTTTCAGCTATTCCACCATTTATGTTAACCCTCGTAACTGCATTGTTATCACTTAACTATTGGTCACATTGTCTGGTGGCAAACCAGCGCCCTTACTGTTTCAGATAAAGGTTACAAAACCAAGAACAAGTCTGTGAAGCTGTCTCAAAAAGTGATTTACATCCAGACCTGTTCTGTTGGCTGAGGTGTTGCTGGCTGTGGGATCAATTCCTCCCTCAACAGGAGTTAATGATTTTGTTTGAAATTAGTTTTCTAAAAGACAGTTTGTTTCTTGGTCAGTGTCTTTCTGCTTTGGACCAGCTTCAGCTTGGTAAATGCTACCTTGGACACTCATTGCATCTGCAGCTGGTTCCAGCATGAGCATTGGAGGACAAAGCATAGGAGGATAAAATATGTATTTTAACCTCCCCTGTCATGTTTTCATCTCTCCCCTACAGGCTAAAGAAAGGTAAGTATTATTTTATTAAGTTTTACTAAAATAATATTTTTTCTTTTCCCTCACCAATGATCTCCTAAAAATGGGTTTCATAAGAAAGCTGACCTTGATATCTGGGGTATGTATGTGTATCACTGAATCACTTCATGCTGTAGCCCCACGTCAGGAAATATTTGGGGTAACCATGGTTAAAAGATTATGATTTCTTTTTGATTTGCTTTATAAGTCAGAATTATGAAATACAGATCAGAGATCCATGAAAAAGATACAGCCTCTTCTCCAGCTTGTAAGGGCGTGGGCAGAGTGTGGCCAGCAGGCTGAGGGGAGTGATCCTGCCCTCGACTCAGCCTTAGTGAGGCCACACCTGCAGTGCTGTGTCCAGTTCTGGGTTCCTCAGTACAAGAAAGACAAGGAGCTTCTGGAGAGGGTCCAGTGGAGGCTACAAAGATGAGTAGGGGTCTGGAGCACCTCTCTTATGAGGAGAGGCTGAGGGAGCTGGGTTTGATGCATATAAATATCTCAAAGGCGGATGTCAAGAGGATGGTGCCAGACTCTTTTCTGTTGTGTCCAGTGACAGGACAAGAACCAGTGGCCATAAACTGAAACACAAGAAGTTCCACCGCAAAATGTGGAAGAACTTCTTTACATTGAAGCTGGCAGAGCACTGGAACAGGCTGACCAGGGAGTTTGTGGAGTGTCCCTTTCTGGAGACATTGAAAAGCCACCTGGATGCATTGCAGTGTAACCTGCCTTGGCAGGACGTTGGACTAGATGATCTCCAGAAGTTCCTTCCAATCCTAACAATTCAGTGATTCTGCATGTAGTTCAAATGTGGGAAAAGTGTGTGGTTCCTTTTTCTTAGTTTTGGTAGTGTCTGACTTTTCCATGAATTATTGTTTAAAGGCCAAAAAAACCCCAACCCCAAGAAACCAACAGTTTTTTCATAGGTGGAAAACTTTTCTTCAAAGAGGAAAGATACATGAAAGATGAAAAAAAGAACATTAATAGAGAGCTTTGAAAGCTGTTTTTAAAAGGAGGAACAAAGAAATAATTATTCTGCCAGTGCATACAAGGGTATGGGTTTAATCTTTTCCATATTGGGTTCTTTTTCCCAACCGCCTGATGAAGGTTTTGACATTTAAGCTACAAAGATGAGAAAGCCAGATTCATCCTCAAGCCTTAGCTTTTATACTACCACTTGCAAAATTCCTGTTAGGCTAAAGAGAATGACAGTCATGCAAAACCTGAATTATTTTGAGAATCTGTGCTTTGCTGTGCTGCATCAAGTGTTGTATTACAGTATTGGTAGCAAGCTTTCTTCTCAACAAAAAGTGTGTTGGCCTTACTACAATTACCATTCACTACCACTGCTTTTTTGCTCTCCACATCAAAGGGGTTTATGCTTGAATATTATGTCTGACACTGGTGTGGCCTCACCTTGAATAGTGTGTGCAGTTTTGGGCCCCACAATACAAAAACCCACTAAGCTATTGGAAAGTGTCCAAAGGAGGACCACGAGGATGGGGAAGGATCTGGAGGAGAAGTTGTATGAGAAGTAGTTGGGGACACTGGTCTGTTCAGCCTGGAGGCTGAAAGAGAGACCTCATCTCAGTCTTCATCATCCTCATGAGGGGAAGTGGAGGGGCAGGAACTGATCTCTTCACTTTTATGATGAGTGACAAGACTCGAGGGAACAGCAGGATGCTGTGCCAGGGGAGGTTTAGGTTGGATATCAGGAAGAGGTTCTTCACTCAGAGGCTGGTTGGGCTCTGGAAGAGGGTCCCCAGGGCAGTGGTCACAGCTCCAAGCCTAACAGAGTTCAAAGATTGGACAACACTTCCAGGCACATGGTGTGATTTTTGGAGTGTCCTGTACAGGGCCAGGAGTTGGACTTGATGATCTTGATGGGATCCTTCCAACTCAACATGTTCTGTGATTCTATGAATCTCTCTTTAATGTACTTACGTATTCTGAAGTGTTTTACAATGCAACCTTCTTCTGCTCCTGATCCCTTCATTAACCTGTAAGATGAAATGGAAAAATAAGTATTGGAGCCTGGCAGTTTTCCATGGCAGTGTGTTTACAGAAGTACTGAATGTGTTGTCCAGTGGAGTCCAAATGATCGCACCAATTCCAGTGTGAATCTTGGGCAGGATATCAGCAATGCTCTCTGGCAGATTCCCATTATCCTCTGAAAGGCCAAAAGGTGAAAAAGCATAGCTCAGTTTTTCACTGTGTTTGTCATGTGGAGAACAGATCACAGACATTAATGTGTGCTTAGAATCATGGGGTAGTGTTTAGCTTCTGAAACACTTATTATCTTCCTTACTCCTGGGTTTCTACAACATGCCTTTTCCAGTCTAGGAGATTGTCCTCTTTCAAGTGTTTTCTCAGTATTGCACCTCCACTTTGGGTGGGTAACTGTGGGAGCAGACCCAGGTTTTGTGAAATGGCAAGAGTATTGCAAACGTTGGGTCTATGAGGATGCAGACTCTACAAAATGCCCCTAAAACTGATATTTTACACTGGGTCTACAAGGATGTGGTGTAATAAAAAGTGCGTCACAAACATGTCTTCCTTATTGTATTTTCCCTTAGTCATTCCCTATCCAAGTTTCTTCTTCCCATAATCCCCTAGGGTTTCTTTCCCACCATTTCTCCCCATTGGTTGAAGTTCTGAATCCTCATTGGTTCTTATCACCATTCTCTGATTGGTTGTTATCCTCGTTCTGTCATTGTTTGTTGTAACGTTCCACCCCTTTACCCTATTGGTCCATTTTGATCCTTCATTTGCATATCCCTTGACCAATAGGAAGCCTTGTACCGCCCACCCTTCCAGAACTTTCCCTGCCTTGGATTATATAAACCAGGTATTCAAATGGACTTTTCTTCTTCTGTCACCAACCCTCCTGGTCTCTGGCCATCCTTCGTTGGCGGCTGCAATTTCATCCGCTGGTAGGTAACTGCATCAGGAGAGGGAGTTCAGGGGTACGGGGCTCACTTCATAGTTCACAATAAGCATTCATTCATTCTGTATTTGCTGTTTTCTAGAGAAGCTGACAAAATAGCCCACTTCAATCTTGTGCCAAAGGAGACAGACCTAGAACGTAAAATGCCATAGTCCCTCTGACTTTAATACAGAACCTTCTGATTATGTTGCTAAACGTGCCATTATCAATATTGGTAAACAAACCTTTATCACGAGACAGTGATCACAGTCAGACCAAGTGTAAATACTAATTAGAGCCTAATCCAAAAATCTATTGGAGTTTGTGGCAAGATTCAATGTGTTTTGAACATGTCCCAGGATAAAAAAATAACCACTATTTTAGCAGAGTTCTGTCTCTGCAGTTGAGAAAATTTCTTTTCTTATGAGGGACTGTTGTTGTTTACCTGAGTCATCCCATATTCCAAAGCTCTGCTCTTTTTAGCTTGGTAGATATAATGTGTAAGCTCTTAACAAGTAGGAACTGACTGCAGAAAAGTAGAAGCAGAAACCCCTGTCTTGCTGCATAAGGAATGCTATAATGGAAGGTTACCTGTTTAAATAAAACACAGAGCAATTATCTAACTTTACTGTACTGTCAAGCTCAAAATCTATTACGCTTGTTTACAAATGTCTGTGGAAAAAGGATGAAAGTCCTGGCTTTACTGAAATCAACAGGGATTGTTTCATTAACTTATATGGTTTGGAGAATTTATGGTAGTTACAGGTACACAAAGTCTGTACTGAAGACAGAACAATTCCAAATCTGCTGTGAATGATCCTGATGAATAGAGATTAAGGAAAAATTTCTAACTTCCAAAAGCTGTGTATTGACTAATACCCAATGTACCATGAAGGAAAAAAAGAAACAACTGCTCCAAAACCTAAATGCTCATTCTCTGTGGTTTAAGAACCCCATCTTGCAAGGACAAATCTTTTTTTATTCTTCCCTTTTATTTCCTGGCAGTACCTACATTTTACTGTAGCCATTTACTGCTTCATGAGCGACAAGAACTTTCAACACAAGATGCTTTTTAATTAAATACCTCATTCATGGCAATATTCAATACAGTATTTTTATGTTTTATGTAATATTTTAGTATCACTACACATATTTTCTTGGAATATGTACATCAGGGCTCTCTGATACTTCAAAAGTACTATGGCAGCAATCTCCCACAGAAGTCTTCCATTCCTCCTCCCTGGGCTGTAGGTAGGCAGTTGTCCTTATCAACTTTAATGTACTTTTGCAGTTAATGCTGAGCTGTCCAAATGTCATCTGATTAGCTTAAACAGAAATGCTATATAGGAATATGCACAAGTGAAGTACTCATTTTTACTGAACATCCAAGAGATTTACTTCTGTTTATCAGTTTCTGTTGTACAAACTGTGCAATCAAAAAGATATCACAGAGTCACATAATTCCAGAATATGCTGAGCTGGAAGGGACCCACAAGGGTCATGGAGTCCAACCCTCAGCCCTGCACAGGTCCATCCCCAGAGTCACACCCTGTGCCCCAGAGCATCATCCAAACACTCCTGGAGCTCTGCCAGCCCTGGGGCTGTGCCCACTGCCCTGGGGAGCCTGGACAGTGCCCACACCCTCCGGGGGAAGAGCCTTTCCCTGAGATCCAACCTGACCCTGCCCTGACACAGCTCCAGCCATTCCCTGGGGTCTGTCCCTGCCCTGACACAGCTCCAGGCCATTCCCTGGGTGCTGTCCCTGCCCTGGCACAGCTCCAGCCCATTCCCTCAGTATATGTTCAGATCAGATGCTGGTTGTACACGTCTTCAGACAGACATGCAGATGTCAGGATGCCTGCAACCCTTGCTTCAGTATAATGTAATTGTACCTTATATGTTGATACTTCTTTTGAGATCCAATTTAGCACATTTAGGTGTTTTTAATTTCTCCTCAGAAGTTAGTAATTTTTGCCACGTTCCCTTATTTTCCAGAGTTTGCCAGTAAAGGTGTGTTACTTTTACCCCCTGAGAAGTGGTGTGGAGTTTCTCCCATGCGTGGCCTTGAGGTAGAAAAGAACTGAAAGCCCCTTTTAGCAAATCCCTCAGGTGGGTTTTGGGACCCTTGTGCTTTCTTAAGGTAAAACGCCTTTGATGAACTCGTGAGCCAAGCCTGGGGTGTTACAGTAATTTTTTATCAGCCATCAGAAATGGCTGTTGTAATGTGTTTTACTGTTCTTTTAGGCAAAGTTATGGTGTGAAATGAAAGGTGTTGATTTTTTTGTTAGGATGCATAGTAATGCAGCAACAACAAATAGCAAATGTTTAAAGAATCCTAAAATTACCTAGGTTAAAAATTAACAACCTTAGTTCTTGAGGCTGAAATTAATTATTGTGCAAAAGAGTCTTCTCATTAATTAAATACCTTTGTGTGTCACTTTGAGGGGTTTAGTGGAAGGCCCAGTCCATGCAGACTTTGTAGGTGTCCCTCACTTGAGGTTAAGTTAAATTCCATGCCTTTTAGAGAGCTCTGTGTTTGGAGTGTGGTAGTTAGCAGGATAAAGTTGGAGTAAATGCACACTTGTTTAATTGTCAGCTGATAATGATTGCAAATTCTCAGGGATTTTTACAGTATTGACCATGTCTATTGTTCCCAAAGGTCTCCAAACCTTAGCAAAATCCATCTAACCAAGAGGTTCGGTTCAAGTCTATTGCCCACATGTTGCAGGGCATGTTTAAAAGATGGTTGCTGCCAAGATGAACACAAGAAACAAGACAGACCATTCTGCCCCAAGCCCAAGCAACTCAGTGCAGTGAGAGAAACTTCTGTCTTACACTGAGGTGAGATGAATTGAAACCTTGGATGGCAGTATGACACAAATACCAATCATATTGCCTGATTATGGACAATACTCTCAAGTGACAGACTCATCTGTAGGGAGCTCCCTTGCCAAAAGAAAAGCCCTCGACTTCATGGGTCTGAATAAATAAATTTTTTTTGTCTCCTGTTAGGAACCTCTCAAAGTGCAGACAGCTTCTTTCAGCCAAATGTTGCTTTTTGTCTCATATTTAGAAAAAAGAAAGCAAAATTTCTGACTGTTTTCCTGTAACTAATTTTGTGAACTGGCAACCTTCACAGCAGGGTGTAGCAGAGTCCTCAGGGGAAACCCTGGCTGAAGCTTTCCAGGCTGGGAGTTAAAAGTGTGCAGGTCTGGGAAGGGCATCACCTGAGTATATTTTACTGCACAAAGCTATTGGGAAGTGTATCCAAGGGGTACTGTTGGGGCAGGTGAAATGCTGCTTGCTGGGTTATTGTGGAAGAAGAGTAGTGATACTGGTCAATGCTGTAAGATGGGGAGGGCTGCCAGCCCCTGCTGTAATGTGGCTGCTGCAGGAGGCCCTGTGTGTGTCTGTGGAGTGCTAGGCTGGCACATGCTCACCCTTGGTCCAGAGAAGAGCGAGGCTGGGGAAGGGACTGGAGCACAAGTGCTGTGGGGAGAGGCTGAGGGAGCTGGAGGTGTTTAGCCTGGAGAAGAGAAGGCTCAGAGGTGACCTCAGCACTGTCTGGAACTACCTGAAGTGAAGTTCTAGCCAGGTGGGGGTTGGTCTCTTCTCCCAGGCACTCAGCAATAGGACAAGGGGGCACGATGGGCTCAACCTCTGCCAGGGAAAATTGAAGTTGGAGAGCAGAAAAAAATTCTTTACAGAGAGAGTGCTCAGGCATTGGAATGGGCTGCCCAGAGAAGGGGTGGATTCCCCATCCCTGGAGGTTTTTAAACTGAGATTGGCCGTGGCCCTGAGTGCCATGATCTGGTAAAGGGA
>JAWWLZ010000082.1:49377963-49403326 GCA_035041345.1 Poliocrania exsul
GCCATGATCTGGTAAAGGGACTGGAGTTGGACCAAGGGTTGGACTTGATGATCTCGTAGGTCTTTTCCAACCCAATCCATTCTATGATGCTATGACTCTATGATTGGTGCTTGGCCCAGCAACCTCTTGTGCCAGCTGGGTGCTTGCTGTGCTCACCCTGGGGCGGTGCCTTCCTGTGCTGTGGTGGGATCCCTGGTGCAGCCCCTTAGTGCTCCCCATGTCATCTCTCCTACCATCATTTTATTAAAAGGTTTTCAACAGAAAATAAAAGCCCTCTTCAAACCATTATGCTGTTTTCTTCCACTAAGCTGCTCTCTGGGAGCTCCTGCTAATATCGTCTTTGAGATGGAACCAGGCCAAATGTGAGGATGGATATTGGAGGGCTCATTCTTTAGTGACTGGTAGCTTGTGTTTTCCTCCGCACCTGACCTGGGAGAGTTTTCTGTTTGGGCACAAAGAATTATAGAAAGCAATGCTTGCACAAATAATGATGCTGTAATGATTTGTAAGCAAGAGTTCTGTGGTGAGGTTCATTCCTTTATTGCTGTGGGTGGTATGTACACAAGGCCATGCCACGGGTCTAGGGAGCCTTATCTTCACTGGAGTGTTGCCCTGAACCTGAGCCTGTGTAACTTGCAGTTAATAGTTTACTTGTGCTGTAGAACATTTAAAAGAACTGTATAAAATTCATGTCCATTTCCTATCTTTTTATCATATTAAAGTATGAATGTGGATTGACTGCATCCCAACAACATTCTGTCTGCTGCATGCTAATAATGTCCAAATATGCTTTTCTGCTGGGATTCCTCTGTGCACAACTGAAAAAAACCAAACAGGCAGTGGCATAAACTGGGCCTTCTCTGATTCCCTTTGAACTGTTTCTTTCCATCTCTTCTCTGACTACTTCAGTAAGTTCTAGCTAAGTATCTTCATAAACTGGTGATGGGATAGAGTAGGAGAGCAGCATGGTATCTACAGTAATGGACTTAAAATCACATTTTCCATCATAATGACTCTAACAAGAGCTGCACTGTATTAAAATTGTTAGCCTTACTATAAAAATTCTTTAATAATGTGATGCCTGAACAACTGAAAGCCATTAAGGTCTTTGTAACATGGCAGTCAGTGTCCTGTGCAGTGGCATATTAAGCAGGACTGGTGTCTGAAGTGCTCTCCCATTATGCACCAGTTCAAAAGGAGCAGGGCTTGTTCCAGAGATCATGGGTACTATCAGAAGGGCTGGAGCAGAGAAGCCTGCAGATAGCACAGGCAGGGTTGAGGTGAAATGATTAACGGAGAATGCTCAAATTTTATTTCGCCATGAACTTTTCTCACCATGCATGCTAATTATACTGATAAGTGAGAGAGAAGTTTTCTTCAGAGGTATCTCCATCCTACTCAGACCAAGAAAAAGACATCTGCTGGCAAGATCTTTTTTCTCCTCTATGTGTTGAGCAGAATGTTCCTAAGTGTGCTCAGTGCTGTCAGCACTCATGCCATATGGTCTCCCCATCATCTCTGTCTAGGTTTGGTGAAACAATTGGGATGGTTCTCCATCCTTTCTGCAGCAGAAAAGACTCAAGGTGAGAGAGAGAACAAATCCTGTAAGGCAATTCTGTCACTCTCCTCATCTTCATAATCTTTCCTTAGCTTCCTCTGCCTTCTAACCCTGCTATTGATCGTGTCATGGGCCACAGCAGACCAAGGCAGGGGGCTGAAAACCTTTCCGAACAGCAGTTGCCAGTCTGCCTGTTGCAGCTTGAAGGAGAAAAGCATGCTGTGAAAACAATCAGTGCATTTGCTGTAGATCTAAGTGATTCCAACTAGGTCGATGCTTCATGCTGATGTGTTGAAAACATTTAAAAAATTTCTCAGAGTTTGATTTCAGCTGAAACATTTCAGCATGTGTCTGACTCTCTGAAGTTGTTATTTCTCACTAATGTAGCAGACAACAGTTTTTTCCACCCTAGCACAAATCAGTAGGGAAACTGGGCCTTTTGTTCAGGTGGGTTTGCTTTGAATGATTTTATTGGAAGGGGAAGTTTGTTGGCTTTTTTGTAACCTGCAGCACTTGCAAATTGAGTTTAGAGGAGTACTAGTTTATTTCACGAAGGGAAAAAGAGGTAATCACAGTTTTACAGAGTGTGAATGAGAGTATAGCTTTACTTAAACTACTTTTGTTCTCTGTACTTGAATGTTACTTCAAAGGCAGGATAGTTCATTCATAAATACATGAAGAATATTTTATTTTCTTTAAAGCACAGGATGTTTCTTTGTAATATGTTTGCACTCAGTATAATTGGTGCGATTCTCTCTCGGCTGAGGATCACAGAGCAAATGAAACATCGGCTAAAGAAAGCTCTCCTCATCCAAATTAGTGTTTATTCAGTTTCCAGGAGTGGCAGAAACCCAGGACACATTTTTTTTTATGGCAGATGGTGGCACAATTGGTTTCTGAACTTCCTGGAAAAGACCACGGAGAAACAAAATTTACTGTAGTTTCTCCTACTCCTTGGTTTGGTTTGCACATGCTCAGCAGCCACCACAGTCTGTAAGCAGCTAAACTGATGAGAAAATACGGAACTACTGTCCTGGTTTGGAGCTGGGGGTTCAGTGGGAGCTCAGAGGTAGGACCTCACCTCTCATTCTGCTCCACTGCACACTTTTTGTTTAATGTGCCTTTTTCAATAACAAGTACTTATCAGTGCCTGTTGGTCTCTTTGGGATACCTTTTTAATGATACAGCATATAAATATATATTAAATATATGTTGGACTTTCTCTTCCCTCAAGGAAGTGAAGTCACCCCTGTGTTGTTGCCATTTTTGCTGCTTGCTTCAAATAACACAAAGAACATTTTTGAGCTGTTCCAACAGGAAATAGTGAGCAAGTACTTGCCTTGAGGTATTTCATTGAGTTTCAAAATACCAGCAGATAGAGATGTTTGAAAAAACCCAGATATTTTGTTGGAAGAAAATAATAATAATAATAATAAACCCTTTTAAAAGCTGTATTTATCTGTGGTGAGGAATTTTCATTCCCCCTGAACTAAGCCTTTGCAAATGCAGTGTATAGTATATGTGGCACTAATGGATTTTACACTTCAGCATTTATTTCACCAAATATCACGCAGGGAACAATAGTTGTCATTTAAGCAGCTGTAGTTTGCAACTGTGAAAGTCCTAGACATTAAAACTAGATAAGTCAGTGTAGAGGTGTGTGTGAGAAATTCTGTAGTCTTAGTGGCATTATTTCATTCATTCAGTTTTAAAATTAACTCCATGGGGATGCTGCAAAAGTGCAAGTTATAATTTAAATGTACTATTAAAAATCCTGTTTATAAAGAATGTATATACTTAATTTATATGTTCAAGATGATGGTTTACTTAGATACTTGATTTTTTTTCCCCAGAGCAGTGGGTAGAGTGTAGAGAAGGAAAAACTTCCATGCTGTTTAAGAAGCTTATACCTGGTAGAAATGTAGCTATATCAGACCGTTCTGCCATGAGCTACTGTGACTGCTGAGCAATGATGGAAAGTTTCTTCTCTTGGGACTTGTCCCATTGGACTATATATGTCAAAGCAGGGAAGGGAGGAGGGTTATTCTAGTACAGAGTCCTCAGCGGTCCAAACAAGTTGTCTTCTACTAGTGTGGATTTGTGTTTGCAAGTTGCAGTGGTTCCTGTAACATTAGAACTGGTTAGGAATTGGTTACAGCACCAGTTTGTACGTGTAAGGCCTATTCAAGCAGAAGTCATTGAAACTGAAGTGCTCAGTTCCTCCATGGAATTCAGAGAACATGGATTATCGGCTTGTGCTTTGGTCAGTCTTTTTGGTGGACTACTGAGGAGGTAGTTAAGGGTGACTTCAAAATTATTTTATATGTTCTACTCTGCCTCTGCCTCTTACAAAGGCTTCTTCAAACCACTTTCAGTGTAACCTTCCCTGAATTGTAAAAAAGAAAAATCACATTCAGAATCTCTACCCCAAGAGGAATTCAAACCAAAATCACAGTGCTTCCCACATGCATTCTTCCCCTCAGCCTGCTTTTTATGATGTAGCTTTTTCAGCCCTGGGTTTGCACAGCATTAGCCACCATTGGAATCGATGCTGGAAAACTACACAAGGCAATTCCCTTAATCTGAGTTTGTTGTGAAACTGAGAAGACAGTTCTGCCTGAATTCTCTGTGAGATTTCCTGGCAGGAAGCATTCTGTCATTTTCTGGTGAGATTTGTTCACAAGGACCTTAAAGAAAGGGTCTTGCTTTGATTTGTCTCTTACAGAAGTCAATGAAAGAGGTTCCATTGATTACAATGACCATTGGGAAACTGCCCCATCCAGAGCCACATGTAGACTTCTGCTTCTGGACAATTGCTTTTCCTCAGTAGCAATCCAAGGAGAGATTGATGTAACTACACAGGGAAGACAGACAGTGGTGAGTAAGAGGGAGCTCATCCCAAAGAGCAACTGAACAAAGAGGGAGTGGAACATGACAGCTGCTATGCTTTGTTACTGCTCATGTGCTGAACTGATGGGTTCAAATAAGTCAGCCATTTACTGAGTGAGAAGAGGCAAAGGGAGAATAGACTTGTTTGATACAATTAGCTGTAGGGCTCATCTTTCTGTAATGTATTTAACTTTGACTTCAAATACTGTTCATGCTCAGATGCTTTTACTACTATAAATAAAGCATGTTGATTTATCCAGGGGGAGAAAAAACTTGCATAACACTGTCCAACAACTCCCTGTACCTCCATGCTGTTGCTTTCTTCAAGTTGACTACTTTGTGTGATGATAATAGTTTAAATTGCCTCAACTTTTGTGTACCAAGGTCAATCTACTGATGCCATATATCCTACAATTCTATATGATTTCAACAAGCCTCTCTAGCTAAATTTTCAGCCAAACCATGTACCTGTGTCATGTTCTCCATTACAGAAATCCTCCAGTGCAGCCCTGAGTGAATAACTGAACCATGGGGTTGCTAAATATGCCAATGAGAAGGAGACCTAATGTTTCAGATTTGGGCTCTGCAAGCTTTCGAAGTAATTATGTTGCTTGCAAAAATCGTGAGGCCTAATACCCCAGAGCCAAGGACACTTCAACCCAAATGGTAGCCACCGGGCCAACAAAAACCTATGCTAACAAGTGCATGGGGCTTCTGTGATCTCTAAACACAAAACTTAGAATTAAAAATGTGTCAGGGACCAGTGGTCAGGAGGCTGTTCCTGCTGGGAATGTATGGCAATGGAGCAATGGAAGGGAAGGTATTAGTAGAGTTGTTTTATGCTTGCCATCCTTGCAGACACCAATTGATAAGATCTGACTTGGGTGTCTGAGAGCAAAATACTCTCTTGGGCACAAATCCACTCTGCTCATGGACTTAAGATATGTGCTGAGACCTTTAATTCTAGTGACTCCAGGCTATCAAGCAAACTAATTAGTGCATGGTCAAAAAGTTTGTGTGGCCCCAATAGAGTGGAGTCAATACTGGAAAACTGCCTTAGCAGGATTAGCAGCTGCACTCTCCTTCCCACTCCCCCCAGCCCCCCACTTGTCTCTGCTTTTCTTCTAGCACCCAGCCTGCCAAGCTCTGAGTTTCTTTTTCTGAAACATATATTTCTTTGGAAAAAGTTGATATAAAGGGTGAAAATAATTTTCTTTATCCTTTAATCCTTTATTCTCTTAGCTTTTAAAAGTTTATTTACTTCCTACAGTTGACCATCTTGAGCTTCTGCTTCTCTGCTGTGTCAAGACTTGCTTAAGCTTGAAGGTTTTTTTAGGCTTGACCAAGCATTGACAGCACTATCACAGGAGCTAATGCAAGAGTCTGCCAGTTTGATGGATTAAGTAAACTTATTGAAATCTTTTTTCTTTAATACTAAAAGATGCCAAGGGCTGTTTCTGTTCTTGTGCTTTGTGTGAAACACCCAATGACATTAATGGGAGCCCCATGTGTGGAATTAGAGTAGAACACGGCCCTTAATATTTAAAAGACTTGTCAACGTTGTGCATGAAGCAATCTGGGGGTGTGTTGTGATGCTGCTTTACTCTGCAAATTCCATTCTGCTTATACACCCCCTGCCTTTTAAAGACACTTGCATGAGCTGCATGGCTCATCATGAGGTATTGTGGAAGTGTTTTTATTGAAGTAAGAATGTTACTTCTTGTGAAAAATCCTAAGAATGCTGCCCAAATCTGCATACAGGATACAGTCAACTTGCTTCTACTGATGTCAGTGACCTGGATCATGACCTAGATGTTCACCTACTTTAATCAGTCCTCAACAGATTTAAGCACGTTCATGCAGGGGTCTGCTGAAGTGAATATAAATAGCTTGTGTGCTTTGCAGTGCTGTGGCCTGCTTTGCAAAAATGCACTACAAGCAGTAGTTCCGAGGGCTTTTTAAAGGTGTTTTGTGAGAGAATCTGCCTGCTGTGCTGTTTCTTAAATTTTTGAATTTCTAGTATTTCAAAACCAGATCACCTGTGCAAGCATCTGAGACATGGGTCAAGTGCATCCACTTCAAAGTGATCGAGGTTTAGGGTTCTGAAAACATACATGGGCTTCAGTATTTTCTTGGTATATTTGCTGTTTAGCATGTTAATGGTTAGTTAACCAATCCTGAGGGTGACTACAAAGGATGGATGATATAAACAAGTGACAGTAGCAGTTAATAGTGCAGAGTTGCCATAAACTGGTGGAAATCTTTAAGTCTTCAGAGTCTGCATCTTGACGTTTTTCTTTAAATTTACAGAAATCACTGTGGTGTTTCAGGATGACAGTAAAACTGCACCAAAAAGATGTTTGAACTCAACCCCTTTGGTAATTTTAATTTTTTTTTCTTTATTATGAATGAAAGAATGGAAGGCTTACTAGGCCATTCAAAGCAGACTTTGACCTGCTGATTTCAAGATGTCCATTTTGCAAAATATGAAGTGTAAGAACACAGAAATGATATTTCTCCATTCTTACTCTGCTTCACTGTGCTCACAGCTGAAATTAGTTCACTTCAAGGCAAGATGTCATCCCAGCTCCTCTGTTTTCCTCTGCTCTTCCTTCTGTGCCCTCCCAAACACAGCTTAGCTATGTGAGGCTGATTTGTCTTGTCTGCTTCCCTTCTTGATTCCCCATGCAGCATTTTTAGTTCCCTCTTATGTTAGAGAAGACACAGAAAATCTTGCAGCCCAACAAAACAAAATTTTCTTTACTATCCTTTGTGTAGTTAAAGGTGGATGTTTTTGCTGTTCTTTTCTTCCTTTACTTCTGTCCAATGGGGAATTAAAATATTAAAAATGAACAAAATCAGAGGGCTGGAAGGCACCTCTGGAGGTCATCTAGTCCATACCTCCTGCTCAAGCAGGACCACCTAAACCTGATTGCCTCAGGTCATGTCAAGATGGCTTTTGAATATCTCCAAGGAAAGAGGCTCTACAGCCTCTTTGGGCAACCTGTGCAGGGCTTGGCCATTGAAAAATATTTCCTGATGTTCAGAGGGAACCTCCTGTGTTTCAGTGTGTGCTCCTTGCCCAGTCACTGGGCACCACTGAAAAGAGCCTGGCTCTGCCTTTGTGCTCTCCCTCCAGGTATTTATATGTTGGTGAGATTCCTGCTCTTCTCCAGGCTGGACAGTCCCAGCTCTCTTAACCCTCCCTCATACAGGAGGTTCTCCAGTTTCTTATCTGTCTTAGCCATCCTTTGTTGGACTCTTCCCAGTATGCCCATCTCTCTCTCGTGCTGGGAAGCCTAGAACTGGGCACTGTCCCAGCTGTTCCCTCCCCAGGGCTAGGGCAGAAGGGAAGGACCACCCACACTGACCTGCTGGCCATGCTCTGTCCAATGCAGATCACGATACCATTCAATTTCTTTACTGCAAGGGCACGTGTCTTGCTTACATTCAACTTGGTGTCCATCCCAACCCCAGGTCCTTTTCTGCCAAGTTACTTTCCAGCACACAGAGATGCCCAGAGTTGATACTTCCCGGATGCAGGACTTTGCATTTCTTGTTGAACTTAGTGAGGTTTCTGTCAGCCCATTTCTACAACCTGGCAAGGTCCCTCTGGGTAGTTGTTCTTCTACAGGGCAGAAAAAACAGGTTAGAACAGGTTTGTTTTCAAACCCCTTTTTATTGTATATTTTTAAGCGTCTCGGAAAAAGCTTTATTCTGTCATGAGCTGTTTCTTTGAGAAATCAGGTGAATGTTTTTGGTATTAAGAGGGGAAGTAAGTTTCAGCCTTTGCTATGGGTTTGCTCCATAATTTAATTTGAAAATTCACATTGTCTGGTTGTATTAGTATGAGAGTAACATGCCTTTGAATACAAATGCAATTTTTAGCTTGTGACATAGAAGACCTTCTTTCTGAAACTTTTGTAGAGTATGTTATAGAATTATTTTCTGGAATTTTTCACATTTTGCTCATATATGTGCATATAACATTCACATAAAGATTTGGAAAGTATAATTCATTTAGTGAATCTCTTGTACGTAATTTGTTTGAGGCAATGAGTCAAAAATACTGCTTCAAAATGTAGTTGGAATAAACTTTTCAGTATTCTGAACTACTCAACTTAAGGTGCCTAGTGTAAGGTTAATTTTGTTGTGTTGCATCACTGGTGTAATTTGTTCCGGGCCTTTGATCACCTGGCCCTCAGGTGCAATGTTTCCATGGGCCTCTCCTTGATGAAAGCCCATCTGGATTTCCTGAATGGAGTCTCCCCTATTGGAATGCACTGCGAATTTTATATTTTGATGGGTGCAGGATTTGGTTCTTTGTGCAAATATTTGGTTATTGGAGGTGGGTCCTTTGGCATTGTGTGTGTCCTTTGGTATTTAAGCATTTCAGCCAGTGCTGCTGAACAGAGATCCATTCTATCTGCCATCTGTTTTCCTTAGTGCAGGTCAGGAATAGCTGGGTAGTCTCCAGTGAGTGAGTATTGACACCCATGATTTATCTTGGCTGTAATCATGTAAACAAATTGTGGGCAGTGTTGTTTCCTCTGTGAGGAAACTTTTATGAAATTTCAGATATAGTATTTAATCTTGCATTCACTATTCTCCTTATCAGTGATATTAGAAAACTTTAAGGAAGAATAAAAGTGGGGTGGTTGTTTAGGGTTTGTTTTGGGTTTTTTGAGTGGGGAGGTTGTTTGGTTGGTAGTTTGCTTGGGTTTGTTTGTTTGTTTGTTTTGGGTCTGGGTTTTTGTTTTGTTTTTTCTCCTAAGCAAATGATACTACCTGCTGCACTCCAGGAAAATCATGTCTCTGAACAAACCAAAAGAAAGCAACCTCTGTGAATAACAGAGGAAACCAAACACCTAGAAGTGCTGGATATGTAGGATAGAGAAGGGTCTAAATAAATGCTTACAGACTGAACCAGATGATTTGTGACACTCTGGGTCAGTTGATTTCTGGCCACGGGTCTGAACTATGACTTCAGGAGGGGACTAACCTCAAAAGAGTAATGCAAGATACATACTGATATAGGGGAGGATAGTATTTATTCAGGATCACATAAAACCTGGTGTGGTGGATCATGAACTCTGACACATTCTTCTTTAGCAGATGGGGCACCAGCATGCTTCTTTGCAAGTAGTATTAGAGCCTCTGAATTTTTCATTTCTTACTTATGATGCTGCAGGGAGACTGAATCTCCCACGGTTTTGTTTCAATGAAGACATGCTTTTCCAAAACCTGTGGTAAAAGACAATCTCATATTTCTCTGAGATACCCAAAAATGGTTTGGGGTATCTGTGATGAACGAGAGCATGTATAGTGCTATTTGTGTATATTATTGTATCTATATGGACCAGAGTTCCCCTTTCTTTTCTTTGACATACAACAAGGAGGTCTTGTGGAGCTTCATCATCTGAAACACACAAAGCACTTTGAGGAGCTCCACTGAAACAGTTCAAATATATGGGTTTGAGGAGAAGCTGCAGTGAGCTCCTGAGGGTACTTTACCATGGTGTCTTTGGGTAAAAATGAGATTTGTCAGCCCAAGAGGACTTAATTTTATCCTTTTGTTCCTCATAGCAATGACATGACTTTATTGGGAATTGATAGACTGAATTTTTACTCTTCTTTATATACTTTTGTCCACTGTAAGTCTGCTTACTTCCACCTCATTTGCTGTGGTGGACACAGGGATGGTAGAGATAATGGGGAGGGGAAAAAGAGAACCTTTGACTCTGTATTCCCTCAAGTATGAGATAGTGCAGTGGTCGAGCCTGTTCAAGTATGCCCTGATACCTTTTGCTCAACTAGGACCTAAGGCAGCATCTGTTCTCAAGCCCTCTTGTTAATATTGCCCTGTTTCTAAAAACAAAACAAGGAAAGTTTCCCCTCCCGCCCGCAAACCAACAAAAGATAAGCTAAAAGGATTTAGGAAATTGTGCAAGCAGGTTCCTTGAACTCTGGAAGTATACAAAGCATTGGATCTTCTGAGTATAAAAATGATGGCTTCTGCCATCATTCCACCATCTGGAAAATGCCAGAGAAACTTATTCAGGTGCACAGTTTGGTTTTCAGAATGTCACTAGCTCTGCTACAATTCAGCATCTTAAAATATTCAGAACTGCACATAGGGTTCAAGCCCCCTGTTTTGAGGGTGCTCTATCAAACATGAGGCAGTTTCACAGTGGTGAACTCAACATTTTTCCTGCCTATGCCTTTCTGTCATATTTGGTTGCTTGTGTTATTCTGGTTTTTTAGACTTGATTTTCTGTATTTGTACCAAAATTTACTTACAAGAGAGAGCCTGGTCTCCAGACTGTAGATTTCTCTGGGCAGCAGAGTCTGCCTCCTCTCCTCTCTGGTTTCTCAGCATTAGTGAGAGGCACAAAGCTCTTTTTTCCTCTCCTCAGCATGTATCCCCTCAAAGATTACCACCCTGAATACTTGTGTGCCAGGAGCGCCAGGATTAGAAATGCAGCCCAGCGTGTTCAGTTTCATAGCAGCACTGGCATTTGGAATTGAAACAGACATTTAAATGCCCATACTGTGCATATACCATTGCTACAGAAACACCACCACAGACACTTCTGGCAGGGCCCCCTGACTCTGCAGCAGGAGGAAGAGACTGTGGGAGAGGACAGATGGACTCCTCTGTTGTGTGTGTAGCCCACTCATGGCTTGGCTGTGTGTGACTGCTCACCCTGAGCCCTGTCATGCTGTCTTCAGGCAAGGGCTGCTTCTGCTGCCATGTAAAAACCACATGTTTAGCTAACGTGACTGCATGATTTGGTGGTGTAATTGCCAGATGGCATGTGCTACTGCAGCAACTGGATGAACACCTTTCAGGTCTGTGAAGCAGCCAGTGGAGTTAACAGTTGCTATATGTGTTTAATTAATGCTCAGGGGCTGAAATGTACCTATATTCTATATAGGCACGTACAAAAAGATCATATAGATACACCCAATCTAGTAAATGCTGGTGTGTTTGTGTGTGTAGGTATATATAGAGAGAGCACAGGATATCTCTGTAGGTATGGGGAGAGTGATATAGTAACAAACATATATGTGTGCAGGGGTGTAATGACATTTCCTCGTATCACATCTATCAGGTTACAAGCAGCTAATAATTTTCTTCTTCTACTCACAGCTGAGCATTATAATGGCATATACTCATAAATCAACATCAACATGGAACATTGCTTAGCAAATATAAATGTATGTGCATTGCAGAATGATCGGAGATTACAAAAATATATCAGAAGTCAAAAGTAGCTGCTGGAGAAATGCTATGTCTTTAGTTTATTGAGATTGTTTGGAGGATCCTAATGTACTGTCACTGAAAGAATAATTTTTCCTTTACAATCTACTTAGCAAAGATTTATTGATCCTTTTCCCCTTCATAGAGAATTACTGATCCATTTTAGAAAATCAGATTTTCACACCTTTCATGAGAATGTGCACAGCGCAGTTCCCCAGGGATTGCCAAGGAAGTTGACTTTGACGTGAAATCCCTGGGTACCGGCACACAACAGCCTATAGTCTCATCACTGATTTGTTGCACAGGGTGGTAAAATACTTTTATACATTTATAGAGAAATGATTGCACTGCAAGGACTTATTTTTTCCGTGCTAGTGGATGTATTCAAGGTCCTGTTATTTGTGTAAACAGCATTTTTCAGGGGGGTGGTTCTTCTCAGCCGTGATGTTATGAAGAGTGAGGTAAGATAAAAGTTGTTGAAATTCATGTTGCAAAGCAGTACGGTACCGTAGAATTTTGCAGTGTGTGTAAATAACTTTCCTCAAGATGTGTCTACTCTGTGTCCTCATTATTGTGGTATCCCAGGTAGCTAAGCATTAGGCATGTTATATTGAAGTATGCATCATAATGAAGGTGATTTATTATAATTAAAACAGCATGGAGAGCAGTTTTTATTAGACATATTGTTTCACAGGAGAGCTTAATAAAGAGCATTATTATTAGTTATAGATCTGTGTGAAGGATGTTGTTTACTGAGAGTTATGTGAGTATTAGTCAAAGTCTGAAGTTGCTTATTTGAGCTGTCCACTGGAGGGGGGAAAAAACCCAAACATTTGGCACAGCAAAGAGAAGAATTTTAAGATTGGAGAGAAGAGAGAGAGAGAGACAGAGAGAGAGAGACAGAGAGAGAAAAGGAAATGCCGAGTGCATGAAGTGTTCTCTGCAGGAGCAGTTCTAGAATACTTTATTACATATCTACGGAGACAATGGCATGGACTGTAAGTAGCTCCTGTCTCTCAATATAATAATGCACATAAAGTCGGGGTCAGATTGGGTTCGCTCTGGGCTTTGATGCTGCGGAAGGTCACCCAGGGAATCGATGGACAAAAATGAGACCCGAGTTTCATGCAATCAATGAGATTTTTCTATTTAAAGTGGACACTGCTGGGTGTGAGTCTCGGAGCTTCAAATGTGCTTTTGCTCAGCTTCAGCAGATTGAGAGAAAGATGTGCTGTTTGTTTTAATAACTGCTGACACAAGGACGGTGTATCTAAACAGTTTATTCTGACAAACTTTATTATGAAGTTGCATGAGCTGTAAATAAATGGGCAAATTAGCAGCTACTTTGAATGTTATTTACACCAAGTTTTTATTCTATTTCTGTAGAGTTGTAATTGACTGGCATTTAGATAGCCCTTAAAATATGATTAGAGAATTAACCAAACTGAATCATTTGGTTAAAAATCATGTGGGATTTATTTATTCTATAAAATATACTTTCTGTATTAATTTTCAGTCCTATATACTCAGCATAGCAAATTCCTTAATTTCTTTGGAAATTATTCACATTTCCACAGATTTAAACAAATTCTTGGCTGCCTTTGGTTAAGAAGCTTCATTCTTTTGAGTAGCAAGTGGATACTTGGCACAGATTTGCTTTGACAATTTTCTCCTTAAAGTTTCCAGGCAGGTGAAAGATCATCTGCTATTTTGCCTTTCTTGTATACAGTTATCTCTGTAGGATGAGGGAAGCAATCAGGAAGAATGTGATCACTGAGTCTGACACAGCTGCAACAGTGGTGACAGCAAACAATTGACTGATATGGGAGAGGTTTATCTCTGTCTTGAAATGAGTAAGAAATTAGCACATTATAGGCTAGTTCCTAATCACTGATATGTATGATTTTAACTGCTTTGCAGTCAATGGAGTTGCTCCAAATTTACACTGACCTGACAGACACAGGTCCTGACACCATTTTCCATTTCCAAGCAAGTCAGCTATTGGACTGTACTTCCTGAACAAGGAAGCCACTTAAATCTGGGATTTAAATGATTGTTTGGTTTTAAAAGGTAAAAACAAACTAGCTGAATCTCTCCCCACAGCCCCAAACCCTTCCCAACCATCCTCTTTCAGTAGATTGCATCCTGTGTTTTCTGAGCTTCCATTTCCCAAATTGAAGTAGTCATATGTTGAAGGACTGTTTATCCCACATCACTGCATGAGTAAATGTCCACCAGTGGCTATGAGGGAGGAAAGGGGGAATCAGAAAACCCAGCCCACTGCATGTTACAATCTATTATTAAAAATGTCCTTTTGACGACAGTTATTACATCAAGTTATTCCATCAACATAATCCCCAAACAATCCCAAAACAAAGAAAGAAGCCACAGCCTTGACAGACTCTTTCAGTTAAACATCTTAAACATAGAATAATTGAAGTTTCGTGAGAAGGGCATTAGAAATCATAGATTTTCTACACTTCAGGTCTAAATTTATTTGCCAGAATCTGAAAAATGCCCCAAAGAAGAGTAGGTGTACAGAAGAGAACTTAAGCTTCAGCCTCAATCTAATTTCTGCTAGAAGGGTCATTTGCAATTCAAGCAGAATTTATGTTCACCTGAAATGATTTATTCGTGTTTTCGTTTATGCCCTGAGTAAGAACACTTCAATTTGTATTATTCACATTAAAAAGTAAAAAAAACATCCTCCACCTCAGCTTCCTTTCTTAATAGTCCTTAGTATTGTGTTTCAGGATGTGCTAATCATTTTACAGCTAAGGTTTTTTTATGAAACAGAAGTTAATGTATTAGTTGAAATTTTTATATGAAGATACTGTCAATAAAAACCCATTGCAATAAGCACATTCCATGGTAAAACAGGTCTCTGGCAGTTAATGGAAAGAGTAAGTAATTACAGGTATATTATATAAAACTCAATAGCACTATGTCCATGTAACCTAAAATAAATTGGAAGGAGATATAGAAAGGGGTTGCAGGGGCAGAAAGAAAATCCCACAATAATCTATAATACTTTTCTCTGGACACAGCTGGGTCCAGTATTTCTCTTCCTTTGTGTTGACTGCAAGCATGAGAAGGTGATAAACCATGGCACATACAAATTCAATTGTTGCTTTGTAGAACAACTACCTTATTTTAGCCAATATTGAGGTGTCTGTCGTTTTGGGACACAGGCCTGGCGTGATTGTCCTGAAGAGCCCCTGAGAGTTCAATTCTGTTTTGCAGCAGGCACAGTGACTGCTGCCCTTTAGGGTACCTCTCTGAGTTAAGCACATGCAGCCTCTTTTGACCTCCTCCGAGAGGTCAGCTGGTTTTTACAGCCACCCCCAACACAGTCAAGTTCCCAAGTGTCCACTCTTGAAAATATTTTTGAGACTTATGGTGGAATTCCTGCTTGGAGAATACAAAGTAGAGGTCAATGGGTTTCTATGCAAAGATTTTTGCAAAATTAGGTGGTGAATTAGTGCATGTTCCCCTGAGCAGAGCTTGAGTATGAGGCTAATAACGAGGTGGTTTTCTCATTCTCTGGTTTAAAGGGACTGTAGATTTCACTTTACTTGATCTGCCTGAATGTTTTAGGAAACGGTGGAAGAGGAACTGTGCATACAACAGCAGGAGCATGTGGGCTACAGGGAAAGAAATGCAAAGGATCCCAAACTCAGGAAACCAATGAGTTCAAATGAAAAATTTTGCACACTGGGAAAATATGGAATGATGTTTATAAGGATTTCACCTTAATATTCACATTTAATGTACTTTTTATGCTAATTAATGAACCATTCTGAAAAGCAATTTTTTACACTGTCCTCCCCTACTCATTTTAAAATACTGCAAAACAGACATGGAAATTAAAGCTTCCCATGGACATGTCTAACTTCTGCAGCCAGCTCTTACTCAACATATCATCCCAGGTCTCGCTGATCTTAGCAGCATTACAAGGATCATATTTTCACACAGATGAACCATTCATGGCAATTTCTCCGATAGATTTGACACAGACATTCTTTTCTTTGATATTGGAGATATAAGCTTTCTATTTTTGACCTATTTTTTCTCCTGACCAACGTATTTATTGAGACTATGGCAAGGAAATTCCCACTTTCCATTAATATTTCACTTCTCTGTGTCTTCCTTTGCAGAATTTCAGGCTGATAGAGCAGTAAGAGGGTCTTGGTCAATGTCAGCTTAATGTATGGGCATGCATTAATGAAAACAAACCTCAGCTTTATTTAGAATAAATAAACAAATGCATAATCTTTAAATAAACACATGCACATGTGCAATGATTAATATGTATATAAGTATCCTTTTGAGTGGCTGTCTTAATGATTCTACTGTTGTAGATCAACAGGTAGCATTTATTGATCTGTTATAACAGCAGATCTAGTTCCAGAGAAGATTTTGATTGATTGTCCTCATCCAAAGTGAGTTCTTTCTCCATCTCCCCAAAGTCTCCAGTGGCACTGGCTCGAATAGCATGCAGACAAAGGATTTCTTTCTGAGGAAAGGATGTAACTGTATATGTGTGTTACGGTGTTTAAATTTCAAATAATTATTCAATGCCCTTGGCTCTCTCTATCTGAGTAACTTGATACACCACTTACACTGAGAGTCTATAAACTGTTGGTAGTAGTAATGATATCTTATGTCAAGCCTCCATTCTACAGAATAAGATGATTACAACTAATGCACTGCATGGAATGGGAATGTCTTTATGACTTGTGTTTGTTTCATCAGGCAAATCTCCATCTCCTTTTACCTTTTAAATTAAATGTGTCAGTTTTAAGAACTCCAAGCACACGAATCTGTATTAAGAACATGGGAAAATACTTAAAAACTTTGCATTTTTTGATCTTTAATATAAAACTGTAAGATACCTTAGTGCATATTTCAACACTAGATGTTTATTGCAATGACACTCTGCTTGCAGTTTAGGTCAAGAGGTAGGAATACACTTGTATTCATCTAGACAAATAAGCTGCATAGCCAGCCCTCACTCACTGGTGCCAGGTGCAAACACAGAATGGATTGCACAGGTCAGATTTTTGGACCACAGTTAACAAGAGGACAGCAGTTCACTTTATACTGTCTTATTTCTACCTTGTCCTATGGTCCAGATGGTCTCTCACATCTTATCTCTGAGTTCCTTCTACCTGTTGAATGTTCAGCTTGTTGGACACTGAATGAATATCAAAAAGGAGATACAGTCCTTCACCTTTTATCTTCCCTTTATAAAGTGAAAGGTTCACCATGGAAGACTGGAAAGGAAATGTATGAATGCCAGTACTCTTTCCTGGGAAGTTCTCCATTAACCAGATCTCTTGGTTAGACTCAGTAAAACATCCATATCTCTCCAGGTTACTGTCCATAAAAATTCTCAGACTGTCTTGAACACTTTTATAAAACCCATTCCCCTTATTACCATGCTATTGGTTGGTTTGGAGTTTTTTAGGCCAATGATACTTTTCCCCCACAAAGCTTTGTGTGCCTGCCTTGAACTGTCCTGAAGAACGAGACTGCTGGTACAGAGTTAACTCCCTCTTCTGCCAAACTAAACCCCCCAAAAACCTGCTTGGGGGCTATTCTGTCCCAAATCCATGCTTGGAACAGCAGATAAACCTCAGGCCCTTGCAGAACTGAACTGCCACATGACTTGTATGGCTCCCTGAGAACTGGAGCCTGCAACGTGGGCTCTAGACAGGTCTTCGCCTCATTACGATGCAGAAGACTTCACTTATTTGGAGCTGCAGCCCGCCTCTGGATGGCAGTACGGTCACTGGGAACAGCCCACGGCTCCTCCAGCTTCCCCTTAGGAAGTTCTTATCTGGTAAATTTGTCCAGTCTTTACTCACAGTGTTGATAAGGTTTGCCTTTACCTCAAGCTTTCAAAATGTGACATCAGAAGTGAAGCCTCAGGGCTGGAGTCTCCACGCACTGCTGAAGACCTACAGAACACTTCCTTTTCATCTGCATTTCTTTCAGGGTTTTCTGTCCGTTCCTCCAAGTGAGTTATCAGTTGCAGCTGTTCAACATTCTGAAGGGCTTCTTTTTCTCTTTAATTGGGTGTTATTATAGTGCCTGATCTGAATGTTCTCCAAACGTTGTTGAGAAAGTAAAGTAAGTACTTCTGTCACACAAACTAGTTATAGTGTCATTTACTCACAGTTTATTTCTTTTAGTAGGCTTATGCTCTAACATTTTAAATATTATCATGTTATATAAAGATATTCAGTGTAGGTAATAAGTTTTCTCGAGCTACAGGAAAACTGGAGGCATATTAGTCATAAGTGAAAAATTTCAGACTACTTACTTTTTTTCCCTTGCCCTTGTGAGTTGCAAAGGAGAATTGTCTGACAAATTTTCTTCATGTTTTTCTCTTTGGTATTTAGAATGTATCTGGTTTGGTTTCTGTTGTTGTTGTTCTTTGTTTCTTTTGTTTTGTTTTGGTTTTTTTCTTGCAAATAAATGTTGTCAGCCAAAACAATGGGATTTGAAGCAGTACAGGGTGACAAAAAATGGGACTTTACTGGGAAATTGTCATTGTTTTTCTCCAAGTTAAAACTGTTTTCTAGATAATACTGATGCACATTATAGTTATTTGTTAAAAGTATCATATCAATGTAAATATGTTCAGATGAGGCACACAAAGCCAAGATTTTACTGCTGTTGTAGCTATGACACCAACTGCGGTACCAGAAGGGACTCTGCATTTCATTGTCATTAACAGTGTTATAAACTGTGCTCCACTTTGTAGACCTTGCAATCTCATTGCCTTAAATGAAGTGCTGAATTACTCTTGAAGAACCCCAGTGAAGGCAGAAGGATTAGAATAGCTGCTCCCAAGGTCCTAACTTATTAATGGTGTTAATATCATATACGAGGCAGGAGGGAATCCCCTTTGGTAGAGAGATCCCAGGCTGAGTCTGTGGAGACAACATTTCGAGGCAAAGCCAGCAAACTTGTGAAATACTTTTGCAGAGGAAAATAAACACAAGCCCATATGTTCTCTAACTTTTACATTATTTGTCAGTGCAGTGTTTTATAATTTTTCACTGGATAATAGTGTAAAAAGTATTTCTTTGACTCAGGGCAAGCTGAAAGTGAAAGACTTTTGGTGATGCAGCTTAGAAAACACCACAATTGTGCACTCTTGTGTTACACATTTCTCTGCCCAGTAGCTCTTCAAACGTCACAAACAGAAATGCTTTTCCTACTTGTCTTTTCAGGAGAAGGTTGTAATGTAAGCACTTGCTTTTGTGTATTTTCCCCACTTACAATGCCCATTATAAGCATTGCAGATGTCATTTCCATCCTTTCTCCTACATAACTCTGGTTATCTTTGAGCCACGTGCCTGCACTGCTGTGTTCTACCCTCACAAACCCTGATCCTGTAAATGGTCCTATTGATTCCAGTAGGTACCCTCAGTGCAGAGTTCATGCTCAAGGACCAGTTTATACCCTTTGGATACAGATAAATGACTATCATATCTTAAAGCCATAATTAACCACAGCACAAATATGGCTTTGTTTTCATCACAGAAGTTCAGTTACTCTGTCACAATAAATTTAACATATCTGGTTGGGCTTCTGTTAGTGCTTTTCAGTATGTTGTCATCTTTTCTTTAAAGACCCTTAAGGTTGTGTTCAGACAATAGGTCATCTAAGAGAAAGAAATCCTATAGATGGGGTGACACGAGTCACAGGGAGTGACCCCTAAAAATTGGGATTTGAGCCAGAGTGAGTGCTTATTTGTGTTGTCACTTCTCTGTGTCACATATCTTTGTGGTCTTCCAGATCACTTCAATATCAAAAAGACAGAATCTTTCAAAACACAGGAATTACTTTATCTGTGTTAGTTGTTGTGAGGCAGAGGAGAAAACTAATTCATTTTCATTAACAATTTCTCTTCATTAGTGCACATTTATTCACTTTTTTTTTCCTCTTTTCTGATGTTTGCAAAAACAGAATAAAAAACAGTGGAAGTCTGCAGCTAGAACTTTTATTCAGAAAACAAACCCAGTAATTTGTTCAACTGTTTGTGCTGTTGGATTATCTGTCCTCCTTCTGTTATTACTCAGGTGCTCTGCTGGAATCAGGCTGGGTGGGGAGTGATGTGGAATTTGGAACAGTTCTCTGAGTAAAGGTCTGTGCATGTGGCCACGTGAGACTTGTAAAATCATAAATGCTTTAAACTACTAGGTAAGGCAGATTTTGATGTAATTAAGTCCAGGGAATTGCTACTTAAGCATGCAATTCATGTTAATGCACCCCCATCCCTGGGGAGTTGCAGATTAATCTAAGTGAGTTACAGCATGCCCTCTCTATAGATTTTTTTTAACTGATACATGGAGCAGAATTCAGTATTTCTTCACATTGAATAAATGACCCTGAAAACTGAAAAGTCGTCCATTTTTTCCCCCCTGATTATTGTAGCTTTAGATTTTTCCTTATTTTATTGACTTCTGTTCCATACAACACCTGGCCTTAGAATATAATGAAATTGATATTCTGCGCTTAATACTCATAGTCCTCTAAAACAGGGATTATTTCCCTTCCCCTTTTTCATCCCTTCAAAGTTCCAGGCTTATGAATTTCTAGGCTTCCCACATGAAGAGGTTGTTTTGAGCCCAACAGAAATTCCATTGTGTGTGTTAGGATTTGAAGCTGAAAGGTGAACAGAAGAGAGAAGTTTGGAAACTGCTGGTAGAACGTAAAAATAGTATTGCTTATGTAGAGGTTACAGCTTCTCTTTTCTGCTGGGTTTGGCAAGTTACATAGGGAATATCTGTGTACATATCTTGGTGCTACAAAACTGACCTCATATCCTAGCTGAGTATCCAGTCTTAGAATATTGAATGCTTTTGATATTTTGGCTGCACAGCTGAATCAGTTCTTTGTAGAAGTGTTTTGATTCTGAGTAGGAGCTGTTGGTCATCTCTTACTAATAGTTCTCTGTGTAGGCCTGTGGATGTATTACTTTACATTCTTTTGAAAACAAGCAAATACTTTGTGATAGTCACTTAAGTGGCATTACTGTGCTCCCTACGAGGATGCCCTGCTTGTGAGTGCAAAATCGGTAGCACATTCTTATGGGGGGAAAAAAATGCTTTTTCCAGAACCATTGCTGCTGCTATTGCAGTAATGGGATATCAAACAGGCAAAATTGTATGTGTAGTCAATGTCTACAATATAATTTCATTGACTTACAATGTTTAAAGTGAAGGCATGATGGTAAGCTTATATAAGGTGTCACATTGAAGTAATCACCCACCAACCTGATTTTATGGCCAAAGAGAACATTTTAATATCCACATGAATTTTGAGGACACTCCAGCTTGCATGAAAACACAGAGATCAAAGCATGTGATTAAGCATTCAGATACTGTAGAAACACTGAGAAATACTTAAATAACCCAGCAAATAAATGGAGTAAGTAAATGTGGGGAAAAAGTAAATGAGAAGGCTAATCTTAATCTATGAATAAGAGTTGGTTCTAAAATGAAAAAAAAAAGAAGAAAAAAGAAGAAAAGGGGGACTGTTTAATTAATTGGCTTCAACTACCCCACATGTGGCCAGTTTTATTTATTTGGTGTTTGCCTAAGTCTCTTTGCTCATGTTTTATTTTGCCCAGATTTCTGTTCAGTGCTCTTCAAGCTGATGTGTTAGGTTGGAGTCAGATGACAAAAAGGAACCCCAGGAGAAGCACATGAGGTGGGACCATCAGGCCTGAGCAGAGCTCTCTGTGTGTGTGCAGAGGGGGCTTGAGGAATGTCCCAGAGGTGGGGATGCCTCCCTCATTGCCCTGAGCTGTAGATCTGAGCTGCTGTATCTATGCCAGCTGGCTGGACATGCATGACTCACTTCATAGTGGCACACGTGGTGCTGCATTTGGGGGTTGGGACCCAAATTGTCCCAGTGGCACCCCAGTGGTGTGGGTGGCACAGAGCAGTGCTGGCACAGTGCCTGTGCTAGAGGTAGGCAAGAAGCTGAGAGAGGACAGTCTGTCTATAAAGTCTGTCTCTCGAGGGACTGTTGACAAGAGCATGTGCTGACAGAACAAGGGGAAATGACTTCAAACTGAAAGAGAGTATGTTTAGATCAGATTGTAGGAAAAAATTCTTTACTGTGAGCGTGGAACAGGTTTCCCAGAAAAGTTGTGGGTTCCCCATCCCTGGAAATGTTTAAGAACAGGTTGGATGGAGCTCTGAGCAACCTGGTCTAGGTGATATCTTTAATGGCCCTTCAAACCCAAATCCTTTTATGATTCTGTGACTTTGTTGGGATGTCTGTCCCCAACGGACTGAAGGAATATTCCATCCATGTGCTGTGGTGTTCAGCATTAAATTCTCAGGGAAAAAAGGAGGAAATGGGGATGTTTGTAGCTATGGTGTTTGTCTTCTCTCGTAGCTGTTATGCATAGTGAGGCCTCACTGCCCTGGGATTGGCTGAATGGCTGCTTGTCAACGGGAAGTAATGCTAAAAATTCCTTATTTTGTCTTGCTTGCACATGTGTCTTATGCTTCCCTTATCAAACTGCCTTTATATTGATCCACAAACCATCTCTCCCTCTGTTTGTTTTCTCCTCATCCTGTGCAAGAGGGGAGTGACTGAGCAGTTGTGTGGGTGCCTGGCTGCTGGCCATACTCAACTCACCAGAATAATGCAGCTCCAAGGGAGAGCAAATGCTGGAACCACAAACAGCCATTAATGTGCTGGAGGAAAATCTCAGCAGGTTAAAAGAACCTCCAGCCAGCCCCAAGAACCTGAGAACTATCCATTGGGACTTTAGGGACAGTTGTTTTGAATCTCACATTGTTAACTGCTTGGAAAGGGAATAGTGATAGAAAGAAAAAGGAACATGGACAGGCTGTGCTGGCAGCAGACACGAGTTCTGCTCCATTCCTGCTTTACACTGGTTTATTTTCCTACCTTCCTTCTCTGTAATGAAGATCTACTTTCCTAGTTCTTCTTGAAGCCCTGAGGCTGGGAGTGTGGAGGGCACACATTGTACCAGTGTGAGTAGCAACAGAGCAAGGGCACCTTTTGCTCCTGGAAGACCCTTTGAAGTCCCAGTGTTGGGTTTGCCAGGTACAATCAAGACCTGTAGCAGTTCTGTGAAGTGCCACCAGGTTAAAAAATGAGAGATGGATTTTTCTTGATGTAAGGAATAAATTGGTTAAGTATCCATGGCTTGATATTTGGTCAACACATGAGAAAATGGGTGTCTGTGGATATTGAAAGCAGGTAAATATTAAAGGAGTAGGTTAACAAAAGGGATCAGTGGAAGCAACTGGATAAAATTATTAATGGACCACCTCAATACAGTGGAAATTGTCCTAACAGTAAATATAACTAAATTTTGTGAGTATTGTTTGTGGAAAGTTAGTTTTTATGAAACTGTAAGTTAGATATTATCAAACCTTAGAAAAGCATAGACCAAGAAAGAGTTCAGTAGAGCTCTGTGGAGATAGGGTAGATTACTTTTGCGATCAAAACTCATATTCTGCATTTTTTTGCTTTATTTTTATATTTTCAATCACTCTGAATTTATTAATGGTTTTTTAATGTTCTTTTTGGGGATGCTAATGTTACCAAACCCAGATTTTATAATGCTGTGCATAGTTTTGCATGTGTTATGCACACATAAAACCCCTGAAATTTATGCAGTGTCTCTAAATAATATTAGTAATTTGAAAGGAACTTTTGTTTTCAAAAACTGCATTTATTATTTGGAGTTTTTTTAAAACACAACATAAAGTTTGTAATAGGTTAAAAAGTAATTTGAGCCAAATAATATGATCATTTTTGTTGAACTATGGTTTTTTGGAACAGCTAAACTACATTTAGGGTTACCTATTGACATTTTGCTATTGATTTCAATGACAAGAAGATCAAGGCCCTTGCACAGATCTCAGTGATTTTTCATGAGGAGAACTGAATATGTTTGCCCCTGTTGAAGTAGATGGCAGCAATCCAAATAACTCCACTGGGTAGGAATCAGGACTGCTATAAACTTTTTTATATATGTAACATATACATACATGTATGTAAATACATTAGATATGTGTGTGCTAAACAGCAGCAGGATCTTTGGAAATATCTTCCTCCTGCTGAAGCAGAAGGGAATGAACAGCACTGGTGATGGTGCTGTCTGAGCAGAGCAAGGCTGCTCTCTCTGTAAGCCCAGTGATGCTCCTGGGCCAGTTGGCACAAAGCAGACATCTGTTTGGAAGGATTTTCCTTAAGAAATTATAGGAAGCCAATGTCAGATCCCAGAATAACAGAATGTTCAGAGTTGGAAGGGACCCACAGGGACTGAGTCCAACTCTCAAGGGAATGGCCTGTTATGGGGATCAAACCCATGACTTTTGTGTTATCAGCATCATGATCTGACCAGCTGAGCAAATGGCAAGGTTTTGGTTTAAAAAAATGAACAACCCCCTTCAAAAACCTCCCAGCCAAACATTATCTGATAGACCCCAGAATTGTTCATGTAGGAAAATAGTAGCAGATCTGAGAAATGCATCATTTATTATTGATAATCCAGTAACTGTAATTGCTACTAAAATGATTGGTGAATGTTCTGCTGTTTTCCTGTGGAAAGGCATCAAACAGAAAAGCTGCTTTGTGTTGAAGTGACCCTCCTATATGTTACTGTGTGTGGGGTGTGACATCTCCCACCACAGCAGAAGGGATGGAACACTGGCAGCTTATAACTGCAACTTCCAGCAGACCAAGGCCATTGGCAAAAAGGCCTTTGGGTCTCAAGTTTTTAAGGAAAATCAAGTCCTTAAGCAAATTGCATTAGAAATATGATGCTGTGCAACAGTTAAAAGTGGGTTGAATTTGCAACACATTTAATTAGAAATTAATACATTGTGATCTACGATGTGGAAAGAAAGATGTGGTACTCAGGTGTTGATGAAGACCTGGTGTGAAGAAAAGTAACCCTGAAGATCCTTTGTAGTGATTAAAAAAACAATTGCACTCATTCATCAATGAGAAAGGCTTGGGAAATATAAAAAGCATTCCATTATTGATCTGCAGTATTTGTGGCGTTATTAAGTATGTTTAGCAGTTATAGCAGCAGGTTTTGCTGTCAGATGATCTCAGCACAGGAGAATGATAGGAAAACTATTTGGGATTTTTACTCTTAACCTGGAAGCTGCACATTTTATGGCAGTGCATCTTCTAGTATCTGGAAAAAAATATTTTAGCCTGTGAGGCTCAGATCAGGTGACGCTTTCAGGTTCCTCCATAGATGGGCATTATTGCTTTTTTATTCTATGTGTAGAGTAGATAAAAGGAATTCTGAGGGTCCACTTGCAGAAAGTATGGCATTAGTAGAAATGCCAGGAGATTGGTCATTTCCCATAATTGTCACTAGAACTCAACTATGTCCTATTAAGGGAAGCACCAGAAGAACTGACTAACCTTTTAACCACATAATATATAAACCCAAGACTGAGCTGTCTTAAGTTGGGATTCAGATTTGGAAAGCCTTCAGCCTTGTTTAGGAAGAAGAATTCAAGGCAGGCTTTCTCAGTTGCTTCAAGCTTGGAGAGCAGAAAAAAATTCTTTGCAGAGAGAGTGCTCAGGCATTGGAATGGGCTGCCCAGAGAGGGGGTGGATTC
>JAWWLZ010000082.1:49408220-49461221 GCA_035041345.1 Poliocrania exsul
AGGGATGGGGAATCCACCCCCTCTCTGGGCAGCCCATTCCAATGCCTGAGCACTCTCTCTGCAAAGAATTTTTTTCTAATATCCAACTTAAATTTCCCCCGGCAGAGCTTGAGCCTGTGCCCCCTTGTCCTATTGCTGACTGCCTTTGTGCAGTGCTGCAGATAATAAAAATCTCAAAGTTTTGGCTTTTAAAAGAGGGTGTGTAACCAGAACTGTAGGTTGCATTTGCAAACTCACATGATTTTTACTCTTCAATTAAGCCCAGTTGAAATCAGGAGGGAATGGCAAAGCTAAACAGCAGTGGGGCAGATTCTGCTCTGGATCACACAAGGTGGGAACCACCCTGAAGGGGCACAAACAGCAGGGAGGACCCCCTGCAGCACAAAGCTGTCAAGGAAATCTCACAGCAAACAGGCAGGTCTGCAAATGCTAGTGCTAGTTGGACAAGAAATAGATGACAAGTTATATGAGTGTCTTCAAGAGATGTGTGTAAAGTTTGTCATGCTGTGTGTGTGGTATGAGAAGTATATTTTGAATAAGGGGATTGTGATTCGTTAGTTGTCTAGAAATCTGAAATTCTGAAGCATTTTCTCCATTGTGTGCTCTGGCCTCTTACTTAAAGCATAGAAACCTCCTTCACAAAGTTCATCTTGCTGGTTCTACGCATTGTTAGATTTTCAATTTTGCATAGGAAAAGCTGTAACTTTTGTGTGGCTGTCAGTCTGTGGAGGAGCCAGTGCTGCAGTGCCAGGGGTGACCTGACCTGTCACCAGGGCTGCAGTGCCAAGGGTGACCTGACCTTTCACCAGTACTGCAGTGCCAGGGGTGACCTGACCTGTCACCAGTGCTGCAGTGCCAGGGGTGACCTGACCTGCCACACCTCCCCAGAAGCAGCTGCTGAGCACCAAGGCACACATGCAGTGCAGGAAATCAGATCCTGCAGCAGTGGCCACAAAGGGTGTGCAGGTAGTTCCTGCCTCGGTGCACCCACTCCAGTGTCTGGGTCCATTCTGGGGTGGGATTTTGGGGGGAAGGCCATTGGGAAATGTAGGAACAACCCCTCTGACCACCAAGGCAGTTTGCTGGCTAGGCCACTTGCTGTTACACTGGAGTGAGGATTTATTATGTGTTTTGTAAAACCAATAGTTTTTAATAATGCATAATTCGCTGCAGAACAGACACATTCTTAAGCACAGAAAGCAAGTGGAGGCCTGGAGAAAACCTGAAGTTTTGAAATGTCCATTTTGAAATAAGTTTTTCAAGGAAACAAACCTTCCCTTATCCATCATTTAAGTGATTTATTTAGTATTCATGTAGACTAGAAATTTGGACAGTATCTAATTTGTCTGCTTAAGGAGAAAGTTGTTCCTTTCCCACCTAAGAGGGAGAGCTGCCCTGGGGGGTTAACTCCAGGTTCTGGTCCTGTCTGAGGGAGGTGGCAGCAGTTTATGTTATTCCAGTTTTTATAGTCCTTGCCCCTGTGTTTGCAAAGCTGGTTTAAATTCACTGCTAAGAGTCTGCCCAGCCATGCGACCCACTGTGTTGGTGTTTACTGCGGTGCAGGTCTCAGGGATCCTTGCAGCAGTGAGTTTGGAAAAGTGTCATTTATTGTTATTAGATTTATGCCTTTTCCCCATTTCAGTGGAGACACTTTTCCTCCTCAGATGAGGTAGGGTGAATAGTTCCTAATCTACATTTTCTCCCTGCCATTTATTATCTTATATCCTTTGATCATGCTTGTTCTTAGTCACACTTTTCTATAAACACTTCCACTCCTTCCCATCAGTTTATCAATGTTCCTGCACCTTTTCCTGATGGATCTTTCTTAGTTGGGCGAACCAGAAATGAACAAAGTACTCCAGATGACGCCGAACTATTGATGTATATAGTAACTAAAATCTTGGCCCCACTGAAGTTGCTTTGATATTTAAGGGCCGAGGTTTTTCCCCAGTGCTGCCACATTTCCCACATTATTCTTCCTCCTGTTTTTCATATATTCAAGTTTGAAATTTGGCAACTTAGACTTAATCTGGAATCCTACTGATTCAGCATCCTCCATTAAATTGCTGGCAATCCTCAGACTAGAAGTATGGCTACATGGACAGGATTAGTTCCCTCCCCAGACTAGTCTGAAGAAAAGGGTCAAATTTTGCCCTGATTAACATTTGTTGTGGATGTTAGTAACAAATCTTGATGTTAGTTTTGAATAGCTGAAACTGAGAGCAGCAGCACAGACTTTGAAACAATGCTGCTTCTGTTCACAATGACCTTTAGCTGCAAAATCTGCTAAAATACATTATTTAGTATCTGAAAGCAAACAAACAAATGTTTTTGCCTCAGTAAATGATTGTCCACAGTGCAGTATGAGCATGAGGCAAAACAAGTCAGAGGTTTTTTACAGTGTCTGCTAAAGGAATCTGTTGACTTCTGTTTCCTCTCCAGAAACACCTAAGAAATGTTCAGATTGTTGCTGTCTAATAAATACAGTAAATGAAATGTTAATAAATCACCAGCAATTTAGCCTGACAATAACATGGATTGACCACATTGATTAAATTGATTATGCTTCATATATTTACAATATGTAGACACAAGCCTAATTTATTTTCTGTAGGGTTCAAGGAAGGTATCACTGGTTTTAAAAAAAAGGCAAAACAAAACAATGGAGTAATGTTTGTGGTTGCTATCTGCAATAATCTAATGCTGACAGAGAGCAGTATTTTATTTAGTAATTAACAGTGTAAAGGGGAGAGAAGCTGTCATGTTGGTTCTTAAGCTGGGGAATGTGATGAAAGATGATATCTGCGATCTCATCCTTTCCACTTGTTTAGGATTGTCAGAATGAGAAATGTCAGCATTATGAAAGCTCAGCTCTGCTCTTGATATGATAAAACCCTTCAAAAGCCAGTCTTTCTCTCCGTCTCCCCCTCCTTTCTCCCTCTCCCGCTCGCACTTGCTTTTTTTATTTATCCTGTTTTGTTAGATGGCAGAAATATAATTCTTTTCTTTCTTCCTATTATAAGCCACCATTTTTGTTTTATTATATGTTTCACAACCCCTAATGCCCCACTGAAAATTACCTTGTTAAATGACAGTGTTTCAAAGCCATGAATCCTTTCCACCATTCCCTCAGAGGTTTGAAACAGTCAACAGACTGTAAAGAATAAATAATAAAAAAGTATTGATTATTTTGATGACTGTGAGATTCAATTAAGTATTAATTTTGCCCTCCAGTGGACCTATCAAGGTATTCAAAAGGGAGGATTCGGCTCAACTAAATGCATGCTGAGTGCTTCAGCCTTAAATAGGGAGAAAATGTGTTTACCTACAGTATTTGAAGAGGAGTGCATTGATGCAGAGTCCAATATTTAAGTGCTGTGCAAATTAAGCCCTGGTGACAGTGACATTGTTTTCGGCAATATGAGTATTGACTAAAGAAGTGCATTTGATGACAGCTTAAACTATTTGTATTGATTAACATTTTCATAGATTATCATGTGTCATATCAAATTCACTTTTCAGACATGAATACATTAAAAACCCCATAGGCGAACATCGACCAATGTGAGGCTGGGACAGAGGGAACATGCTAGCCAACCTACTTGCTCGCTGGTCACCTGTTCCCTGCATAAGAACCATTTAGGCATGAACTTTGCAATAAATAGCTGCCAGAGAGAGCAACAAGGTCACTTGTTCTTTTCCTTTTTTTTTTAAGTTTTCTTTTTATACTCTGCTTCCTGTGCTGTCATGATATTATGCTTATTAGTTTGCAAACGGAGTGATTTGGTGTGCTTGGAAAGAATGCCTGGCCCCCAAGTGTCCTCAATGAGCAGAAGATAAAGCAGATTCAAATCATCAAGAAAAAATTTACCTTTACATATATATATATATGTGTGTGTGTGTGTAATGTTTTATGGGGTATATAATGTCGCAAACACAAGAATAATTGCGAACTGTATGTGTAAGTATCTTCCCTAATTTTATCTTTTGGAAAATGTTTTCTGTGGTTTTTTTTTATTTTCAAAAGAAAAATACATGTTTGTGCGTTTATGGACTTTTGGAGCATAGTATTCCAGAGACAGGACTAGTTAGAAATCTGTGTCTGTGTTGAAGGTATGTAATGAAATGGCTGTTTGATGCTGTGTGTTTTCACAGAAATGCTGGGCTGTTAGAAACTGTGTTATTTGATTTGATTTTGTTAATGTTGTGCAGCTGAGGATGCCTCTTTAAATCACTGCGGAGTGCTCACAGTGCTCCTCTTTCGTAGCATTGGAGCAGATAGGAATTTCTTTTCTTGATATGTTAAGGACAGGGTGAGGTGTAAAAACATACACATGCAGAAAGCACATCCCACAATTAAAGCTCTGTTGGTTATGTTGCTTTCATAGAAGTTTTTCTCCAAAGCATCCTGAATCTCTCACATGCTAGTTGAGCTTTAATAGGGTGGGGAGTAATGGAAAACTCATTGGATCTGTAATAGCTCTTCACTTGACTGCAGCCAGCAATAACAGCAGGAGCAGCCAGAGATAAGAGAGAGAGAGAGAGAGTGTGTGTGTGTATGTGTGTGTGTGAGAGAGGGAGTGGGAGAGACAGTACACGCACACCAAAGCTGCCACTTTTCCCCCCTCACTCTTCTCTTCCCCCCATCCTAGGATCCAATGATAGCTGGACAAGTCAGTAAGCCCTTGCTGTCACTGCGGAGTGAAATGAATGCAGAGTTGAGAGGTGAGGACAAGGCAGCTACTCCAGACACCGAGCTCAATGAGCCCCTGCTTGCGCCTGTGGAATCAAATGACAGCGAGGACACTCCCAGCAAGCTCTTCGGTAAGTCTGCCTGGGTATTCCATTTCACTGCTACCATGTTGTCCGGAAGAGCAATCTCCCCCTGCTCTTTGGATTTTTTTATTTTTTTATCCCCCCCTTCACTCAATTTTCCTGTAAGTAGGCAGGAGTAGCTTGGAGCAGCAGGCACGGAGTGCTCTGCTCCCACTGCGGCTGCTCATCGGGGTGGCCGCGGCACTCCGGAAAACTTTTCTTAACAAGGAGCATATTTTATGCAAGTTGCAGGTGGTTTATGGTTTTTTTTTTTCAATTCCATGGACTCTTATGTAAAATAATAGAGTGTGGTATCATTTTCTTGAAGTCCTTCATTAACATTTATTGCATTAGGTGCTGGTGTATCTCACATGCTACCAGCTCGTTTGAGGCTGGATTAAACTGGAAAGTTATAATTTTAAATGGTAAGAATAAAGCTGGCTGAAGAGAACCAAGACATTCTCATAGAAAACACTTTGCACTGAGTAAACAAAGACTAGAGGTGGTATTGCACGTGGAGCTAATGTTTTTGGAATTTAAATTAGAAATCAAACATTTCTTCTCAACCCTGTGCAAAGAGAACCTTTATTTATTTCTCAATAGCCTAATTTGTGCCAGAGAAGTGCGACCTTTCCCAATCAAAACAAAAGCAGCGAGAGTGGCACTCCGACACAGACATCTGTCACTCAAACAGATGACACCCTGTAAGCCAACTCAGGCAACTCTGATCTCTAATCAGAGAAGGGAGCAGAGCTGTTGAGGCGCGTGCTGGAGTGATGGATGGTGAGAGGTGTCTGAGCTGGAGCAGCACTGCGTGGTGCACAGTGACATTTGGGGTTTGGCGGGGCCGCTCTCTCTCCTCAAGGAGTCCCTTTTACTTATTTCCAATTGTGACCTGAGACAAACCTTAATAGAAATGGAGTCTTTCCTTATTTTTCATTATCCTATAGGTGGAAGTGGAAGGGAAAAAGAGGTTGTTTAAAGGGAATGCAGCTTTAAGGGAGTGAGAGTGAGAGCCCATTTTCTAAGATTCAACTTTTGATTTCATAATCTGTAAGGAAATCTGTAGCAGTGTTCAGATTTCAGTATTACAGCTGAACGATTTTTTTTTAAAACAAAGGAATACATGCAATTTTATATTAAAATGTCCTTTACCCATTACTGAAAGATACAGCACAAAATGCTTTACTAAATAACTTCTCTACAAATATGGGGAAATAATAATGATTAAAAAAATCCTAAAATTTAATTTCTCGATTGCAGTAATGACCATTACTGAATATCACATCCATTTTTAAGCACTCTCTTAGTAATCATTGTTTCTATGGAAAAGCATAATTTCCATTAGCAGTTTGAATGTTCAAAAAGCATATAATAATTGTTTTAGCCCATTTCATCCAGGAAAGAATTGTAATGTCTAAAATTCAGAGGGCTATTAGTTGTCTAGAGTAGTATAAATATCTTCAGCTCTGCTTATATATTTTATTTGCTCAAATGTTTGAGTGCGTCTATTAAATATAGCAAGGCATATACAAAGCAAAAAATGGGCTTTTAATTTGAGAACAGTGGAAATGCCTGTTTGTTTGTTTGTTTTTAGATCAGACAAGTCTTCCAATAAAGGGCAGGATATTTTTTTGAGCCATTGTCATTTGGATGCTCTACAGTGGTAGTGAAATATACACAGATACTTTCATTAGAGTTGCTGTGTGTGATACAGAAATGATGTGCAACTGTATCTTGTCTCCTTCTGGACTGAAAATATAATTTATGTCCCTAAAACCACTAATGAAAAAGCTGCAGATTAATGTAATATGCTGTTTCTATTGGCGAGTGTAAGATGTTTGCTAGCCTGGTTCTTATTCTGCTAAAAAGATGTTCTCAAGTAAAAAAAAGTAGGTGAAATAGTTCAACTGCCTCAGTATGAACTTATGTATCATTTATTGAGGTTTTGTTACAATTAGGACAAGGTGCTACAGATCTGTTAGCAGCAGCTCTTGTCAATTAATTCTAGTAACTTTGAGAACACGAAAATAAAGAACAGTGAGGCTATTTTGGTACATCTGAGCACCAAACTGAGCAAATGTAACGTAAAGGTGATAAGCCGTTGTGTCCACGGATGCATCCCTTGAGATAGATATGCAGTAAACACTGAAAATAAATAAGTGTAGTTTTGTTTAAAGCTCTGATACATAAATATAGACCATCACTCTACAGTTGTTTCTCTCTGTTTAATATGATGAATAGTATGTTAGGAATGAATACCTTAGACTTTTCTTTGTGGTCTCTGAAATTAAATTATTGTGAACTTATTGACAGGTGTTGGCACAGAGAATGATGATTTTCTCCCTCAACTTTTTTTTGTGTAGTCAGAGACAGTAATTTTCTGTTTGCAATACATTTAATACAGGCTGTGTGAAATTTCCCCCAAATGTGTTAAGCAGGAGAGGGAGGAGCATTTTAGAAAGTCAAGGGGAGGAGACAGGTCCATAGAGAACAAAGTTTTGCTACATTGCTGCTTTCATGTTTTTTGAAAAAATTGTGCAAATCATGTACTGATTTAGTTGGAATGAATGACCAACATTTGAGTGTCTTGTTGATGTTGGCAATATTTCACAGGTCTTATTTTCATATAGATGAACAGAGTTGAATGATGAGATGTGAAGAGCTTTCTTCTCTTTTACTGGACACATTTTGCTTAGGTTCTTTTGATGGATGAGTTTATTTCTGTGAAAACCTGCATTGCTTACCTGTACCTTTTCCTAAAACCCACCTCCTTATTTTCAAACTTCCTTGTTTTTGTATTTCACTGCATGCCATAGTGGGTATATATTTTTTGTTTTGGTTTCAAATACCACAATTCACTATAAAACTGGCACCTCTTCAGTCCCTGCTACTGGTGAGGAAGGGGCAGGAGCACAATGGATTGCACTGATTTTTGATGCACTAAACTTTTGTTTGCTCTCAGTGACAAAGCAGATGAATGCTGCAGCTTTCTGAGTCTTGGAAACACCAACATAAGTGGCTTCTGATGATGTGGAATAGCTCCCACCTGAAGCTGGTGTACAGGTGTCTGGGAGGATGCACTTTGTCACTGCGCTGCGGTTGTTGCCTGTGAGTGATGACGGGAGTGGCTGGATCAGAGGGGTTGTGCTTGCTTCCTGTTTGCCAGCTCTCTTTCTTCTGCTGCTGGAGATTTTGGGTTGTTTTGTTGGGTTTTAATTTGTTTCTTTTTGAAATGTTGTCCCATAGTCTGGGAGCCTGTAACACTCCACTTCGGCTTTTATCCCAGTGGACTTTTTGGAATTCGCATATCTGTATGCAAAAGACTTTTGATACAGAAGTCATATGAAACACGAAAAGAGTAGAAAAAAGTGGTCAGTAATACTCTCTGAAGTGCAAAATGTTGGTAAAGGGCTCTCTCCTGAAACACATTAACTCAGTGTTATGGTTTTGAAATGTGGAGTTAGCACAGCAACAGTGCTTTGGTTACAGAAACTCCAGTTTTGCTGCACAGTATGAGGCAAAGTCGCTTTGCAAGAGATCTTGTGGTGTATTATTTATGCTTTAAAATACTTGTGAAGGAATATCTCCTATTTTAACTGTAGGATGTAATTAAGAAAGAGAACTGAGTCTGGCTCTTGGCATTTCAGGTGGTGTTATTTTCAGATCAACTTGCCTTACTCCTCAGTTTGCTTCAGAGTGGTACCCTGGGCAGATGCCACGGCTCTGAGAGGTTTTTGTTAATACTAACTAGTAGTTTCACTTGAGGAAGAACACTGGGATTTGATCCTAAGTTAATTAATCAAAATTGTGTTTTATACTATATTTTCAAACAAGTTTAGCATAAGAAGTATTGCTCTGAAAAAAACTTTGAAGGAGAACACCCTTCATGTTTATCTGTGTAATAAAGTGTTGAGATCGAAAAGTTGGTACAGACACCAGGGGTATGTTGTATATAGAATTTCCTGTACAGGAAAAATCCCCAGAATGAAGTAGCTACTCCAAACATCAGAAGCCCCTGTGGACTGAGGCTGGCTTTCTTGGAGTTAGATCCAGTCCTTAATTAATGCTTAATTGAAGGTAATTTGTGACATAATTAGGTGAGGGTAAAAAAAGACTGGGAGTGCACTTGCATGTTAAGGGAATTTTACTGTATTGTACAAAGTTGCTCTTTGAGATTGAGTCTGTAGTTCTATGCATCAAGATTATCAAAATAAATAAAGCTGTAAGTATATAGTAAGGGCAATACTAAGCTTATAATTGTATAACTGTGCCGCACAAGTGTTTGCTGTTTAATTATTGCTGGACAGCAAAATAATGGACTGCTAACCTTTTTTTTTTTCTTTTACTTTGCTGGCAAGGTTTTGTTCCAGTGGAATTAAATCCAAGGTTTCCTGGGCTGGATCTGAACACTGTGGTTTTCTTTGGTTCATTAGCAGGCTTTTGATCTTTTCATAATGCTGTGTATGCCTGAAATATGGAGAAGGAATATGGGAGTTAAATGAATCTGCACACATTTACAGAAACAAGGGCTTATTTTCAAACCCTTGTGTTGGCTCTGGGATTTTATTTTCCTTTCCCATTTTGTTGCCCAAGTTTCAGAACTGTGTGCATCTTTCTGTATACCCACACATGGATATGCTGCAGAGGAACGGGGTAGAAGTTGTTTCTAGCTGATCATGTTTTCTTAGTAGATCCCTTGTATTACTCTTTAAAGAAACATGTTACCTTTTTATTTTTCTGTTGTTGTTTGTTTGTTTTTGTTTTTAAATTGGAGTTGCCTTGATTAGACTTCATGGCACTGGAATAATTTCAGTTTCAAAGGATAATGGAATGAATTGTCTTTCACCTCTTGAGAGGTCGGTGTGTGCAGGTCAGAGCAGAGGTCATTGCCAGGTTGCTGTGAGGAAGCTCAAATTATCACCATCCTTAACAGTGTAGCCTGTGGGGGCCTTCAGACCATGAGCTTCCCTTTCATCAGTGTATTTAAGGATGATTCTCAGTGGTTTGGTCATGTCCTCAAATTTAAAAGGGCTCTAAGATCTCTGTCCATCAGGAACACTTTGATAAGGTTTGGTAATTTCAGTGGAAGAAAGCAGAGTGTGTTTGCTGCTCTTCATGCATTTTGAAGCCCTGGTGAATGTTTCTGTTCTGATAGTGAAGTTTATGGCCCAAATGGTCTCTGTGTTAAAATCATACAGGCTTTTGAATAATTTTCTGAAATGTAGTAGCATCTTGTTCAAATAATAAATAAGCTCTCAGAGAACCTGGAGATCTGGCTGTGTGATTAATTGCTATTTCTGAAGGATATATTTGGCATAAACATTGTTAAATACGTGTTTGCAAACAGTTAGGGACATGAATAACTCCTCTGAATAATGTTATTGCCTGATTTCTTGGCTGAGTCCTTACTCTGTCAGTGAGGCCCGCACTTGTGAATGGGGAGGAAATGCCCATTAAAGCCTGAAAAGGTGTTAGGACTATTTAAACACGGCAAATGCCTCCTGAGCTCAGCATTCCTGCCGTGCTGGGGTGCTGTGGGTACCTCGGGGTGCTGGCACATTCCAGCTCCAGAGCCTCAGTCCCTCAGCACTGGATGGAAACAATATTGGGCTGGTGAAGGACAGATGTTGCAGCCCCACTTTTAAATTCCCTTGCTAGTATGGAAATAAAGAACTCTCTCGTTGCTGTCCCCGAACTGTGACAAAGACAGTCTATTTAAAAAAAAAGCAAACAGATGACAAAAGATATTTTGAGTAGAGAGAAAGCTAATTGTGTTTATTTTTTTGAAAACAATTCTGTTTGTTCTCCTGAATTTCAAATCACTTCTTCGCTAAACGTTCTTGAGCAAAGTGTATGTTATGTGTTTCTTAAATGAAGCTTGAAGTCTGATTTTCTGTATTTATACACAGAATAACATTAGAGAGGGAAGGAAAACAAGAATTAAATCCCAGCATGTAATTGGTATGACTGAATGACAAATGGTTCATTTCTAATTAGTTAATCTTTCTTCTCCCTGTCTTTGAAGTTATAAAAATACCAACAAACTTGTTTAAAAGCAACATAAATGGCTTGCTGTTTCAAAGGGGACTTGCAGGCTACTAGACAGTAAACAGGTAATTTGTGGAAGAACTGTTACCTTCTTTGATTGAGATCCTTGCCGGTTTGTGTTTGGAGATTAATAATAGATCAGACACTTGCACATTAAAAAGGAAGCAAACATAGAAAGCAGAAGGGATGTTTCCATTGGACTTGAAATGATGAAGCAAGTTCTCCATGGGAATGTGCAGGTGAGGCAGATGGAGCCCGAGTTCCATTTGCCCAAACGCGCACATGGCACCACTTAACACCTCTCTTGATTTCCTTATGCTAAACAAAGAGGCAGCAAGTGCTTGTACCAAACCAGCGCCCTGTCAGGGGGCAATCTGTATAAAATTTCCTGCTGTCAGGTTAATAAATTTTTAAAAAATATCCAAAGGCAGAGGTAGCTGTAGGAAGCTCATAGTAACAGTTGCCATTCTCCTGTGGATCGTTTTTCTCTTTAATATCCTATGTAGCACTTGGTTTTCCTTGTTGTGTTGTCTTCCTAGGTTTTGTTCCTTCTGTCATTTGTAGGTTCTTCTTTCTTTTAATTCCCTTTCCTAGTGTAACTGTTTGTTCTATTACATCCATCACCTGTGGTCCCTGTTTTTAGGTAGAGATGGGCAAAGATCAGCTTTATGTATTTTATACTTTGATTTAATTGCATGTTCAATATACTAATGTTTCTTCCACTAATGGCTTATTTTCTGACTTTTTACATGACTACCACTAGTACTACCAAAATAACATTATTTTGCTAGTTACAAAATAATTTCTGACAAGCTCAGAGGTAGAAGTTACATTCAAATGATGAAATGAGAAAACTAATTCTAAACAGAGGCGAAACTAGAATAAAATGAAATGCATTCCAATTTGCAGGTTTCAACAGGAATATTATTTTTTCATGTAAATGGTTTGATATTTTTTAACATAAAGTCTTACTTTTCTCTTTTTACACCAAATAAAAATCAAAATCAATATCAGTATGAAACAAAGGAAGATTTGTATTGTGACATATCCTGCTTTATGTTGTGATGCTGCTTTGATGCTCTTAGAAGCAGGACTAAGCCCTTTTATTTTCAAAGCAGAGGTCATCCAGAGAAGAATAGTCCCTCCTCCTATCTGGCTAAGTAGAGCCTGCTGTTTTCAGAGGGACTGGAACTGGGTTTGTTCTCTGGATTTCAGGGATATCTGTATCTACCAAATCAATGGGACAATGCACACCCCTGTCACTCTGAAACATGTTTTTAACACTAAACTACTGCTTGTCTATGCTTAGAAGTAGTTTGGATTTCTGTTTTTAGTTTAGAATATACAAGAAGAGTTGTTGGGAGAGTGGGAGTTTTGTTTTTCTTCTCAGCTGTCCTTTGATGGTATTTTGGTTGGTTTGTTGTTTTTTTTTTTTTCCAGATAGGTAAACCATGATTTCAATTTCTGAACACTTTGAAGTTTTCTTAAGGAAAATGTTACACTACTTGAAAGCGATTACAGCAGTTACATATATATATTTAATATATACAAATGATCAGTCTGTGTGACTGAAATATGACAGACATTATTTTAATGCAATAAAAAGTTCAGTCCTAAAACAATTCCATGTTACACTGAAAATTCAAATGTTACACAAATAAGAAATAAAGGTGCTTTTTTAAAAATTATGAACAGCATTTGCTACAGCAATCTATAATTAGATTACTCCTTTGAAAACGTGCATGGAGTTTATAGAACTGCACTAATACCAACTTTTTAAATACTAGCTTTTAAAAACATCTTTGTGCTGGTGTATGGTGTGATTCTGTTAGAGATTCTATTAAGTCATGTTCATTTTCTGTCTCAGTCTCCTATCTTACATAGTCTCATGTTTTGAAATCTTGGTTTTAAGTTGTTGAAAAAAGAATTAGTAGCAGTCAGTGACCTTCCAGCACAAGATAAAGGAGTCTCCTCCCAGAATGTGCTGGACATAACCAAGCCTGTTATTCCCACCATAAATATCAAGGTTTGAAAAGTTTAAAAACAAGGTGCCACCTTTTGTGCCTGCCCTTCTCCCTCCTTACCCCCAGGTGTGGGGCTGTTCCCCCTCTTCTACCCCTGGGTGGGGGCACACAGCTGGAAACTGCTGTGCATGGGTAGTTGTTGCCCAGGGCTACTTTAAATGAATTTTGCTCTCTCAAGGTCTTCTTTAGGTTTCCACGCTTTGTTTGAAGCTTAGTGTTTGGAGGAGTTTGTTCCTTGAAGAGGATGATCTAAAACCTGTGTTTAATCAAGAAGCCAAAATTGGTTTTCATTTCATATACCTTAAGGCATACTTTAATATATTGTACTATTAAGTATGTGTAATTATTTCTTGAGATAACCCAGTATTAACGGGAAACGGAGAAAATCATTTGAATTCAGTCTAATCTCTTGAGCAAATACTATATGGGGCAGTTTTTGCATTTGCTTTTGCATACAATTAGGATTTATTCACACAGTGTAGAGATGTCAGGTTTGCTCAGTGTTTTGAATAAACATGAGGCCAAGTTCTGACAGGTCTCAGGTGACTGTCCATCACATATGCAGGAAGAGTTTCAACAAGAGCTTTCATTCTATTACTACTCACAAGCCAGTCCGTGGCCTCCACCTCTCTCACATGGTCACTTCTTTACAGCTTCTTATGTTCTGGAGCTAAAACCAGCCAAGCAAACATATTAATGGGAAGGAGCAACCACTCTTAATTATGCTGCCTTCATATTTAACAAACTGTGAATTATTGAACCAGGCCTGGGGTTCCTGTGGATTTCTGTTCTGCTGTGCAGGTTTGTGTGTGTATTGCAGAGCCTGTCGTGGGGAGGTCAGTGTTGGAACGTGACTAAAGGTTCTGTAAAGGTGGAGAAGTTTCTAGGTAGAGTGGATTAACATAATTTAAAAAAAATTAAGGAACATAAATAGCAGTTATTACTAAAACAAAAACATAACTAGAAAGTCAGCAGTGATTGAAGGGAGAGGAAGGAATTTAGATAGATATATATGAGCTTAACAGTTATTGTAAATGTACAGGCTTGATATTTCTCCTCCTTTTTTATGCTTCCTTGCCTGAAATCATAAATATTTGGGACTGCAAGTCACAAATCTGTCTGAAGGAAAAATGGAATTTACAGCTGAAAGAAAACAAAATGAAAATAATATTAAAATATTTTTTCTGCTAATTGAATATACTTTACTCTCATAAGCACAGTAAATTTAGTGATAATATCCAGCAAGAAGAGCATCTGCACAAGTCATTTGAGTTGATGTGATTTCTTTTTCCTGGTATGAAGAGTGTGAAGGTAACTCTTGTGTGGCTCTGTTGCTGGGATTTGATGCATTGCTTTCGGAGTCTCCTCATTTTAACTGTGTGGATACAGCACAGTGAACCTTCTCATAACAGTTGCTGACAAGAAAAAAAATCTTTCAATCAGCTGGTCGTGCTCGCTGCCCCCTCCCCAGCCCCCACACCTCCTTGCTTTTATGAGGCAATGAATAAAAGAGGGACGGGATGATGCAGAGCTTTACCCCGATGGGATGTGCTGGTGGCTGAGCAGAGCTGGGTTTTGGGACTGGGCTGGTGGCTGGGGGGCTGGAGGGGTGGGGTTTGGGGTGACTCCTTTCTCACAGTGCCATGATCTCCTCGGTGGGAGATGATGCTGGTGTGCTTTGAGGAGCACTTTACAAATGTCAGGCTGGCAGTGCTTGGGGTGTGACAGCTCGGGGGGCAACCCCAGCATTGGCACTGGGGACAGGGAGCACTGCAGGGACAGCTTGCTTTTACACCCTGAAAACTCACCTGTGAAATGTTCATCCTAAGGAGCAAAATCAGGCCCTTTCTCACAGTGATTTAAAAAAAAAAATATCTCTAGGCTCTGGTCAGGTTTTTGGTTATTTAATACCACATTCCTCTGGTTTTGTATTCTCTTTTCTGCAGGTTCATATAACTGCTGTATTTCAAACCAGTTTAAAACAGTTGAAAAAAAATAAAAATGGGTTTCCTAAAAGACAGCTTACTGCTGACTGCTTTATTTTGTTTGTATCTGATATTTCTTATGGTATTCAGATGGCTGTAATAGACTAGCACAAGAGCTGCATGTCTTGTCATCTGTACTATATCAATACGTTTTTATAATGATACAATAACCTGAACCCTGTAACAGTTTATGATCCATTTGAGAATTCTTATGGATTCTCAGAGTGACGGAGGCCTGAAAAAAGAACTTGACTGCTTTCGCAAAACTGGTGCTGTGACAGGAAAAACTAGTGTGCCTGTGATTTAGTTGCTAAGGAATCATATTGATCTGATTCGTCATTAAACTTTTAAGTTTGAAAAAAAAAAAAAGAAAGAAAAAGCAAAAAGTCGAGCTGCTTGAAGGTGGAAAAAACAGTGATGTGATCGTGGGGGTCTGCAATACAGGTGAACTGTGTCGTGCTACTCCTGATATTGATTTGTTATGATTAATAAATATGATTTTATGCATTACCCATGTACTGTATCTATAACGGTGCTTTTTTTAGAGCAGAAGAAAATTGCTTCTTGCTCTTTATTTTTCATTGACTTATTTTTAGTCAATGATAAATAAAGAACTTGAACAGCAGTCTGTATAAGGGAAGACAGGACTTTAAAACAGAAATGTAGCAGTAATGAATAACCACAGAGCCAACCACACATACACAGCCATCTTAACATTTGTAATGGTGCTAATTTCCTAGTGCTTTTTAAAATATGCTTCCACATGAGCTCTCAAAAGCCATAAAAGCTTGGCATGTAAAGTAAATTGTTTGTCACTTGCTGACGACCTGCCATATTTATTGTCAGGAGAAATGGACATTAGTTGGAAAAGCAGTTGTTAAAGGCCAAACAATTTTTAAAGATGGCAAAGATGTGCAAGGGCTTTCCTTTTTCTAACAATGAGCCACCCCTTCAGACATCAAAAGACAAGATAATAAGACACTTCAAGCACAATTCAAGATTATATTCAACATCTAAAGGCTCATCTCCTGTCAGTTTGCATTTACTCTCCCAGGGATGTGATGCTTCTATCATCATTCTGTCAAGAGGAGTCTGGCAGAAACGATGAGGGCCCCTCATTTCACACACTTAGTGTTTTTTATCAAATAGCCCATGCTCATTCTGATTCAGCCAAAATGGAGCGATAATTTGAAGAAGGTCATGCACAAGTACAAAAATCTTGAGCTGATTTGTGTGATTAGAAGGCATTAAAATTGCATGTTTATGTTAGTTCTGAGATGTTTTGTCAGTTTATTTAGTAATGCAGTGTTGAAGCATTAAAAATATTTTTTAAAGCAGAAGGGAAGTTTACTTAAAACAACACACACTCTGTTATTTAGCAAATATTTTGAACAGCGAGCTATTTTAAATGGCATTGTTTTAATATAACCTTAAAATGCATTTGCCTCCCCTTTCCTCTTTGAGAGTGGAATATTCAAGAGCTCCCGGGCTAAAACCTTGGCCCACTCAGACGCGTTAGGATTTCACTCACTGGTCATTTCGTTCTTGGAAGTTTTATTTGGATAAAGATTTGGGCTGCTCAATTCAGCACGTCAATATGAAGGGAGTAATTTTAACACCTGAATCTTGGCATTGTACCTTTCTTTTTGTTAACAAGGAATGGGAGAACCTATCAGGAAAGGTAAGATGGAATAAAACCAATTTCCTCATTTCTGAATTCTTTGATTTAAGGAATAAAAATACTAGATAGTGCTGTCAGTGTACCTTGTACATGAAAGTGGCTCCAATTTACAAACCATCCATGGGCCATGTGGCAGGGAGGAGCCAGGCACCTTCATGTCCCATTGAAGCCAAGGGTGGGGAGCTCTTTAACCCCTCTTAAAAAGGGACTCAGCTGGAGCTGCTCTGAATTTTGAATTGGGAAATTATCAGCTGTGGTAGGAAGGAGCTGTGAAGGAATGTACATTTGGCCTTGTGAGAAAACCCCCTACTCCATGGCTTGCCTTTGCACAACACAGGAAGAGCAGGTAACCTGCAATCACTGTGCATTCCAAGGGGTTTTGCTGGACAAGGAACCGCGAGGGAATCGGGAAGCTGTGAACAAATTGTCAAAAAGACAGATGGAATTGCTGACTGACCTACTGGTAAGGAACACTAACAACTTCCCCCTCAGTGGAGTGGTATTTATTCTGCAGCCCAGAGTGACTCCTCTAAGGAATTTGCTCTCCTACACATGTAAATGCCTTTGTGTACATAATATATCAATGTAGTGTGCAGTATTTTTAGGGAAATTATAAGGTGCATTTAAACAGATGCAGGTGTTTAAATTGCCCTGACTGTTATGTCCAGAATAAACAGCATTTTTTCTCTCACTGAAAACACTTTCCTGCTTTATTCATAAGGCCTATCCATATTCAGAAATTTGTATCCTTTCTGCTGAATTATTCTGGAGGAGAACTTATGACTGCCTCCTCATCAGTGGGATTCTTTGTGCTTCCACTTCTGCTCTGCTCCACACTGTCCACTGGGAAACCAACATCCTCTGAGACTGAGTGGGGAGACAAGGATATTCCTTGGCAGGATGGTCACCTTCAAAAAATTAAGGAGGGGTTAAGATTGAAGTGCAAATATGACCAAAAGGCAGACTGAGTGTAGTTGTGCAAGATCCATAGTACCACCAGAGAGAGCAAGAGGTCACTCTGAAAGGCTTATATTCTGAACAGAGTTGGGTTTCCAATAGGACAGGATTGATTTGATAAGTTTTCACCAGGTCTGGGCCAGCTCAGGCGTGTTTCATTCATCTCTTTTCAACAGAAGAGATGAGCTCCGATCAGTGCTGGTTGATCTTGGTTGTTGATACTTTATGAGTGTATCACTGTCTCAGTGAAGTTGTTCCCTGGTATTTATTCTCATTAAAAAACAGAGCTTGAAATGCTGTAGGAAATGGGGAGGGGAGAGAAGAGTGACTGCAAAGTTACAGGACCCTTAATATAAATTCAGCTATGCTTGACTCTGCCCTGGCTTGCTTGTCACTCTTCCTTACTCAGTCCCTTCCTTGATGCTCCAGAAGGTTTCCTTCCCTGTGCCTGGGGATGCTCTCCTGTAAACCCTCTTCTCAAGCATAAATATGCAACAAACAAACACTAATAACAAGTGGTGTTAATGTCTGTAAACTGTTTTTCATGTGCTCTCAACTTCCTGACTGTGGAAGGTGTAGGGATACATGCAGGGAAGCTAAAGCAGATGCTCAGGGTTGGGGAATAAACCAAGGGTACCCACACTGAACAAAAACTCTTCCTTTAAGAAGTATTCAAACTGTAGCTGTTGTGCAAACCATTGGAAGCATTCACAGCACCATCCAAGAAATGAAAATTAATTCCCATAAATGAAGATAGAGGAGCCACTATATTTAAGGCATAATGGATGTGTTTTATCTTTCTACCTTTCCTCCTGTAAGTAACAGGGATAGGTGGTAGCTTCTGCTAAAGTAATTATATTGATTTGCTGTGTGCTGTGCACCCAGCTGCTTTCTGTGCCGCCATCTGAGCTGTTCTGGCAAGAATGACCTCGTGCTTTAGAGAAAGCATCACTGGGATAGAAAGTTCACATGTGAAGTTGTGAGAAGCAAGACTGCAGTTAGTGTGCATAAGTACAGCATTTCTAAAGCATAAGTGTTACAAACTGAAGTTTTGGTAATTACAAAGTAAAACTGAAAAATCCATCTGCCATTATGTTGTGTTTTCAATGTCCACGAAAGCTCTTTGCCCAAACCTGCACTAACACATGCACAGAGCCTGGGAGGAGCGGGCACTTATGCAAAGCAAGTGCCTATTTCAGCTCCTGCACAGCAACACTGTGGGTAATTCTCTCTGCTTCGAGGTTGGTGCTTACATGAGTTGGCTGTGCATTGTTTTCATGGGTAAGTGGAAGTGAATAAGCATGCAGAAATGTGTTTCTGAAGATACAATTCAACCTTTTTTGTTACCATTCGGCTGTTTTTCTTTTGAAACTGTGGCTTTGACTGTGCCCCTTTCTCTTAGAAAATTCCTGCCCATCAAGCAGCTCATTAAATCATTGATAAGATTCTTTTAAACACTGGATAACACAGGATATCAGTCCCTGACAAGCACATGCACAAAATGTTGCACTTATCCCGTTTTCTGAATGCTTTTCTGGACTTTCATTTGAAGTGGAGCAGTTTTTCAGAGCTAAAAGAATTATAAGAATTATTGAAAAAGATACTAAATGAATAATGAAACCTGTAGCCATGAAATAAAATTTTTGCATTTTTAAAAATCATTACCATATTTCTTAAGTTTATTTCACTTTCTGTCCCCAGAAGATTTTCACCAGCCCTTCCCTCAGAGGCAGGAAAACAGAGTAGCAAGTAAAAAACAAATGGGAGCTATTTTTGTGAATCCTCCTATCATGGCATCGTTTGGCTGCTAAAAGCCAGGCTCTGACACCGGGATTTAAGCCATAAAGCCCTGAAAAACAGAGAGACTGAGCTGTTCAGTTTTACTGACAAAGCTTAACAGCTCTATGTGCTGATACTGGTCAGGTTCAACAGCAGGTGCTGAATTTTGTTCTCTCACTTGTACTTTGCAAATTGTGAATAATTTCAGGGAATGCTGGAATTACTTAGAACTATTGCATTTCTGCTCTACTCTTTTGTGTATAGGAAGCTATGTCACAACCTGTAGAAGATGGGAAAGGTGCTTCTCTGGTGGTGACCAGTCCAGGTTGAATGTGTTCCATGTGACAGAGCCTATGGGTTTGAGGTAGACTTCAAAGAGCACCCTGCCCCCTTAAATCTTTCAGAATATGTTAAAATAGTCAGTTAAAATTCAGTAAAAACAAGTGACCCGCTGTAGAGCTTTAAAAAGTCAGTCTGCAACAAGGCTGAAGAGGTAGCTAGAGTTGATCAGACAAAACAAACTTCTTTAACATGGTTACAACTATTTCTCTGACTGTTTTTGAATAGAGTCTTTTTGGTTTCAAAATGAATTAGGGTGAAAATCTGGAGATTGACCATCTCTCACCTGCAGTGAAGCTCAGATGTTGGTATAACATAATGGGGTAATGGAATTTGTGGCATTTTGAATATAGGTATTTCTTAAGTCAGCTGTAGGTAGGAGAGGGTTTTAATACTGGTCTGTTTTATTCCTTTAATTGAAAAACAAATTGTGTATAAAGGCAGAAGCAGCAAAGACTGGCCATTTGTCAGTTGTCCAGAAAGATTGGTTAAACTACATGGCATGTCATAAAGTACATAGGGAGATCTGTTGCAACACTGAAAACGTGTTCAGTAGCCTTTCTTACTCATATGCTGTGATACTGGTTCTGAAATAACTTTGCATTCTGTCCAGTCAAACCTGCCTTTTCTTGGAGGGAATTGTCATGTAAGTTCAGATAAGAGCCAAATCTACTTGTTTAATGAGAGGTGACAAATGACAGTGGATCCAGATAGAACATACATAAATGTGTTTTCCTGATGGAAAATATAACTTACAAATGTAGTGCTTCTAAAATGATCAATAGTCATTTGGAACTGATTTTTTGTAGGTCATTTTGCTGCAATGGTACTGTCCAAAGAGGAGACTTCTGTGATGCACATCAGCTGTTGCCAGTGTGGCATATTTTGACTGAAAGCAGTGTAGTGGTTTGCATGAACTAGGCTTGTTTACTGTGCTTTATTTTTCTATAATGTAGTTGTAGTTGAAATAATGTTCATGCATTTTAGACAAAGCAGAGGCCATAAACCAATATCGAAATACCTTAACTTAATTGTCATACCATGCTGCGTTACTTAAAATTTTTAAATAGAATCTTAAGCAATAAAATCAAACCTAAGTAATACAAAATGCTAAAACACATCTCAATTTGCTTAGTTACACTCCATGGAAAATCCTACTCCAGGCTGTGTGATGGGGACACAATGCCTGTAAGTTGATAGAGAGGAGTTTTGCTGTAAGGATATGATGAACTGTCAAGGGAAATTAAGGGAGGCTTGCCTAGCACTGTGGCAATATGTAATGACTCCATGAGAAGTGTTGTGATAATCCTTCCAGGCCCTGATCTGGGCACCAAGCGACACCGTCAGCTCTGCTGGGATGGTAGAGCAGGATGTGCAGGTAGCTGAATGAAACCCACACAAGGATTTGGCATATCTGGAGACTGTGTGTCTAGTAAAGCTGGTGACTGTACAGCTGAGAAAGTATTTACGACTTTTAAAGCCATGCTGTTCCTTGGAGGGTGATCCTTCTCTCCTGGGGGAGGACTGGGATGAAGAGGATTCCAGTGAAAACCTCTGGGGTGATATTCCTCTCTGCTCTTCACTCATTTACCTACATAGGACAGAATTAGCTCCCATTGCTAGGAGAAATATTTGTTTGTATTAATTTAATAAAGATCACCTGTATCTGGCCTGCATTCCTATGACCAAGGGCTGATTTCTACCCAGCCTAATTAAGGTCATTTACACCCAAACTCAGTACACGTAAAATGCTATCTCGGCAGGATGGGAATATGTTACGCCTACTTAACAGAGGTCTACCCATGGTGCAGTGCAGGAAAGACTTTTCTACTTTGGGATTATGTTTTTATCTCAAATGTAGCACAGCCATATAAAACCCATAAACCCATTTATTTTTTATAATGGTGTATTTCTGTAAGTCACAGTTTTGGCTGACAATCCCTACTCTTTATTGACCTGCTTTGTGAGTTTTTGTAAACAAGCTAACAAACCTTTGCTCTTGCTACTGTTAAGTTTAATACAGTTCATTACATTCACAGCAGCAATAAAAACTGTGGTTTAGTTAATTAAATTTTTTTCAAAATGTCTTAACAATAAACACTTTGATAGTTGTTCACAAACATACTTTCCTGTTACTTCCTACCCAACACAGAACATTTTCTCTGATTCATCCTCCGAATCACCTTTTAAAGCACGTGTTTCTGAGTTTAGACTTGCATGATTTGAGAAGTGTCAGTTGCATGTTCCCATAACTAAGAGGTAAAAAGCAGATGTTGTGACAGCAGCTTGGTCTGTAGAGCTGTACTGGAGTGTAGGGCAGTGGTGGCTGCTTGGGGACGTCCTGAGTGCAGCCGATGCAGTTATCCTACTTGTTTGTTGTCCATGGAGCCTTAGATGGCAATTTGGATGCTGGATGTTGGACTTGGTGAGTATTATAAGTCCTTTTGTTAGCCCAGACAATGGTGTGACTCTTCTGGTGATGGTCAGTCCAGTGAAGGTCAGTCAGGGAAAGGTCCTGTTTGGTGACTTGTTGGGTATCTGTGGGTTGAGAAGTACCTCTGCTGTAAGTGAATGGTCTCATGCTTGGAGTAATGGTATGTGATGTCTGTGATGCTGGGAATGTTTGTTGAAGTGCAGCAGTGGGGCGCAGCTGTTGGCTCAGTATTGAGATGAGTTGTAGGGCTCCTGCTGGGGTCTTCTGGTTAGTAAGGACAATTTGTGAGGAGTAGAGATCTGTCTCAGGACTGCACTCAGTGTCCATCCTCCTGTCAGGGAGCTGTTCCCTAAGAGAAGGTCAGTCAGGAGCTAAAGGTGTCACCACTGATGGGGAGGGGGTACAGTGGGGTTTGAAACCTGATCCAAAGCCTACCCAGGGAGCTCAGATGGGAACACACAAAAACAGGGTCAAAGGCAGGTCTAGAGACAAACCTCCAATGTATTTAAAAAGTTTGGCTCACAGGAGACAAACTGTTTACAATGTAAATCCAGGGCTCACCCAGGAGGCAGGGCTGGAGACTGCTATGACTGAAATGTGACTTCAGCAAGGGTTGAATACCAAAGGCGTCCTGTCCCATGGACAGGGCATGTAGGAGGAGGCCCCAGATCACTAGATTTGGGATAGTAAGAACTGTTGATGCACTCATGGCCTTAACAATACTGTTTTCTCATTGGCACCTGGAGCTGAACTTTAAAGTGTCTTTGTAACTCAGCAAAAAGCAACTTAACAGGAGCCCTGGAATGAGGTGTATGTGGTATAGGCAGATGAGACACCAATGTGGCAGGTGTTACTGCTCTGCTCAGACCAGTGGTGCTCAGCAGTGCAAAGTTTATTCCACCCAGGGATGAGGGTATTTTCACAATTTGTGTGACCAAGATGTAAGATAAAAATGCTCTGTGAACTTCTCTGTGGTTGACTCTATGAAGTTTGATGTGGGGAAGGGCTTTTCCCCGTCCCCAACCTCAAGCAATGGGGAAAGCTGTCTTCTCAGGTCCTCCTTCCTCAGCCTTATGAGCCTGTGAAGACTGATTGCACTGTCTGTGATGAGACCTTTTATAAAAAACAGATCTTAGAGATGTCAGTGAAGGCTTCCTACCTTCTGTAATTAGCAGGTTTTCATCCTGGCAAAACTTTCTAATGTTTATATTCAGTTAAATAAGAATGAACTGAAGACAGGAAAAACACTTTCACTCCCCAAATTTAATGATGATCTTCACATTCTGACTTCTCCTTGGAGTTTTTTGGAAGGCCCTTCAGGCTTATCTCACAAGCAAATTTTCAATATCCATCTTTCAAATGCAGGACCAACTCTCCAAGGATCTCTGCTGGTGGTGGCTGTAGAACGCCACACTGCTACTTTTGATTATTTCCTCTGTGCATTAAACCCTCTTAGAGCTATTGTCCTTTTGACTGAAGTAGTTAGGAAAACATGTTCCATTTGCAGCATGTAAGGGTTGATACCTCTCTGGTGATAACTGGCTATAGTGAGTTAGTGGTGACTGTCAAAGGGATGAGTTTTATGCCTGAGGAATATTAATATGAGGTGCTCATGCATAAAAAAAGAAGTTAGCTGAAATTTGCATAACACTTCCTGCACCTGCTTGAGTGAACTGTTAGATTATTGTATCAGCCTGCCTCAGTTCAAACACTTCAGCTTCTGCCATTCTCAATGGATTAGTAAAAATAATTGTGTGGTTTGACAGAGGAATTTATATTGTGTTTGAGAGTCTTTGAGCAAACACTAGAGAGTGAAAAATACATTATAGACCTGGTGAGCCGTGCTGTGGGAAATGTAAACTAAAGCAGTGATATATCTTTAGGAGTTGTTTCCCTTTTGCTACTTGTGAAACTCCTCCATTTTAATCAATTGTGAATTAATAAGATCTGCGGTATAAACTGATGAGTGAAATTTATTAAACTGTAACTATCATACAATGTTTACAGAAGAATAAGGGAATGATTACATTTTCCAGGGGTGAAGTTAAATTTGATCTCTGAGGACTTGCTCAAAAGCCAGCTTCTGGCTCAAACATGTGTTTAAAAGAATGCACTGTCTTCCTTGTTCATGTCTTTACATGGCTCCTCTCACTTTGTGATGAGAGAGAAAAGTTGCCTTTACTTATTAAGATGGAGACAGTAAAGTATTCTAATCTCCTCAAGTACTTATGTCCTCGGGCTCCTTCTTCCAGATTAAGAATGCAGGAGGTATTGATATTGGAGGAATTGAAACAGAGTTATTATAACATATACACCCAAGGGTCATATGGAAGAGAGAACAAAATGAGATTGTAAGGGTAAAGTACTTAGTGTACTCTAGGTTTTCTATATTTAAGAAAAGAAAAAAAAATTGTCACACAGCTTAGAGGCCAGACTTGTGGTTGAAAGTGCAGCCATAAACTTACTAGCTGAGGTTATCACAGAATGGTCCAACCTCCCTGCTCAAGCAGGGTCATCCCAGAGCACATGGCACAGGATTGTCTTCAGATGGTTTATGAATATCTCTAGTTAGGGAGACTCCACAATTTCTCTAGGCAGTCTCTTCCAGTGCTCAGTCACCCTCACAGAAAAGAAGGTCTTCAGCTGGAAGAACTTCAGATGGAAGTTCTTTTGGAATCTCCTTGCATTAGTCTCTGAACGTTACCTCTTGTCCTATTGGTTGGCACCATCAAGATGAGCCTGGCTCTGACTTCTTGATGCCCTTCCTTCAGATACTTGTGTATATCAGTTAGGTCCACTCTCAGTGGTCTCTTGAGCAGGCCCAGCTCCGTCAGCTTTTCCTCATCACAGAGATGCTCCAGTCCCTTGTTCATCCTCATTGACCTCCACTGGACCCTCCCCAGGAGCTCCACGTTTCTCCTGAACTGAGGAGCCCAGAACTGGACACAGCACTCCAGGTAAGGCCTCCCCAGGGCTCAGCAGAGGGGCAGGATCACCTCCCTTGACCTGCTGGCAATGCTGTTCCTGGTGCAGCCCAGGATAGCCTTGGCCTTGGCCACAAGGACACAGTGCTGGATCATAGAGAGCTTGTTGTCCCCCAGGACCCCCAGGTCTTTCTCTGCAGAGCTGCTTCCCAGCAGGTCACCCCCAGCCCATCCTGGTGCCTGGGGTTGTTCTCCCCAGGGGCAGGACCTGCATTAGCCTGTGTTGAACTTCAGACAGTTCTTCTCTGCCCATCTCTCCCACCTGGCGAGGTCCCTCTGAAGGGCTGCCCAGCCCTCTGGGGTATCTGCCACTCCTCCCAGCTCTGTGACAACAAACTTGGTGAGGAGGCTCTGCCCCTTCATCCAAGACATTGATGAGCATTTAAGCAATAGTGGGCTCAGTACAGACCCCTGGGGGACACCACTAGTGACAGACCTCCAGCTTGACCCTGTGCCCCTCATTATGACCCTCTGGAATCTGCTATTTTGACAGTTTTCAATTCACCTTGCTGTCCACTCACCCAGTCCACACTTCCCGAGTTTGCCTATGAGGGTACTGTGAGAGACAAGTGTCAAAAGCCTTGCTAAAGTCACTGCAATACCCAATGCTCTCTCCTTATCCATACAGGTAGTTGTCTCAGTGTAGGAGGCAATCAGGTTGGTCAAGCCTTTAGTGAATCCATATTGACTTCTCTGATCACCTTCTTGTCATCCATGTGGATAAAGATGGCCTCGACTGGGGTGACATTTCCTTTCTTCCAGTGCTCAGACACCTCTCCTGATCTCCAAAACCTTTCAAAGATGATTGTGAACGGCCTTTCTATGGGTGGGTCTTCCCTCTGCTTGGTAATGGGCCCACACTATCCTTTATTTTCCTTTTGTTATCCATGTATTTGAAGACCTTCTTGTTGTCCTTGACATTCTTGGCCAAATTTAATTCCAGATGGGCTTTGACCTTCCTTGTATCATTTCTACTTACTCTGACAACCTCTCTATATTCATTCCAAGTGACCTGACCCTGCTTCCATCTCCCGTGTATTTTCTGCTTGCGCTTGAGTAATGACAGGAGGTCTTTATTCATATACACAGATCTCTTGCCTGCTTTGCCCAATTTCTTGCTCCCTGGGATGCATCATTCTTGAGCCTGGAAGAAGTGATCCTTGAATATCAACCAGCTCTCTTGGACTCTTCTTCCCTCAGGGCCTGTTCCCATGGGATTCTTCAAAGAAGATTCCTAAAGAGACTAAAATTAGCTCTCCTGAAGTTCATGGTTACAGTGTTATTTGCTGCCTTCATTAATCCTTGCCCAATACTGAACTCAGTGATGTCATGGTCAGTACAGCCAAGGCTGCCCCCAGCCTTCACATCTCCAGCAAGGCCTTCCCTGTTTGTTAGTATATGTTGAGCAGCACACCATTCCTTGTGGGATCTTCCAATACCTGTGTCAGGAAGTTGTCATCCATGCTATTTCAGGAACCTTCAGGGCTGTTTGTGCTTCTCTGTGTTGCTTCTCCAGCAGATGTCAGGGTAGTTAAAGCCCCCCACAAGAATCAGTGCTTGTGACTTTGAGGCTTCTTCAAGCTGCCTGTACAAGGAATCATCCACTTCCTCTTCCTGGTCAGGCAGCCTGTAGCAAACACCCACCCAGAGTCACCCTTACTAGCCTGCCCTTTTATCCTAACCCATAATCTCTTGACTTGCTCATCATCTCCCCCAAGACAGAGCTTGATACATTCCAGGTGTTGCCTCACACAGACTGAGTGCAACTCCACCACTGTGCATTCCTGGGCTGTCTTTCCTGAACAGTGTGCAGCCCTTCATGACTATCTCATCTTGAGGCAAAATGGATTTTTTAACACTCATGCTGTCACATATGTTTCACCAGAACAGAGTGGAGAGGCATAATCCCCTCCCTCACCCTGCTGGCCATGCTGCTGGTGATGCTGCCTGGGATAAAGCTGGATACCAACCAGTTCTCTTGGAGCAAGTCCTCCCCTGGGCTGCAATCACACACTGCTGGCTCATGTCCATGCAACTGGCAGGACAGAGAACACAACTTGTGCTCCAGACCCCTTGAGCAGTTGTCCCAGGGCCTGGAGGTTCCTCTAGATTGTCTACAATCTTCTTATTGGGACTTTATCAGTATCCACTTGGAAAACCAGTAGTGGGTAATAATCAGGGGGCAGTACCAGTCTGGGAATTTTCTTGGTGGTGTCCCTGACTCAGACTCCAGGGAGGCAACACAGCTACCTCTGGTCAGCATCTCGGGTCCTCTGTTCCTTTTAAGAGGGAGTGACCAATGACTGCTCCCCTTCTTTTTTTCTTACTTGAGAGGCTTGTGATGCAGGTAGCAGGCTATAAACACAAGCGTTTGCAACTTTAAAGCATTTATTTTTAAATTCTTGAATTTTGTTTGCATTTACTTGATACTGTGCTCATTCCTAATTACTCTGGACTTGCACCAATATTTTAGATCCTAAGATGTGATCCTTTTCTCATTTACAGTACATCCTATTTCTAAATTTTGAAGCCTGCTTAAAATAATAAGCTTCAAAACATCACTGCGTATCATTTTATTTTATATAGTTAGAGAGATGGGCCTTGAAGACCAAGAAAATTAGTAAAAAGTTTTCACTTGTTGCTCAAGTATGTTAAATTAACAGATTTAATTACTTTGATTATCAGTATCACTCTTTACAAATAATTCCCCTAGTATTACATGAGGGTGCTCTCTAATTAAACTAGATTTAAACCACTTTGGGCGTCTTTGGGAGATATCACAAGCACCCCAAAGAGCAGGCAGGACTTGAAAAATGATGTATCTGGGAGTTGTCCACTCTGAATGAGTAGATTATCATTACTTATTTCTTTATGTTTATGAACTTGGTGCTTTTGGAATATGTACGAGGAGGAGTCATGGATTTATCAAACAGCTGTGGTTTTCATTCTGGTTCTTGTGTCCACACGTGCTCATCAATTAAAGGTATCTCTGTCATTAATGTAGTTGATAATTTTTTGTGTACTGCAGTAGAAACATGATGTGGCCCACATTTCTGATAAGGTATCAACTTCTCATACTGAGGCTTAAGCACTGTAGTTTTATGGCTTAAATCTGTCTCCAAATCTTAAAAAGCCAATCAACCAAACCCACTACAAACAAACAAACAAACAAAACCAAACCCACAAAGATCACCTGCAGCCCTCTCCAATCCAAACCAGCATTATTTTTTCAGTTTTTCAATATGCAAGATACCTCAGTAGGCAAATGTGGCTGCTGATGCCAGGGCAGCCTGTTGAAGAAGTGGTACCAGGAGTTAGAAACTCGAGGTTGTTACCCCTGCAAGATACCTGGTGCTCAAGGCAGCAAGAGAAGAGGAGTTGTATGAACATGCACTGCACAGTACCAACCCTACTGAAAAGACAGACTTATGAAGTGACAGCTTCTGGAATAAGGGTAGATTTTTAGATGTGCTTTATGTGAGACTCTTCCCCCATGGTTGAGGATGATCCTTTGAACCTGGTGTTCTTGTTGGCTGAGGGAGCATCTGCAGTTCTGAGCCTTGAGGGCTGAACGCAGTGCAGGGCCAGACCAGCTCCTGAGCTCTAACCCACCAACTTGGCAAATATCCATCAAGCACCTGCACTATTCTGCACTATTCTGAGCCTCCCAGGAGGCAATGGGGGTGGTGGGAAGGTGGTGCATTTTCATTTTTTCAGAGTAGGGCAGACCATGCTCATACACAGTTCTTGGTTCCAGCAAATTCAGTGGCAGCATTTTGCCTTTCTCTGGACCTCAGCTAGCAGAGGGAGCCAGAAACTAACAATTTTGCCTGGATCTTGTGCCTCTGAGAGGCTTTTGGCTCCCAGGCGCCCACTGAGCATGAATGCAGCAGAACTGGACCCTGTGGGCCCTCTGTGCTGGAAGGTTCTGTACCTTGTGCACTGTTAACCTCAATGGCAGAGTTACAGGGCACTAAGGATTAGTCTCTGAGGCCCCTTCAGGTTCAAATGAAGTTCCTAGAGTTGTGAGGACTCTCAGTTTGTGGAGATCAAGTCGCTGGGCTGGATCCTGAGATCAGAATTCTCACTGGTCTTCCGTGATACCTGCAAGGTGGGCAGCAGAGGGACCCTGACAGCACAGCTCCCTCCTCACCCTGACAGTCAGAGACATGATGGAGGAGGAGAGGGGGGCAGAATGGAGGGAGAGAGAGGAGAGGAGACAAAAGGTGTTCAGCCACGTGCTGCTGGGGCCAAGCCCAGGACTGTTGTGTCTGGCTGAGTTTAAGGAAACTCAACCGTGTTTAGCCTTCAGTGGGCCTTCAAAAACCTCACGTTGCAAGGCTTGCACAGTTACTGTTTTAATAAATTCTTTCCTGATTTAAGATTAGTGCTTTGGCAGTTTGTAAATTAATTTTAGATTATGTTACCTTCTTAAAAAACAGATGGTTTAATAAAAGTCTGCTGTCCAGTTGCCTTTGCAGCATCTGCAATTTACCTTCTCGTGAGAGTGGTGTTATAAATATGTACAGTGAGACAGAGAGAGAGAGATACTATAGCAGGTTTATGGCTATGTAAACAAACTTCCTTTGTCAGAATTCAGTCATCTTTAACAGCTGGGAGGTGATGCTTCTAGTGATAGTGATCACCTTCCAGATGATAGCACCTACTTATCCATCTTACAGTAATTTAAAGAGGAGTCACAGCTCATTCATCTTTTTCCAAGAGTTACAATGAATATTTGCCTGTTAAGAATTTAGCATTTACCCTTCATGGGTCAGTGGATGGGTTAGGCTTAAAGCATCTTTAGAGAAAGATTATTCCAATAAAGCCTCTGTACACACAATATACTGTACTAGTATTTCATGTTTCTTTTTAAAAACATAAACCAAGCAGCAGGCTACATTTCCTAATAAGCCATATTTTAGACATAACATCCCCATAAGTTGGGGATGATGTGAACTTTCAGAGAGAAAGATTAGTGTCAATATTTCATCTCAATTTTTTTTGGTGAAGTAGATATCCTTAACAGGCTAACAGAGAGGCACTTTGATTATTTTTTTGAGGTAGTGTTCTAGGAGCATCTTAAAGGCAACCTTTTTTATATTCCTTTTGTTGTTGCCTCCTCATTTAATCTCAATTTAATTAATTCATGAATTGTGTGCAGAATGTTTTACCTTTACATTTGCAAGCCATGCAAGCTTAAAGTGAGGTCTTAATTTAGTGTTTTTTTGGAAAATGTGTCAGTCATATTTTACAAACATTGAAATTTTTTATCAGAAAATACAATTGTTATACATTTCCATGTAGGCTGCAAGCTTTTCTTGTCTGATTTGCATCTGCAACATTCACCATGCTCAGTAGTTCACAGTTTTAGAAAGTAGTTCAGGACAAGGACTGAAGAACTTCAAGTTTAGTTAAAAGTGGAAAGGGGTTTTAGTTAACAGTGTAAATAGGAGGGCAACCTTTGCTTGTCACATTTCCTCACTCTCTCTTTAGAAATAAAAGTATCTTTTCTTCGCTATGTTAGGAACTAATGGAAAATCTACATGGTAAACTTCTGTGCTTTTACATTTGAAAACACTATGGTAAGCACTAAGAGCTTAGGTCTTTTTCTTGACTTTTAATAAATTATTAGGTGGATTTGCCCTCCTATTAGTGTTTTTCCCAGTAAATAATAGGTCTGAGCTTCTATAAAATACTAAAAAATGAAAAATGTTTATCCATCCTAGATATAAAGCAAACCTTTAATGTGAACAGAGTAAGCAGTGCACTGACATGTACCTGGAGGTGTGTGAGGCTGCACAGCCTCAGCTGGGGATGTGGAGTTGGCTCACTTTGGGATAATCTTTGAATCTTGATGATGATACTGGAAATTTCAACAGAACCAGCAAGCATGTTTGGGGGGATTTTTGGCACTTCCTTGGTAATATAGCAGAGTTCAGACTCCTGAACTTGGGCCAAGGAGGCTCAACCAGGGAGGGAGCTGTAGTAGATAAGGTAAAAGAGGAAGCTCTTCATACAGACAAGCTATAAGCCAGTCATTAGCACACATCCTCTAATTTTTAATGTGTGAAAAGTCATTATTTCACTTGAATGCAGAGTACAGTTTCAAAGACAGTAGCAGTTGGCTAGCCAGAATTTGGTATAAAGAGTAGTTTTGGCAGAGGAATGACTGTGTGAGCTCACAGATTTGAATGGCTGCTTTGGTGAAATGAGCTAATTTGTGACAGGCAACAAAAAAGATGGTGACTCAAAGAATGTCTTTCTGAAGGATCCAAGCTGCAATTTCTTCTCACCTTCCCTACTTCTTTTGACAACAGTGGGTACAGCCCAAATTTTGCAGGTATTAAAACATTGTGGGCATGGCAAGATCTCAGCTGGTTTTTTGGGGAGTGACATAGGTCCATATTGTTCAAGTGTGAGAGCTGGGTATTGAAACATCATTAAAAATCTGCTGCATGGGATTTTAAAGCTTATCTTCTATTCATTTTCACTGAGTTCTGTGCACTGTCTGGCAATCACTTCTGAAAATGGCTAAAGAACAAGGGAGCCTCGAAACAGTTGAGGAGGATCAAATAAAAGAAGGAAGTGCAGGGACATAAATGAAGACAGTTTAATGAGTTTATATGGACTTTCTCCTAAGAGTTTCGAAGCGCCTTAAGGCTAGAATCTAAAAAATGTGCCTTACCTTTGCTTCACTCAGGTTCCCTCTGTATAAAGTAGGGATAATAGCTTGGCCCTGCCTCACAGTGATAAAAACATTAAAAGACTGTGAGATTTTTTTCCAGTACCATAGTGATGGGGGTTATATAAACACCTTAGATAGTGGAAAGGTAAGTTGAACTGGCAAAGCAGAGGTCACAAGCAACTAGAGATGAGATGTAGAAAGGGGCAAAGCTGCACAAGGCCTGGAAGGCCTGGTAATAACTTTATATACTGTATTATGTCTAGGAGGGAGAATTTCAGCTTTCACTGACCTTTATTTTGAGCTTTTTTCTTCTCTGTTTTATTTACAGTTACATGTACTGACATTTGTGTGATTTCACTTTTGTCAAAGACAGAAATCTGGCAATTTTCTCTTTCAGACTTTGTTTTAAATTGTGTGTGTGTGTGCATGTGTGAAATTAGCCTCCTGTTAACTACTGTGGCATGTAAGTAGAACATGCAGCACTGGTACAAACTCATTTATGTCACAGTGATGGGTGTAGAGGCACCTTCATGTTACATCTCAGTAGCAAATTTAGCTAAGATATGTCCTGAACCGTTTTTTTAATGTCATAAGAACTGGAAGAAACACCAATGTGTTTTCAGAAATATATGACTTCATTAAGCTCCAGTCTTAAGTTTTGAAACTTCAAACTAAAACTTTTTGTGTCATATGATTCCTGAGGGTAAGTCATGCCTGCAACAGTGGTAACTCAACCATTTCCTGAACAGCAGGGAAATATTGTCCTGCTTTGTTAGTTTATTGATGCCTTATCTCCCATATACTGGAAGAAGATTTGGCAGGTGCTGTGTCTGGAGAGCAAGTTTCATGAGGGATAGGTTAGGGGAGAGAAAAACAGAGAAAACAGGTACTGAGGCTGGTCCAGGGCTACTGAAGACAATTACCTCTTCCTGCAGTTCAGAAACTACTCTGGGGAATAAATAATTTCCAAATTCTGCAGAAAAATGCATCTTACCCACATGGTAGTGCCTGGGCTGCTTAGAGGAACCCTGATACCTTCTCCTTGACCTGCATATGGAAGAAGTCCCAGTCCCACTTCAAGCCCTTTTGGGAGCCATGGCTGTGCTGTGTTATTCCATCTCCACGGCCTTAGTTTGTTATTTTGTTGGGGGTTTTTTGTTGTTTTTTTTGTTTGTTTGGTTTTGTTTGGGTTTTTTGTGTGGGTTTTTTTTGTGTTAGGACATTAAAATCCCAGCTTTGATCCGTTCAAGGTTATGAGATGGCACCCCTAAGGCCCAGATAAACTTAATATTACTAAGTACTTATTTCTATATGCTTGATTAAGATCTCATTTTTCTTTTGACTTAGTGATCTGAGTGAGATTGTGGCTCTTCACTTTGCTTGAGCACATGGAACACTAAGCATGTTTTCATGAGATGTATGAAGGAGGAAAATCACCTTAGCCCCAGGGTTGTCTGAAAATTTCATCTCCTGTAGTCAGTGGTGGTCTGTAGGAAAGCTCACACATGGGTAACCATATGGCCTGATCCTGCTCCTCATGGAAGAGTGGGATTTTCCATTACTGAGATAAATACAGGGGTCAGACCTAGAAGCTTCTGAACCCAAGAGGCTGGAGAAAATTATCTTTCAGACCCTTTCATAATTTTAAAGGTGTTCGCTGAGTGATTCACTTCTTGCTTGCCTCATTTTGACACTGAGTTATCTGGCTGAAAACCAATCTTGGGAAAGACCCTTCCAAAGGTGATCCTGCTAGAGGGTGTCGGGTGTCTGGTGTCTGTCACTACCAGGGAGAAGGGCTGTGCAGAGCAGGTATTTCCATCTCAACACCTTGCAGCATTTCCCCTGATACGCCTCATGTTGTGAGTGTGTCAGCTCTGTCACTGTGGTGGGACAGGTCTGCAGGCTTAGCCCCAACTTTTGTACTTTGAAACCAGTTCTGTAGCAATGACAATGAATTTTACTGCATTTGTAGGTGTGTATATATGTAATATTTATATATATGTATACTCACACATATACTTTCATATATACACACGTAAAATGTATATATGTAATACATGTGTAGGTGTATATATGTAATCTGTGCATATATACATACATACACACAACCCAGGTATGTGTAGGCTGACTGTAATCTAATTTACATTAGAAAGCAACACAGTTTATTGTTTTCCTCTTAGCATGGAACTTTCAAAGAATGTGTGTAGACTATAAATAGACATGCATACATATACACACACATAAGATGCTCGAGCACAAATACTCCCATCATCTGGGGTGCATTAAAAACCGAGATATTTTAGTTTGTTCTCCTGATGAAACCTGTTAAAAATGTGTGGTAGTGTATCAGTTCCTGTATTTCAGAAGAGAGCAGCGCAGAGACATTCAATCCAAAGTTGCTCGGTATTTTTAAGCTGAAATTAGATTCATTGCTTTGATTATTCCATTGTGGGCCCCAAGTTATATTTTAGTGTCCTTCACCCTTTTCTCCTTTATTATTTATAACCCACACTCTTTGAGCAATGACCAGGACTAATCTGTAACCTTCTGTCCTTCTGCCTGATTCGTTCTCTTTTGAAACACAGAGATTGAAGCAAATATTCTCAGACTCTCTGTTAAAATATAGATAGATAGATAGATATTTCTCCCATATGTCTTATACTGAAATAAGACTTAATGGAGGTTTTGCTTTTCTAATTCAGTCTCAGTGGACCTACTTCAAAAGAAAATAGCAAAGGACTGGGAAATACATATTGCTATTCATTGTATTATAATGCATCTCCCACATACACATCCATATTGGTACTTTATAGGCCTCCATCAAATGGCTTGTGTGGCCATCTTGATTGTTAGATTAATGCACCCATGTTTTGGGGGGGGTTCCTCCCCTCAGTGGTTTTTTTTTTTGTTTCCCCTGCAATGTTAGCTGCACCTAAATAAATAAATTAAATAGTAGTTCATTTGTGCTCACTCTGCATCACAAAGAAGTGGGGCATAAAACAGCATTAGCAGCGAATCCCCTGAGGACCAAAGAACCTCCCAGGGGGCTGGTCCCCTGAATGGTCTCTGTCACTCCCCAGCAGCTTAATGACTGCAACAGGATCCATTGCCACTGGGAGCTTTTAATTTCCTTGCATTGTACAGCTTGCTCTGATGCAATGCAAAGTGACAGCGACCATTTCAGTGCAGCTCATTAACAGCTTGTGCAGGAGCTGCTGTACTGCCCTGATCCTGCTCCTGCAAGCTGCAATCCAGCCTTTGCAGGGGTTCTGGAACAACACACTTGCAGGGATAATAAATGCAGCCTCTTAGATACCTGGGGAAAACAGACCGTGTATTTAAACTTACCTTGGGGCAGAAAGATTCATGTCTGTACTTTAGAGTAACTCGAGGAAACTCATGGGTTTATTTGCTTGGTGGAAACCCAGCAATAATGTATTGAAGAGCAGGGAGCACATAACAGAGGAAGTTTTCCAGGAAATTTAGGAAATGTCAGGATTGCTAACAGCGGAAGAATGAAGAGGTGACAATTCAAGAAAATAATTGGAAAATTAAGGGGAAGTTCTCAAATTCTTTAAGGCATGTGGAACAACAGAACAGTTATGTCTGCCAAGCACAGGCAACAAAACTAGAATAAGTTTTGTTGTGTTAGGTTGGTTTCATGTTTGTGTATTTTTCTAAGCATTAGTAAATTGTAGCCAGCTGTGGTATCTCCAAAATCAGTGGAAAAGTCTTGCTTTAATTTGTGCAGGAGTGTTTATTTTTCCAGCATATGTGTATATAGGGAAAATCCTATTGGCTGGGTTAGCAGTCTGGAAAGCAACTTTTTTCTTCCTTTTTTTTTTTTTTTTGTTAGAAAAACAAATCCACTGAAAAAGAAAGAAAAACTTGGATTTTCCCTTTCCAGATGGAACATTTGTGTTGAATAGGAGAAGAGTAGAATAGGTCCAGAGCATACTGATGTTCTTCATCATTCAAACCTTTGAGAGGGGCAAGAACTGTCCAGCTGTGGTCTAGTCCTTCTAACATGATTGATGAAGCTGGGAGAGTGTCCCAGATCAGAAGCAGCCAATGTCTGCACTGTGGTGAGTTCATGAGGATGTATCTGTGGTGCTTCCATATCACTATCTTTGATCTGAGCATATCAGAGTAGGCTAAAAGTGTGTAACAAAAGAATACCATTCCAGTAGACTCAGAGGCCATCTTGAGTAATTTGTACAGGAACAGGTTTTAATCAACCCTTCTTCAGCCCAGCAAAACTGAAAGTATTCAACACCTACAAGGGTAATAAAGAAGACACTTGCTTGGAACTGGGAGTATAAAATACTCTGTGGGTGTTTGCTGAACGTGTCATTTACAGTCACAGAATGAAGAGTTTGGAAAGTCCAATGGATAACCCTTAAGTATGAAGTCCTGATTCTGAAAGATGCAAAATCAGAGAGATGGAGTGTTAAGTGTGCCTTGCTCAGTAAAAACAGCCAAGTTGTCAGTAGTTGTCATTTAAGTTCTTTTCCTAGTTTTGCTTCTGACTCTTTGTGAGACTGACTGGAGTCTAATTGCCATGGGAAGTTTTTGAGTGCATGAAGCAAATAGCATCAGATATGGGTAACATAATGAGAAAAACTGTGATGTAGTTATGTTTAGGGCTTGCAGTTTAAATGCATGAGTTAATGAAAAGTTCTGAGATGTGACACAATTATTTTAAGGTTTAAACTTCCATTTTGATGAACTTTCTTTATTCTTTTTTTCTCTTTTTAATGCAGAAGTTGAGATGAGTGCAAATCCTGGGCCCATAAAGTAGATGAGTTGAAACAATGTCATTGACAGCAGGATAGAGCTGGGTGACTTGTAGTGACAAGAAGTAGTGAAGCTGTCTAATATCCTACAGGACAGAGAGACAAACAGGCAGAGAGAGAAACCCAGAATCTTGTGTTTTTAGGGCAGTACAGAATGTGATCACTGAGGGAGTATTGAAGTACATGGGGGTTCACCTATTCAGAAAGCAAACATATGCTTTAGTGTTCAATAAAAAGAGCCAATATATTCTCAATACAGTAATGGATTTTAGAAGTAAAATTACTTTTGAGAACATGTAAAGCACCTTGCTCCAGCTAATAACCCATTGTTTCTATCTGCAGGGTTCCTTTGACACCTCATGTACCTCATTTGTTTTTCTATCAGTATGAAACATGTCAACATGCAAAAGGAATACACATATACTCATTTAATAAATAATGGAAGCACAGCTCAGTTTATGAAGCAAAAGTGGGTATGGGTCCATGATAATATGGTTAGGGAACCAAATGTATAATTATAAATAAATTCACACAGCATACATGAAAAGGTGATTGACTATATATGGAGTATCAGTAGCAGTGTGTTTTTAAAAGAATTTTGCATCAAATGTGTGTATCATACTGCATTAAGTGTTTATGTGTCAGAAATGTGTTAAGATGGAAGAACAGTAAGCAAATATTCATGCATTCCGTGGACAGAAGATAATCCAAACTCATTAATCCAAACTGTATCTTAGTAAAAACTGGTGCTCCTGAAGGGGACAAGCTGCTAGTGTGAGTACTCAGACTTGAATGAAGTTTTGCCACAAAGAATTAGTGGTTTTGCCTTATAAAAATGTCACATAAGCATATTCACCTCTCTGAGGACAGCAATGAGAGGAGGAGAGTGGCTCAGCAGGAGCTGAGGCTGTTTCACGGAGCTCCAGAGTGACCAGCGTCTTCTCGAGGTAACAACTCGCCCCCGGTGGCTTGGCCGGACTCCTGCCCTGAGAAAGTGTCCTTATTGCAGTCTCTGACCTCTTGCCAGGGAGCTGCTGTCTGCTAATCTCAGGTTGCCCCAGGGCTTGCCTGAGTGTGAGGCTGTGCATGTCCCACTTCTAGCACAGCTTTTTGAAAAGTCTCTGTAGCTGAACTCATGCCAGGGGCCAAATTAACCCTTTGGATGGAGATTATTCAGCCTTATGCAGCCATATTCAGCGGAGAAAAATTTAAGCTAAGTTGAAGTAAGCCAGTGAAATGAGTTATGATTAAAGAAGCTAGAATTACATATGTTTGCAGAATGCATTTGTGTGTATTTTAAAATGCAGTTAATATCACACGCCTTTCCAATCCATGTTGGTTCAATCATGCACATCTCCGTAGCAGGAGGAGCACACCAGCACTGTATATTGGGATACATCTCCAATCAAAATTTCCCACTATTTCATTGGAAAAACTCAGTTTTACACAGCTCTGTGGTGCTTATACAGAACATTGTGCTCAAGGGGAAGGCAAGAAAGTGCCCAGCCACGTGTCTTGCATCTCTGACTGAATGCATAGGCAGCCTGAGTACTTAAGCTTTAAGCAGCATGTTATGCTGTCTGTCTGTGACACTCAGAAGTCTACAAAGCAGATGTCTCAAAATTAATTAAAATTATAAATTAATATTACTTTATGATGCTTAGAAAATTTTAATTTCACCTCTGACTTCTCTGTAAAGTGGAAAAATTAGGTAACAACTAAGGACCTACTAAAAATCCTGTCCTGTGGCCTCTTATGCATATTGTTCCCCCAAAGTGCAGTGGCAGTTTTTCAAGTGGAAAGGTTACATGTGTGAGTTAAATTGCAGGGTCAGATGCCACTCTTGGATGTGCATGAAGAATCCAGTTGATGATGACAGATGAATCAGGCCTTAGGTGGTAAAACTGAGGTATTTTACTCTTTTGAGTTGAAGGAGAAAATGTGTAGCCACATTTTCAGAAATACATAGTGACTGTGTGCCTTTAAGAAAATATTCCTAAAATAACCATATTGGTTCTCGTAAGTAGGACGTGTTTACAGCTGAATCACTTTGGGAACATCAACTCCCAAAATCATGAATATAAAAATCAGAGGTTTTTCAGTTTTAAACAGTAATTTCCTGCTTCTTCAGTTTTGAGGCTTCAGGGTCCTTGTATTCATGTTTCTGTTCTCCAAAATCCTGAAAGATTTTTTTTTTAATTTTTATTTTGGAGAGGGGGAAGGATGAGGAAGAGAGGAAACCAATCTGTATTCACTTGACTCTCACAACAGGACCTTTAGAAAAGCGTTAAGTACGTAAGTCTCAGTCAGGCAAGGTGACTGTCAAGGCTACATGTGGTCATTAGAGGAACTGGTGACAAATTAGCAGATGTTTCCTTTTTTGTTAGTGGGGCTATCACTTCTAGGATTAAAAAGAAGTAAGCAGACTTTGTCACTCTTCAGAAAGTCTTGTGATGAAAGATGTATCCTGGAATGGGACATAGTGATGTGTTTCCATTTAGAGTTGAGTTCTTTGCTGGCCCATATCAAGAGACAGCCACTACAGACACAGGGCGAGCTTTGGGGAGCTACTTAGCTTGGCACCAGGGACTGCAGGAGGATGGCTGTGGCAAGCCTGTGCAATGAATGTGCTTCTGCTGGGCTGAACTCCCAGACATCAGTCACTGGTGATGATTTTTAACCTTGCAAAGAAAGGAGATGTTGCTGCATGGGGTCATCCCACCTGCTTTCCTCTTTCAAATCTGACTAAGAGGAAATAAACCAGGAAAACTTTTAACTCTGTGGGAAAAAAAGAAGAAGAAGAAGAAGAAGAAGAAGAAGAAGAAGAAGAAGAAGAAGAAGAAGAAGAAGAAGAAGAAGAAGAAGAAAAAAGATGGTTTCTGTATTAGGGTGCAGGTTTAGCATCTTTTTATTTGTTTTCCACAGACTAAACTTAGTTTGTCTCACGGGTCTAAATCTTTATCTCAGCTGGTGTTCTCCCCACCTGCATTTGCAGAACTTGGGGGTAAGCAAAGGAGGAAGTGTGTCTGGGAACTGGTTATTCTAGCTGCAAGAAAAAGGAAATGGTATTTAAAAAACCCATTCAATTAAATGACAACACTTGGGATTTCATTGAATTCACATTACAGGAGGAATTTCGACTTTCCCTGCCACCACCTGCTGCCAGGCTGAGCCGCGAGCGTTGTTGCTGCGTCTCACCGATGCAGGTGAACTTACTGCCGAACCACTTTCACAGTCCAGAAAGCATGACATTCCTTGTTACCAGTGGGAGGAAAGGCTAATTGAGAAGTGTGTATAAAAGCTGTAATGAGTAGCATTTACATGTATTGATTAGAAGTAGGGCCACAGTCTCTCATTTATCACCGGCAGCAGCTGTGAAATTCTCCCCACGCCGATTGGCACGGCTCACATTCCTGCTCCTCTGGTTCTTTATTGCTATTTTCTCCCCCCTCCCGCCCCGAACCAGAGTGCTGATCCACCAGCTGGAATGGCTTGGTAATTACTGTGGCTCCTCCACCAGCTGCCACAATTGCCAAACCGCTGGAGTGAAAAATTCCATCCTGCATTGCCGATTTTTTACATTACCGCTGCATAATCATATTTGACGAATAATTAACCCGGGTTAATACTTCAGGGAGCCATTTGCAAGTAAATTGATAAGCTGAGTGCTGTAAGGGCACACGAGAGCCGAAGGCTTTAGGAAGCTGCACAGTACATCCTACTGCCTGTGCTGTTTTAATACACACACACCTCTTGACCACCTTAATTAAGAGCGGACGGTGGGTGCTGTCCCCACCCTCCCTAAAGAGAGTGTGGCTCAGGAGGAGGGAGAGGATGGGAAATGCACTCAAATTCAACTCTCCACTGTATGTGTCTCCTGGCACTGGTGCAATGGATGCGAATAAGTGCTCTTTTCCTCCCTTTTAGATTTAGAAACGAACATTGTTAGATCAGAATCTTGTTAAACAGGGTTGAAATCAATGGAAACCCTCCCTGCCAACTCAGTGGAGAATACAGTTGGAGTGCTATTTTCCCTACCTTTAATAATAGCATGCAGGTCAATGAGAAAACAGAGTTGAGTCCTTTTGAAAATGTGTATATTTGGATTTTTTTCAATTAAGGCTGCTGCACTGCGTTTCAAATGCATTCCTTTGCTTTGGGGTTGATCCCGGACTTCTGAGATAAGTGAAAAACCTCTCTGTGTGCCTTCTGTGGTTTATAAATCCACTCTTTTCTTCAACTTCAGCTTTTAGAGTGTTTGGCATGTATCTTATTTGGAGCAGGATTGCACTAAATAGTAGCTGATTGGAAAAAATGCTTTTGGTTTCATCCACACTTTTGTAAAGGAAAAAAAACATAAAGAGTTTTTGTTATGTTGGTATTTCTGGCACAGTTACTGTTATCTAGGCAAATACTTCTGCAAGGTGGCCAGTAAATTCCATATAAATGTTCTGTAGCATAGTCTGGCACATAGAAAAAGACATGAATTTGACTTACATGGGAGTCACATTATTGCAGATCTTATCTGGGTTTGCTTTCATTTGGTTTTTGCTATGTAGCAACATTCCTTAGATTCAGAATAAAATCTCATAAGGAATATCACAATATATTTCTGTTTCTGGGGAGGCATGCCAGAAAACAGTGCCTAAGTGATCCAGAAAGAAAAAGAATTAGTCACTTAATATTTTCATATAAACTGTGAGATTGGTTGTCTCCTCAAGACTTCCAGCCTAACTCCTGATTTTTGGGAACATAACTTTGACAGTTTTGGTGGCAGCCCTGATGTACCATGCAACTGCAAAGCTGTAAGTTGAGAGGACCATTAGTGGATTTGTGTATCACACACTTGCCAAGATGCCCTAAGCAGAGTACAGCCAAGACACCATTAGCAGTGGAGCTGTGGAGCAGCCCCCAGCTCTGCACCTTGCCTGGCTGAGTCCCCTCTGAGCTCCTCATGGGGTGCAGGCACATCCCAGCCCTTGTGCCCCAGGGATACCTCTGCATATGGTGGATGGACATGTGGAAGCTACAAGAGCCATTGGAGTTATTTTATCTCTACATGAAAGATGAAGAATAGTTAAATAAAAATGTATGTACTGGGGTTTAAGTGATCAAAGCAGTTTTTGTTATACACTAAGATGACTCAAGAGAGAGATGTAGATGGGATTATTTAGAATTAAAGTGTCACTGTGGCCCTACAAAGAGTGAGGCTTTCTCTAGTACAGCTCCCTCTTACAGCTATGCTGACCATGGGAGCAGCTCTGGGTAGGCTGGCAGGAAATTGTAAGTTGGGTACCTGAAGGAAACATCTATTTTTTTTTTTTTTTTTTGGAAGGCAAAGTATTTCTTTAAGAAGCATAAACCTGAATCATGTGGAATGTTATTTTCCTGTTATGTCATTTGCTTTAAATAATAGGTGTTTATCAAAGTAGCTGAAGTTAAGAATTATATGTAGTGGTTTACCCTATTGCTAGTGAGAACTTAAGGATTTCTGCATTATAATTTGAAATTTCTGTAGTTTCAGAGAATTCCAAGAGGAAGAATAACGCTTCAGAATATGGAGGTGGTGGTGGTATGATTTCCAGTGGTTTTATTATTTTTTGCAAATGAACTCAGCTTAATAAGTATTTTATAAATAACTTACTCATTGTCAGGAGAAAGGCCAGCCAATGAATTTCTTCTTTAAGCCACAAGCTGCAAGCTGTATGTATTGTGGCAGCTGTATGAACCCTGCATAAACCCATGCTAGAAATTTGGTGCAGAGGGGGGTCATGGCAAACGTGATACAATGATGACCACTGTTGGTAGATCGTGGCTGTTCGAAACTCCCATGCACTATTCGCATTGGCAAATATTTCTAGAAACTGAGGCAGGTGCTTCAGGGTGTGGCCCAGCCACAATAAATAGGAAAGGAATTAGCCTTTTCCCTCTCATTTTCTTCCACTAGATCTGCCTTATCATTTTCCTGTGGACAAATTGTCATCTGTCTTAGTGTCTACTGAGTTGTTTCTGTAAACAACCTCTTTCAAACCTAAATAGAATTGCATGGCATGGCATGGCAATTCAGAAAATAAATAAAGAATAACACTCCTATGACTATCCTGCTGTATTTCCCCAGCATTTAAGTGGTCAGAGCTTCTGTGCATGCCAGACTGAAAGTCTGGGCTGGGCATTTGTCACCGTGTGTGGTAATGCAGGGGAAAGCAGCTCCTTTCAGGGCTCCACTGTAGCACTAAGTGAAATCAATGGCCAAACAATCTAACACAATTGGTCACATATTGATAGAATTAAACACCGCTGTTAACGTGACTTGTCATTGATCTGACAAAAACAGAGTCCAGGGTAAAAGTCGCCTGGAGCCTTTAGACTCTGCGTTTACGTAGCAAAGGTTGGGAAATTATTCGCTCCATCTGCTTCTAACTTTTTTTTTATTTTTGCTGACAATACTCCTCACTCTAGAAAACACTAGCAGAGCTTTAACCTCTTCGTTGTCGGAAACCTCACATATACACATACACACAACCCCACCCACCATGCAAATCCTCTCTTGGATCAAGCCATTGAATCTCTTTTCCCAATGCACACACAGAGGAATGTTCACCAGAGTTACTCCAAGCACTGGGAACCTTCCCCGTGTCAGGGACTGGCATCTGGAACAGTTGCAGGCAGATACAAATGGTGGAATACAGAACATTACTGCCTTTGAAACAGGGAATAATAGATCAGGAAAGAAGAATTAGGCTCAAACCTTCTGGTGCACAGCATATCTGGCTTGGGCAGGGTATGGCCTGTTTTCAGGTAGTGGTTCAGAGGGCAAAAATACCAATAAAGACAGCAATTAAGAGGTTCTCTGCTGGTAGCACTTGAAAATAGTTGCATTTCAGGAATCAGTTTTATTGAGCTGCAGCTTTGCATCTCTAGTTTAGCTGTTGGCCTATTCTTGATGTGTCAGAATCCAAAAGATTTTGCATTATGAAATCTTCAGCTAGCTGAAATAATTGCCATACACACTGGAAACCAATTCCTAATGAGGACCTGGAAGATCTGAGTGCATTGCTCTGGAGTATTTGCATGGGAAACTCGTTCTTAATGCTGCCGAGTTCCCCAACCTGACCTACGAGTCATGCTTTGCTTTTAGGCTGATTGCAAACCTGATAATGTTTTCTAAAGTACCATAAGAGGAAGGAGCCTGGGTTTGTAAAAAGCATGTCTTAGTGGTAACTCGTAGTCACAACATGTCAGCCCTGCATTTCTGCACCATTTGCTGTGTCAGACAAGGCGTTCTCACCTGCTCCACTCTCACAATCACGTCTCTCCTCCTCTCCTACAGCTCTTTGCCTCTTAGACATCTATTTTGTTTGCTGTAATCTTTGTGTTGTGTTAGAGGTTATAGATGCTTGACACTTTGATGGCGGGTATTACTGCTTTGTTTCTCTGTGCTGGCGCTCCCGCCGGTGCCACCTTGGCATCATGCGTTGTGTCTGGCCAGCCTGGGCACCCTGGGCTTGGCAGCACCAAAAGACCACCTCACATGGCAGTTTTAGGGGAGAGAAAGGAGCAGCTGTATTTGCTCCTGTTCACTTTTTTTCCTGGTGTTACTGTTTTATAATGAAACCTTTCCGACCAGGTTCAGCGTAGATATTGCTGGTGGATTGTTGTTGCCTGTGGCGGCCACGATGGCAGGATTTGCTGTGCTGTGTGCAGCCTGGGGACTCCGAGGCAAGTTATCACACCTCCACGGCTCCCTCCCTTAATTCACGAGCCTTGCAAAGATGGAGGGAGCAAGGGAGGAAGGGAGAAAAAACTTTAATGTACATAGTAATGTAGTCACGGTGGGGAGAGAGTCAGAAGAAACTTATGCTGCTTACTTGCACTTCTTGCAATGTTTCAGAGGCAGACAGGTTTCTTCTGAGTGAGTGGAAGATGAGTTTTTCCAAGATTATTAGCAGAAAGACATCCCCCCAGCAGGAAAGGAGCAAAGATACCTGCGCGCAGTAATTGCGTTCTCGCTCCGTGGAACGCAAGGGTGGTGCCTGTCGACCTCCCCCACAGCCTTGTCATGAAACACCAGGGCATCAGTGGTGTACACATCTGAACTGGAAATGTGAAATGCTTGGAAAATATCACCCTGTACTGAAGTTGAAAGCTAATTGCCCATCATGACAATTCCCAGTAGACTCATACATTGGAAGTCTCAGTATGAGCACTAAAAGCTCATTCCAGGGCTTGAAGAACCATACTGACAGATGAGATGTCAGGAGGGAGACATAATTGCACTACAGAAGTGGTAACCTGTACATCTTGGGAAAAGAACAGGACACAACTCCTGCATCTTCAAAGAAATAGCTGTGGCCAGGTCTTTGAACTCCATCAGGAAAGAGCACACCACCAAGAAGGCACCAGTGTGATGTGGCCTTCCTTCATACAAATGCTGTCTTCATCCTTCTCTCTCAGTGGTACCCCTTCTCTTTTCCTAAAGTGATCTAAAAGACCTACAGCTTGGTGATGGTGTTATGAAATGCCCTGGTGGAGGATGTAAACAGGGTGCACACACAAAGGCTTTCTTCCTCTCACCTGTCTGTGCAGTGGTTCGAGTAACTTTTAGGAAAGTTCTTCAGCAATCTTGCTTGGTTGTTTTGGATGCTTGTAGAACCTTCAAAATCTGTTGATACAAGAATAAATTGCGTGAAAGTAACTGGACCCACATCTGAATAGTGCCCGTCATTTTAGAGACACTGCATTCACTTACAGTGGGGAATTTGAGGCATTTTTATAAGATACGCAGTTGCATTTTTTTCTGTAAGAAGCCTTATGTCTAATGATATTTTCTCACCAAAAGAAATTAAAAACAATTTAAGGTGAGTAGACTACACATATTTATCTCAGTATAATTTTCATACTGCATTATTAGAGAAAACTCAGAAATGCTTATCTCATTTCATCATTCATTGCAAATAAAGTGGATGAAAAAACAGAAAGCTCATCATGTTCGCTAGACACTCCTTTGCTCTTTAGGAGATAAAGTTTAAGGACTTTGGTTACCTTTTAGCTTCTAAACTTTAAAGGAACAGAGATTTTTCTCAAAATCCCCAAATCTAGTCCTTAGAGCTGCCAGTCTGTGTTTGCAGGGCTTTCCTTTGAAATTTTTACTTATCAGGAAATAGCAATTTTGTCTAACAGCTGCTCAAAACTTTTGTCAATTAACTGGGTTTAGGCTTCATAGGATGCAGGAAAAATGGCAAACTATACCCTGAATGTGTTCAGATTTGCTAGAATACAGTACTTAATTTTAAATGAGGAGCTAGTTAAATAACTACCTGTAACCTTCACATTAAGGTTATTTCATCTCTTTCATTATTGTGTAACACTCTAACAGAGCATCCAAACTAAATATCCTTGATGGACTTGTAGTGATGTGCTCTGGCCACTGGAGACATTTTAAACACTGCAGACAGCTGAGTGAGGTTTGTGTGCTGTCTGTATCTCTTTGTGTCCATGAAGTGTTTACTTCTTATTACACAGCATACTTATGCAGCCTAGGATTGGATTTTTCCCCCCTTAACTTAGACAATTGGCTGATCAAGGACAGCTCTTTAAGCAGGTTTGAGAGATCTGCAATAAATTATCAAAGACCTATGAGGCCAGCTTCATAATAAATTATCCCCAGTCCCATGCAATCCCTAGCATTGCAATTGGGATTCATGGAAGCCTGACCTGACATGTCTCAGGAGAAAGTCTTAATCCTTCAAGTGAAAGTCTGAGAAACTTGGCATGACAGACTGTATGAGATAGAGCCATGATGATCTGCCAAGACTGTTTTAGAAATTCTGTGCTTAATGGTCTCAGCTGTATTTCTCCCTAGTGTTGTTCTTCCTCCAGTGGGTCTTTAAGTCTATTGACATGGTAAAATATGGAGGGCCCAACTGAAGTGATGAACTCTTAATTATCTGTGTGCCACACTTTTTGTGCAGTGAATACCATGGCTTGTTGGTCTCAGAAATATTTCTGGGTGTCCATAACCTTACTGATGTGAGTAATTTTACTGCTGGGAGTGGAACTCCCCCGCCCTGGTTCATGGCAGCGCAGGGAAAGAGCAGGCAGGGAAGTGAGGATTTGCTGGCATTGGGATCCTGTGAGGTGTGAACGATACCTGATGGGGTCTGCTGCCCCCTCACCACTGTAGCAGCTCCAGGATAAAAGAAAGCACATGCAAACATGCCTGCAGAATCAGAGCTGGCAGCTACTCAGCCTTTGTTTTGCTGCAGTTGTTTTTTTGATTCTCAGGTGTATTTGGATCAAGCTGAACTGAGCAGGGCTTAGAGGGATCCATAAAATCTTCTGGAAAAAAGTAAGAAAGCCACTTAAAATATCTTTTCACTACATAAAATTGTAATGACATTGAAGTGTTTTCAGTGGAGACTTTCTAGTGTAGAAAATGTGTTGCTTTGGGAAGCGACGACTTTCCCTTTCAGGGTAACATTCTGTAGTTTTTTTATGTAAGAGTGTGGTGAAAGGCTTTCACCTTAAGCCTACTATTAAGTCAAGATACTCTATTTCTATATCCTGAGCTAATTTAACTTTTGATGGTAGTTTCATGCTTTTGGTGATTGACAAAAGAGAATATGTTGCTTTTGCAGAGAGACTGGAATAAAATAATTACTCATTGAATCAGTCAGCTAATCAGGGAATAAAGGTTAAAAAAATCCATTTGAGATGCATTAACAAAATATCTGTATGTGACAGGGCAAGGTCTGAATTAGGGATGCCTTGCAATACCATATGGATAAAGCACCCACCTAGATTTCATAGATCTATATTATTTGTTTTGCAGTATTTTCTTAAAAACCCAAGAGGGACTGCATGTTATTTTACAGTGTGTTTATAATCATCACAAAGCTGGTCAGAAAAGTGAAGAAAACATGTATCATGATGATTATAATAAATCGAAAGAAAGAGCAACAGAAGCAAATTTAGGACAGTGTCTGTTGGCAGATGGTATTGTGTGGTCTGTCCGTGGGACAGGTATGGCACTTTATATAGGAATGGCAGCAGCTGTGCCTGCACATGCAGCATCAAACAGAGTTCATGTCCTGTATAAAGCTACTTTGGAGTGTGCCCAGGAGCCAGTCTGCCCATAATTAATATCAGTGCTGTTCTTCCCTTTTGATTGAATCCCTCTGTAGGGAAGTCTCTGCAGCTTCAGCATTGGATTATCTGTTGCCAACATACAAGGAAACTGTTACTGAAGTTGCAGGGTTTAACCAAATGGGTAATCCCAGTAGGCTGTTCCTGCAGAAGGATGTTCCCAACCCAACCAAGTGTTTGTGCCTGGCTTTCTTCCAGTTGTAGAAAAGAAATGGAGCTCTTTCACTGAAAGAAGTTGGAGGGGAACATGCATCTTAGAGGGTCTGGTGTTGTGGGACATTATCCTGGGAGAGACCTGGGTTTGTGTCCCGAGTCAGACCTTAGTGCTCCCAGACTCAGTTGGGTGTGGAAGACTCTGGAGCACTTTCTGTTCTTTGGAACCTGCTCTGTTTCTCTCCCCCTCCAGTTCTGGTTGCAGTCTGAAATTGTATTCTGGATGTTAGAAATGGGTGTTCTGCTATAAATGGAGTGTACCCTTCCTCTTCTGAAAGTGGAGTTTTGGAGAAATTCATTTAACTGGTTTTAACTAGTTTGGCATTTTTCAATAAAAATAAAATAGCATAGAATAAGGTATTTTCTACCTGGGTCTACAGATCACATTATTCCATGTTGAGACATAGGCTTTACAGTAGTCTATTGCCAGGCAGGAAAAATTCAATAAGCAAAACATTTGTGTCTTAAAAAAAATAAAATTGCAATTTATTTTTAATTAGTTTAAAGAGTTTTGGGAATTAACTTACATAAGAGGGTAAGGTTTTGGTTTTTTAAATATGATATTGTTAGCCCACTCCTCTTGGTCAAATTCAGGAAAGTTGACTATTGTATTATCTCTTCACAATCCCACTCTTTGTTCAAGGGATTTCATGGCACTTGATGCTGTAGAAATACAGGATAAAAGGATGGTGTTGTCCCCAGAAGTTACAGAATTTTTGGAAAATAAGAAAAACTTAAGGATGCTGAGATTATTAAATTAGATAGTGGAAATGAAAGGTAAAGGATTTTGGGCACTGTTTCCACTAGGCACTAATTACTTCCAAGATGTGCCAAAGTGTTCCCAGTTTTCATAAACTACAGTATGTCTCAGTGTCTGGTGGGACTGAACCCTATGATTCTGAAGCAACCCTGATACAGAGGAGCAGAAGTTTTGTGAAAGCCTTTTCTTCATTTTCTGTATTCTTACAGAAATAAAAAGAGCAGAGTATACAGCAGCAAGAAACAGAGCGTGTGTTTTGCATACATAGAAAAGCAAAATAGAAATAGCAAGGCACTGATACACATGAGAAAAATTGCATCAATACTTTAGTCATACATCAGCTTATGAATACTGTATTGATCTGTTTTTCTTCCAGCATCAAGATAAGATTAGTGTTACATGCATGGAGCTTCCTTAGCTATTGGATGCAGGGATTAGTGATTGGAGCATGGAGACTGGTAGTCAAGAAATCCCAATGCAAAAGATGGACAAAGCACTCCTGACTTTCTTTTTTTACTTTCTCCACCTGTTACTATGAACAGAGAGATCCTTCACACTTGCCTGTATTGCAGGTCTGATGTCATGTATCTACTGGACAATTTAAATGATTTTAAAATGTTGGATGTGCAGAAAAGCTGCTGACTGTTGCTCTGTTCCATGAGTGCCCCTTTCACACTGTGGCATTGTTTTGCTTTGTAGGATTTGTACCATTGTGGCAGCTGGGCATTGTTTCAGACACTGCATAAGCATGTCACAGGCAGGAGTGCCCGTGGTGTCTGCCCTGTAGGTCAGGGCCAGGTGCCACTGCTTGTGGGGGGCTCCCTTCACCATCCCCAGAGGCCTCATGCCTCTTCTGGCAGGGGCAGCCTTGTGTTCTCTGCCTCTCTGCCAAGGACTGTGCCCTCCTGTGCAGAGCTTGCTGTGTGTCTCTGCATCTCAGAGATGTGAGAGAGCCTTCTGGTGGTGTGTTACTGAAGATAGTATTGGAAATAATAATAAGAGTTCCTTAGGAAGATGAATTTTTGCCTAGTCCTGGTCCATACTGCCTTCTTCCTTCCCTGTGTTTTTTGTAGGAGAGAGGGTAAATAGGAAAAGCAAGTCATGTAGCTGCACATCATAACAATAGATAATAGTAAGGCATTTTAGTGCTTTTCCTCTCTTGGTGTTGTGACTCCCTTGACAATTTGGCATGCTGACTAAGGGTAGAAAGGAGAACTGAAACTGTACAAAGGAAATACAGAGTGCACCATACTTACAGAAATTTAGATTACTGTCTTCTGGAGGAAAATGTTGTTATGAACCAGCTTTGCTTTCCAGCTGTAAAAAGCTATAGTTTTCCTTGTCATCTGTGCACTACATTAGTGTCAAGAAAGTGCTTCTCAAATCAAGTATGCTTTTGAATTTATGAAATGTGAGGTTTGATATGGTTCCTAGTGATGTCTGTTGGAGCTTCTCTCACTGGCCTTACTGGAAACAAGTTCAAGCACGGGCGTAATGGGAAGGACCTGTTTGCTTTTATATTCTCACTTAAAATCTTCTTAGAATCTTACGAATAATAAGAACCTGACTTCTCTGCTAGTTACCTTTTTTAAGTACAAATCCATCAGTAAAGACCCAGTTCTGTGCTAGCACGGGGCTTGACCAAGCCCTGTTAGAAAGTTACCATATGACAGTCCAAAGAAGGAGCCATAGAACTCCTGCATGTTTCATAAGCTCTTTGAGTCTGGCAGAATCTCAGGTTTGCCTTCTACCTTTTTTTTTTTTTTTTTTTTTTTTTTTATTTTTTGGGGGGGGGGGGGGGGGTGGAAGAGAAAGAAACATGAAGAAATCAGACAGGTAAACGGGCTTTGCACAGGGATTTTTAACACACCACTGCTTTTATTTAAAGCATGCTGTTGGTTCTATTTAGCAGCTCTGCTGCCAAGCTCCAAACCCAATCTAGTTCAAGCTTCCCTTGGGAGTCTCATTTACTGAATTTGTGGTGAGTCAGAATGCATTTCTACCTGCCTCAGTGTGCTCCTGGGACACGAGGAGCTGAAGAGGAGAAGCTCTTTTGCCTCCTTGTATTGGGCTCTGATTGGATTTGCTCCCGTCAGACACACACATACTCCTTTGGGGGTGACTTACCCCTGTGGCTGCCTCCATGGCAAGCTGGCACTCCTCAACAGGAGTTTTCTTACAGTCTGGGCCAACTGCCTGTTTGTTTCATAGCACAAAGGACAAAGACCTTCCTTTCCAGGCTCAGGTCTCTGTGTTTCCATCTGCAGCTAAGGACACAATTGATCCTGCCCCTAAAGCAGGGCTGTATCTCCTTGCTGGCTCCAGCTCTGAGTCCGTGCTGGCTCAGGGTGGATCACTGACCTGCACAAAGACATTGCAGGTGCTGTCCCGAATGCTGCATGTAACACTAAATGCTAATTTTTCAATGGCAGATATCCAGGGGAGAATGCAATGTTTTTTGATGGGAGTTTCATTTTTTTACAGACTTTCCATGCCATGGCAAGATTAACCCACGCACATTTCACCTCTTTATGTTAGTGATAGATGAGATCCTCCTGGTCCTAAATACTCTTCCTCTGCATCTCATCCATCCTGAACATGTATATTGAAAATGCAATTGATTTGTGGTGAATTCTGAAAACCTTTTCTCTTACCATCCCAGATACAGATATATTGTAGCATTAGATTTTAAGAGATGGGATGGAAAATGCTGGATACACCAAAGTAAGGAGAGAGAGTTGCTGCTCAGGCCTATTCCTTTTTTGTCACATGGTAGAAATAAAGCATTCAAGTAATATAACTTGAATTAATTTCTTCAATTAATTTCTTGAACCTGCTTTGATCCTGCAAACGTTTCATGTTCTTGAAGTGAGTGATTTACAGAATGTAAATAGGTGAATAAAAACAAACTATTGATGTAGTTTGAGTACTTTAAGTTACTTTTACTACTAGGTATGTGTAACTACTGCAAACTGCAGATGCAAAATTTTGTCTAAAGATGAGGCAGTGGAGGGGACTGACTTTTAGAGGAATATTTCTATTGTAATTCTTTACAATTCAGAATGTTCCTGAAGCATAAACTAAGGGAGGAGAGAGGGAAATTGTATTTCTACCTGTGTTAGGCAACAGCCTGCCTGCATTTGTGTGAGGTGATCTGAGGATAGTTTCACTCAAAAAGAAGAGTAGAGGGTAAATATATATATATCTACACACACACACGTGTAGTAAAGTATTTCCAAAAATTATTGAAATAAATAAAACATTTCTTGAATAAAATAAAACTTGTTAAAAGCATCCAGCCTACTTCCAGTGGTTTGAGCTATGTTCAGGAAGGCCAGTATTGAGTAACAAAATAAACTGCATTCGTTTTGCATTAAGATTGCATTAATATTATTGTTTTGCTTGTGACATTTTGATTGTCACATCCATTTTGCTTTGCGTCTTTCTCAGATTGTTTGGAGAGGGCTTTCAGCTGGTGCAAATGTGCAGTGCTTCCCCACGGCTCACCTTTTAGCTGAGGATGGCCCCATTGAAGAGAAAGTGTAGTTCCGTTTGGCTGACTGCATTTTTCCCTTATCTTTCCATTTCTAACACTGTTTTAAAGGTGGCAGGTCAATCTTTTTGTGATGAACCAGTTCTTCACATGCAGCCAAATGGTCCTTGTCCATCAGCCATCTTTCAGATCAATGGGAGTCTTTCCATTTGCCTTGCCAAGCTCTCCTGTCACTGGAAGGCTTATGTGTTTCCAGTGCTTTGCCAGACTGAAGTTTAAGCAATCGAAGTAGCACCCCATGGGCAAGACTTTGTGTTGTCTCATGCCCTCTGCAGTCACTTATGCTCTTGTCCAGTCTGTTTCCTCCTGTTCCTCTCAAAACAATAGTGCCATATCTCATGGCTTGTGCTGGCACCAGAAAGTACTGAGAGAAAGAGGATTGGACCCCTGTGTTTGGAATCATCTTCAACTCCTTCTGTCATTGCAGTTCTTAGGACACTAACCAGACACATTCTTTGGCTGTGGTGTGGTGTCCACCCTGTTGGGAGGCTTTGTTTGAGCATGGAGGTGACTCCAGAGAGTCTGTTTGATGCCTTGCACAGCTTTGCAAAGCTGGTATATTCTTAAAAAGTTTAAAATAGTGTCACAAAATGCTGTGCTTGACTGTGGAGTCCCCTGTCCTGAAGCAGAGCACAGGTTGTGACACCCCTGTGTTATGCACCATCAGTGTTGACTCGAGGGGAAGGCTGCAGGAGAACTGGACAGTCCCAATATCTAGTAATCTGTCTTGGTTTGAGGGGAAAAAAAACCAAGATGTTTACTCACAAGAGGAGGAGGGGACTTCCTCCTCAGATAAT
>JAWWLZ010000082.1:49461321-49547265 GCA_035041345.1 Poliocrania exsul
ACATAATAATTCCAAACTACAACATAATCTTAATTTTCTTTTCAGTGTTTTATAAAACTTTATGAAGATGAGATGACTGAGAGTGGCATTTGAAGATGTTCATATGCCAGTGTTGGCACTGGGTGATAGAACTACAGCGAAGAAGAAACTTTTTCCACTACTTTTTTAATATTAAAATTTATTTCAAGATGTTCTTCTATTTCTGCTTTTTTTTTTTTTTGTAATTTTTTTGTTGGAAGTATTAGTGGGACCAGCTAGTCCTCTTTAACTGAAGTATTGAACACCTGTTTGGTAAAGGCTTTTCTAAATATGTTGTTAGAAGCCCCTGAGAAAAGACCTTACCAAAACCCATCAAGCCATTTTCCCCCAAAAAACCCTTTTCCTGATTTTAAAGAGGACAAAAAACTTTGAAATACTATTAGTAACAGGAAAATAATAGAACCTCAGATTTTTTAATTTTAATTCGCTGTTGAAAATGAGATCAGGTAAAGGCACAACTTTTTTTCATGGTTTTGAGTTCTTTTTGTTGACATAATATTGACTCGAGAATGTGCAGGTAGATGTTTTACTGTTTTACTGTTACTTGCTGCCTGCACACTGAAATATGAACCTCTTTTTTTAGAGAGCAATTATATTGATATCTGAGTATCCACTTGATTAAAATACTTTTGTTTGCATGAATGGACCTACTCACAAGACTAAAGTGCCCTTGCTAAGTAGGAGTAAGTTGGATTCGGACTGTGGAGTCTCAGCCTAGTTATTTGCAGAGGCACAGGGACACAGTGGGAAGCAGAAGCAATTTCTTTCATATTGTGCATCAAAATCCATTCAGATTTTCTAGAAGGGTCTGCTTTATTTACACTTTATTAAATGTAGTCTTGCTTATCCTTATACCAATTGTGTGTGCGTGCCTGTTTTCTGAGGGTATCTTCCTTTATTTATTGTAATATGGGAATATTGTATTTTGCAGTGTGTAAATTAGATATTTGATTCACTGCAGAGGCAGAACACAAGAGTGTTAAAAATGGCCAATTCCAGCAGGTGAAGCCAAGGGATGTTTAAAGCTTGGTGCATATAATGTTTATATTACATTAAGTACTGTGTTATTGCACAGGATGCTTATTGTTACTGTCTGTAGGGAGAACCAGTTCCAAAGATTTCAATTTCAATAAACTGATTATGCAGTTCCACCACATACAATTAGGAGGGTAGTAATGAAATGGTTATGAAGTCCCTTGGCATTCTGTAGTTGTTGTTTGGTTTTTTTTTTTAATTTTGAGAATAACATCAGGAGCATTCTGGAGGGAAGTGTTTATGTATTTATTTATTATTGATTTAAAAAAATACATTTAACATTACTAGTTATTACAAATCCAGTCTCAGCAACAGGAAGGAGATAAGCTGTTTCCACATTATTAAATGCAGGATGCTTAGGGAATTGAAGAGATTTATCCTTTATATAAATATATTAAATATTAATGAATAGTAATTACAGGAATTAATTTATAGCTGCATTTAATTTTCTAAAAACCTTTCAGAGTTTTACTCCTTTGTTGCAAAGAATGCATATTTAAATACAGCCCCTTGACAAATACCTTGGATGACTACAGAATGATCTTGTCCACTCATCAGAGTGCTTCATGTACTTCATTGGATAAGAGAGAGAGGATAGAGGGAAAAGAATTTGAATCCAATGAATACTCTGTTGTTCCAGGAGAGAGGTATCTTGTGTCTTCTGAGGGGAAAAACAGGAGCAACACAGGGAGGATTCAAAAATTTACGAAGATTGCTGCACCTCACTACAGGCTACGCTTGGCCCTTTTGGGATACACTCTTAATATCACCTGCTTTGGAAAACCTAAAATCATCTTGTTTGCAGTTTCTCATCAATTTGTGTGGAATGTTTTGGCTTCCCACAGCTTGATATTCCTTAGGTTTCTTGGAAGGGATGCTTGCATTTATCTCAAAGAGCAACTTCTTGTCCCCACAAGGTAGTTTTCTACTTTTCCAGCCACCAATAACATTTATTGTTGTTTTGTGGTTGATTTTTGCTCTCATTTGAGCTCAGGTCTGGGCACAAAACAGCTCCAGAGGAGAGATCAGTTCCAATTCTGACATGGATTTGGTCAATCTTGGACAGGTCAATCTTGGGCAAGATCATGGTCAATCTACTCCCTGTGCCTGAGTTTCCCCATCAGTGAAATGGGTGGGGGACATCTTATTTCTTCTCCTTTTTTACTGGTCTAAACAATGCGATGCAGGAGAGAGATGAACTTTTCTGTTGTTTCAGGTTGCTAAAACCAAGTCCTCAGGCAGTAAGTTGGATATGAACCATATCTTACTCTGTCTGACTGCAGAGCTTCTAGACTTCCAAAAATTTTATGAACTCCTTTTTTTATTTTTGTTGTTTGGTTTGGTTTGGTGGTTTTTATAATGTAGATTACAGGTGGAAGAAACATCTCTCTGAATGAGAAAAGAAAGGAAATAGATCTGCTGTGTGTGCTTATTTTTGCCCCTGTTGAAGCTTTGGCTTCTCTGGGGAATTAGACAAATTGATGAGTCTTAATCTGAGGGCCACCAGAGGTCTATGAGGAATTTACACAGTTCTTAAGGAGCCAGAGAAAACTAAGTTTCTGTGTTCTTTTCTTTCCCTGAGCATGGTGAGAATTGGGTCCTTACTATGCAAGAGGAGGGATTCTGACTTTCAGGAAATGGGTTTTCAGTGATCAACTGGATTTGCAAGATTAAACATCCCTGAAATTTTCACAAACAATAAATACATCATGCTGTTGGCAAGACAAGGAGATGATTGAGGGAGATTTGGGGAAGAAGGCAGAGGAGGGGGAAAAGGTAGCCATGGATTATTGCCTTCAGAGGACATGGGTACCAATTCCCACCAGCTCAGCCATGCAACAGAAATCACACCAAAATTTCTGATCAGAATGGCACAGAACAGGGTTGTACATACACCAAAGTGGCAAAAGGGATCTGTACACAGTTTAATAACACCAGTCACTGGAGCTGCTTTGCCCAGTGATTCTCACTGTGACTAACAGTGATAGGGAAGTACATTCATTATCTTCATGTTAGGCTGATTGTAAACAGTGGTGGTTTCTCTGCCTCATTTGAATTGTCTGCTCATCCCTGGTACAGATCTGAAAAACAAGGCACTTTTAAATGCATGATAAATTTATTATAAGAGGGAATCTCTGGGTTCCAAGGATCAAGGGAGCATGTCCAAAGTACTATTTAAGTCAGAAGTGGGGCTCATATCCCTCCTATGGTACAGGAGGGAGTGGTTCAGCATATTCTGGGACCTTGGCAAGTACCACTGTTTTCAAATGTTCCTCCTGGTCTTTATTAGAAGATGTTGACATGCTGTATCAAACCTATGGCAATCAATGAATATTTTTTTATTGAAATCAATTTCCCTTTGTAAATCAGATCTATCTAATTCAGGATCTGAACTGAAATTTGACCAGACAGGCACGTGTTACATAATCTAGATCCTCTTGTGGTTTTTTTTTTGTTTTTTTGGGGTTTTTTTGGATGAGCAGAGGAGAGCTTGAAAAGCTTAAATATTGCTTACTGCTCAGAACCTGGAAAACTTCCCTGGGAATCCACAGGGATTCCCTCTGAGAATGTGACTGTGTTGGCCAATATAGAGTTGAGCAACATGTCAACAAACAGAGTGCCACGGAGGACTGCAGGGAGTCTGTTGGACTGAGCATCGATCCAGACACGTGTATTGGAGTACAAAGAGCTGCTCTGGATCTTATCTCCTGGCCTGCTGCCAGGTTCATTTCCAAGCTCAGTGTTTCATGCTGCCAGCCTGAGAAATCCAAGCTTTTGTGTGTCTGCACATACCAACTCTGTTTGCTGTTGGTGCAATGCATGCTGTCCTCTGTGCAGGAAGTCAGAAAACCCTCTGCACTTCTGTGCTATTTGGAAGCAAGCAATGTTCCCTGAGAAGAGGAATTTTTGTATAAAACTTACGTTATCAACCTTTCCTACCTCTGGAATGAATGCTTGAAAATCCAAAGGTGTTGAACAAATGTGTTTCAACTGTGTTAGTTGTGCCTTTCCAAAAATTTGAAAACAAGGTCTTCAAGTGTGGTTTGCTGCTTGAAGTCATTTGCAGTTCTTTCTGCCACAGCACAATCTCTTAAGAATGAGTTTTAGGGTCAGGATCATAAAAATAACTGGCCCAGTATGCTGCAAGTGTAAGTCACTCTATGTGTTTGAACTGTTCACATCAGTACATGCCCAAAGATGAAGGCTTTATGAAGAAAGAACCATTAACACCTTTAGTAGTTCAGCTGTTTAGGGTTTGTTTAGAATCATAGAATCAGTTTGGTTGGAAGATACCTCTGAGATCATCAAGTCCAACCTTTAACCCAACCCCACTGTGATTACCAGATCATGGCACTCAGTGCCACAGCCAGTCTCACCATAAAAACCTCCAGGGGTGGTGAGTCCACCACCTCCCTGGGCAAGCCATTCCAATGCCTGACCACTCTCTCTGTAAATAACTTCTTCCTGATATCCAACCCCTGGCAGAGCTTAAGCCTATGCCCTCTTGTCCTACCGTTGGTTGCCTGAGAGAAGAGACCAACTGCCACCAGGCTACAACATCCTGTCAGGGAGTTGTAGAGAGTGATAAGATCTCCCCTGAGCCTCCTCTTCTCCAGGCTAAACTGTCACTTAATCCCCATGCCTGCAAGTGTTGGCAGTGTGACCAGTTACACTGAAATTAAGCAGAAATGTGTAGGCTTAAAATTGAACACTGAGATCTTGACTCATGCCTACCTAACATAACTCGTGTGAGGACCAGACCTTTGCAGGACTCATTTTTTGAGGGATCCATTGGAACTCTCCTGTATTCAGCTGAACTGCTTGAATGTCAGAGAGTAGAATTTGGCCAGCTGGATGTAAATTTGGGAAGAAATCTAGCACTCCTGTAGTTGGTCTTTACAAAAAATAAACCAAACAACAACAACCAAGCAATCAACCAAATAATTGCTGAGAACTTTGAAGAGAGGAAAAATAGTTACAGAGGGGTTTGCTTATTCACACATGAAACAAAGTCCTTCAAGAATTTAAACCATAGTAAGTAAATGACTGGAAAGTCTTCACTGAGAGCACCATCATTGCTGCTGAAATGACTGACAGGTACAAAAATTAATACTTTGCTAATCATTTTAGTTCTAATAAATGTTTGGGTTTGTTATTTTTATTCATGGCTTATGGGGAAGGAAATAATTGAAACCAGTGACTCTGAAGTTAGCCAGGCAATGAGTTCCCACACAGATTGTCTTGGGTTTTCTGTTATAGCTTGACACAGTGATGGCCCTTCAGGTGTAAGCAGATGGTTACCTGGTGACAGAGGGGGACTGGCTGGAATAGTTGTGACTCTGTACATGGTAGGGAATGCCAAAGAAATGGACTTGGGGAAAAGAGGGTGCAAAGTAGTTGTGTGGCAGCTTTCAAGCCTAGGGGATGGTAATGGTGCCTAGGCATTGTGCACTGTTGAGGTGTACTTACTATGATGACAACGAGGTCTAAAAACCTGCAACATCCACCTGGGAGCATTGCTACAGTCCTGCCAGATGAGGGAGAGGGCTGACAGTCCTTGCCAGGACGGTTGCTTTGGTGCATCCCCCTATTCAGTGTTCACTGCTCTTGTGTAATATGTAGAGGATAAGAGTTTGACACAAAATTGAGTGTAGAGCTGTTTAAAACAGCCCTTGTTAGCTGGAAAGATGAGAGCTGTCACTTCTGATGTGTTGCCAGGTGTTCCTCTGCGGTAGCACATGGGAAGGAGAAGACTGTACAGGTCTGTCAGATAAATGAGTCATTGTCAAAACTCCTGACTGGGGGTTGCATTTGACTGCTCAGTTTGGGATGTGAATTCACGTCTGGCCTTTGTTCTCTCTGGGAAATTGTCCCCCAAGGGAAATGGGGCAGAAAAATATTCATGCTAATAATGCTGTCAACTGCTATTACCACATCATTAGTATTTCTTGTCATTTATTAAAAGCGAGTGATAATTCTTTAATGCTCATTGGCACTGCAGGAGGAATGCCCTGTAGTTTTGTGTTGCATCATCAGTAAAAGCTATCAAATATGTTCAGAAATATGAATGGACCCAGAACCTATGAATTTCCTAGAGGACATAGGAAAGGGATTTGAGCCTCCAGTTTGAGCACTTGGGGACCCATAAAAACCAAGCTATTGTACTTAGGCTGATATTGCATAAATGACTCCACATTTGCTCCAGAACAGTTTGGGGATCCACAAAACAAAATCCCTGTGGTATGTGAGGACTGAGAGCTGCCTAAGCCTGGCTCTGACACAGTCTGGGTATGTGGCACTCCCATCATGACCCTTGGCAACTTTCAACCATAGCACTTGAGAGTGCTATGCACCAAACTGGTGCATATTAAAGAAATGGAGAGTTATGTGGATTCAAGTATTGGTTTGGAATCAAGTTATCTGTCAAAGTGTAGGGTAGAAATGTGGTGGAAAATTCTGTTTGGTTGTTGGTTGAGTCCAATCCAGTGAGAGCTGGCCTCCAAACACAAAAACTCATTTTTGACTCTTCGTTTCATTGACATTATTAAAAGTATATTAAAAGAGGAGAATTATGACAATGACACTTTTAACTACTTGCATTATTCCCATCCATTGTATAAAATTTAAATGGCAAAAGGATTTTAAAACAAAAACCTTTTTTATAAAGTATAAATTATGTATAGGTTGTTTTGTCCTAGAGTCTTTTAACCCCTAAACACTGTAAACCCATAAACCCCAGGGTTTGTGGTGATTGTAATTGCACTCAATGTGTTACAACTGAAATTTGCTAGCCCATTGAGAATTATTAATAAAATCAAGACTTTCAGAACTGAGGGCAGGAACAGAAAACTGCCTTAGGATTTTTTTTTCAGCATGACTTTCGGCCTTGCTCAGGGGGAATAAAATGAGATGACATTGGGAAGAAAAGTATCTTACCAGAGCTTGTAGCTATTGCTGTTTTGAATGCTTATGCAACTGCTCCACTGGAGCCAGATTGATCCATTCACAGGCAATGATCATTTTATATCGTTTCATACACAAAATGCAATGCTTTTCTTTTAAGTTGTACTTCCTGATGGATGTTATTATGCTGAATCTTATTGCACTATGTTATAGTTCTGAAATATTTAGGTATTTATGTCTTTGGTAAGTAGAAGAGTAGAGTGTGAATATGATACTGTGTTTGAAAATATTTGTCTTTGTGGAGTAGGAAAGTACTCTAGGAAGATGAGCTGCTCCTAGCAGGGAAATTCTACTTTCTGTTCCAGCATGAGAGGGTAAAATGTAAAGGGCCTCCAGCCTCCAGGATCCCCTCATGTGCTTTAAACCCTTGTGTTAATAGAAGGATCTGTCACCATCTACTGTGATTTCCTCTACTCTTCCCAAAGTTGTTCTTGGAAAAAAATAGTGTGTTTAAGATTGCCTTATTATATACTGCATTTGAGATTTTTTTTTCCCCAAGAGCCACTCTGCCTTTAAAAATGTAAGCAATTAGCCCCACATATTTTTAATATCCTTGAAGTCACTGTTTCAGGGGTTTTGTTCAAGGATCCTTATAAAAGAGGAGAAAAATAGCACAGTAAAAGGAGAAGCTAAGCAGGAAAGAGGAGACAACACTTTGGAACTCTGTGCTTCAAAAAGAAATGAATGAAGGTTAAAACCTAGAGAGGAGTCATAAATGTTGTCACTTTCCTTTGCAGTGAGTAAACCACTTTTTATTTGTGCTCCCTGAGCTGTGTCTCCCATCGTGGGTCAGCCTGAAGCTGTAATATGGAATTATTTGAGTGCCCAGAGGCACACTGGTCGTGCTGCCCCATGTTGCAGGTGGGCAGCAGGACTGAGGTGTCCCAGCATGGAAGGGTTACAGGCAAGCACTGTACTTGGAGCCCACTTCCCTGAGGAAGCACAACATTCCTGCTCACAGCCCACTGGGACACCTCTGGCCTCAGCACACGGCACAACACAACCATTATGCCACCCTGAAGGGTCAGGACTCCTGCACTGCCATAGAACCCAGTGCTTAAGATTTCGAACTTTGCAAAAGGAGAGATGCTTTAATGAAATCTTCTACTTTAATGTAAAGCAGCAAGACTGTATCTTGCTGCCATATTTGTCTCAGTGTTACTCTATGGCATGAAATGAAACTTGTGGAGAGAAAGGAACTTCTATGTAAGGAACTTCTATGTAACTTTCATGCTATTCACAGTAGGTACTACTCAGTATTAACTGAGTACTTGCATCTGTGCAGCTGCCAGAGCCTGGATTTTTGTTATCAAACAAAATTATGTCAGCTAAAAGAAAATATTTAAAGTCTTATGAAGCCTTGTATAGCCTTGCAACCTGTCCAAGACCTGAGGGTAGTACCACACACTCACTCTGCACAGGGGTGTCTTACCCAGGAGCATAAAAAAGCATCACCACTACTTCATGCTAGCATTTATTTTTGTGAGGCTGCTCACAGGAGGAGGTTAACAAAGTGTAGGAATGTGTTGCTACCCTCTGCTGTTTCGGGCAAGCCCTGTCTGTGGTCATTTTTCAAAAAGAAAAGATTCAGAGGATGCTGTTGTGCTACCTGCAGCTCCTGTGTCTCTCTGCAGGTGATCCATAGGCTGCTGGAGCCCTGCAGAAAGGACTTGCATTTGTCCTCCAGCCAGTGCTCCACAGGAATCTCATCCAGAAGCCAAATGCAGATTTAGGGCATGTTTCAGCAGTGAACCAAGAGAGCAGCATCGGAATAGGGGAATTTTTGTCGATAACAGATCATGTGCTCAGCTGGCTGAGGAGAAAGGAAGAAACAGATATTGTATCTATAAGTCTAAGTAAGCCTGTGGGTGTGCATTAAGGACTTAACTCAATTTGAAAAATGCTGCCCAAATTTGTTTCTACTGTGTGTAAAGTGTTTCCAGGCCTCGGATGAGCCATTATATTTATCCAGCATGACATCTGTTAAAATATTTTTGAATAAGGAGCCTGTGTAGAGCATACATAATAAGATAGCTTTTGTGAGCATGTTTGTATTCCTGACAGACGAGAATGGCTCATTTGGAGCCTTCCCAATTTCATGCTGTTTAGGAGGTGTGCTAGATCCCAGATGAAAACCCACAAGAAAATGTAATTAGTGGAACAAAATCTAGTGCATATGCCCCATGGCTAGTTCTTACATTGCAGCAACTTTGCTGTTAATTTTAATTCTTCTTCGAAGTACTGAAAACAAGAGATTATTGAGTTAGGGACCTAATCACATCACAAAGTCAAGCCTTATTTTCCAGTCCTTCGATACTTTTTTTTCTTTAAAGAATATTTTTAAAGGGACCAAATCCTTTATTCATTAAGAAAATATAGCAACCTGGGTCACAAACTTTGACCTGGAATTGGAATCTGACAGGACCCAGAAAAAAGGTGAAACAGAATGGCCAACTTTCTTCAGTAAAGATTTGTAGAATCTTACTTCTGGTTCACCGAGTTTCAGGCCAAAGGAAATTTTACAGCCAAGCTACAAATATTTGGAAAATGTGAATTATAATGGAAATGCTGACACTACCTTAACCACAGAGGCATAAGCAGCTCCATGTTGTGATCTGGCTGTGCTGTTTTGACAATGGTTATATGATAGTGCAATCCAGGCCTGGAGAACTTCTGGCTAAATATATCAATATGAACCTAATTTACTTAGACCTTAGTATAATCATTCACATTAAAAATCTATTGCACTCTGATGTATAGATCAAGACATTTTCTTTCTCCCTGATTTATACCAGGTAGGTACGTGTTAAAGTACACAATAAATAGGCAGAGTATTAAATAGCTGAGGTGGTGCTTCTTCAGACTTTTCTTCCGATCACTATTTACTGAACAGTATCATAAGAACTATATATCCTTCAGAGTGTTAATGTGTAACCGGAACAGAGAACGTAGGAAAGGTGGAGAAAAGTTAGATATATAAGCAAGAAAAAGTGAGGTATTGATTTTATTGACTGGTTTGTTAACTTCTGACATTGCAATAAAGCCTTATTTATTTGTATACAGAAGACTCAATTATATGGATACATATTATTTAAACAGCTGGATTATTTACAGTGGAATTGCAGTTTCATAAATAGTACAGACCTGCACTTCTCAAGCTGATGTTTATTCATTGTTACCATTTGGAGAGTTGTGGTATCTGCAGATGCTCTTTGGAGGGAAGTCACTAGAACAGCATTAAGCAAACCCCAAGCTATTATAACTCTAAGTGTGGGCAGTCCCATGGTGTATTGGAGAGCACTCCGGACTCTGAATCCCAAGGACCTGAGTTCGAGTCTCAGTGGGACCGTTCCCTGGCAGTTCAAGCCCTCCCTGCCATCCCATCCCGTCACATCTCGGATGCTCAGCAGGGTCAGCCCCAGTCAGTACCGAGTGCTGTGACAGTCCCGAGGACTTCCCTGTCACTGTCCAAGCTTGCTTGGCCGTGGCAGATGGACCTCAGGACTGAAATGGTGGGGCCAGTTCTGTGCATGCTGTGCCTCACCTAAAAAATCCACTGTGCAGGCTGGAAGGGCAAACCCATGTCGGGAGAGCCCTGCCCAAATCTTCGTTAGTGAAGTTTGGCCATACATAACAAAGTGTCCAAAGTACACTGGCACATACAAGCTGTTCCCCCTCCACAACGACTGAAATGAAAACTATCTAATCCGGGTTTCTGTGACTGGAATAAGCATCATGCTGGCAATACCTGCCAATGGGATCACTCTAAGTGACATGGCCAGGACTTCTCTGTGCCCTGATGGCCCAGAAACATTCTGTGTGTGAGGGAAGGTCTTGGAGGAGTGGTTGGGCATTAAGCCGAGATCTTCCTTTTAACAGGTAATCTTTCTTTCATTTATGGCAGCTGTAAGGAACAGAAGTGCTGGCCATTTCAAACCAGCCCTGGCTGCCTTTTGCTTATCCTCAAAGCTGGGAGCACTCAAAGAAGATATTAGGAAGGGAACAGCAACCCAATTCCATAAGGCCTATTGGCTGTTCTAAACCATCTTTTGGCTACTGTGGTCGTTTTGGCTTTGGTTTCAGCCGGGCCTCAGCTAGGCCTCAATTCAGCAGTCCCAAAGGATGGGACATAGATCAGAAAGGACAAGCATCACCTGACTTAAGCAACTAAAGAGGTATTTCATATCATCTAACATCATCAAGAAGTGTCAAGAAGTATAAAAAGAGAGGAAGGTGGAGCTTCTGCCTCTTTTGGTCTTTGCCTCAGCCCCGTGGAGACACACTGCTCTTCCTATACCAAGATGAGGCCTTGTGGCCATCCCCGCTCTGTTATCCAGGGAGGGGAACATTTTCTTGTTAATTTTTCTCCTCTCTTGATGGGGGTCTTCTTTGGAAGAGTTTTTGGGAGATTATGTGGGGTTTGAGTGGTTGGAATCTGTATTATTTAGTTGGGTGACTCCGTAGCTATTGTTGTTAGTTTGGTTTTTTTCCCCACTCACACTTATACATATATGTATTATATCATATTCTGGTTTTAATTGTCTTTCTTTTGTATAATATAAGAAGCTTGCTACTTCAGGTTCTGGGGGGTTTTTCCCTCCCTCTTCTTGTCTTGGGGTGGGAGGGAGGGAAGGATGGATACCCTTTCTTTCTGTGTTGGGCAGTTGGCATTTTGCCAGCCCTTACAGAATAGTTTAAAAGTGTTTTCTTTAATAGCTTTTCTAGAAGGAATCAGTGATTACTTTTTGCCCAACTCCAAATTATGTTTAGTAGGCACGTACACATAGTCTGAGATCTGACATAATCCTCAAAGTAAATAATATGACAAATGGAAGCTGATGCTGGTTTTGTGTTGTTGTGTAATGGAGTTAGAATAATGACAGGACAATAATATAATAGAATTCTGCAAAGCCCTCACTCGACTTTAAGTGGAAGTAAAATCTTAGAAGTGAGAGGACAATAAAATAATGCTTTGTAAAAAGGATAAAGGAATAGTGTTGCCCAGGTCTATTAGTGACATAACACACTATGAATTCACTTAAATTAATAGCATCTTTTACCAGTAGTTATTTTTCAATCACCATAATGCTGAAAAAATAAACAGAAAAATATAATACAAAAATGGAAGTGATGTAGAAACTGATTTGTTTAAAAATATGTGTCTATATATAGAGAGGCATACACATATATATGTGAAGATGAGCATTGGCATGGATTAGCAACAGTTTGTATATTCCATATAATTTAATCCTGTTAGGATGTGTCACAGTGCCCTATTTGAAGCACGTTGCCTGCCACTTGCTATTTTGGCAAAGCTGAGTTCTGTGGCTTCTTTCTGCCTTCTTCCCTTCCTTCACAGCATGTTGTTACAAAGAGGTCTTGCCACAACAAGGCGTTACTAACCGGGAGCTCTTTCATGCACTTGGGTTGTCCTGGGATATTTGCCTCTTACACGGGAAGCTTTTTTAACCTGTGCTATATCCTTCAACCTTTCTAGAGAACTAATTCAGCATGTTTATAATCCAGTGGGAGTTTGACTCACATAAAGGCAAGATCAACATATTGCAGGAACAGTATCCAAATGTTTGCAAATCACTCAGTTATTTCTCTGCAGATAATTTAGGGTATTTTCAGTGTACCAAAATACCATCTTAGTGACTGCTGTGGAGTGTTTTGCTGTCACTGACTGGCAAATAGTTGCTTAAATCCAGACACAATGATAATGTTGGCTACTAGTCCTTTAGCTATGTTTTGTATTTTTACCTTTTGAGCTATGAAGGAGGGAAGGAATGGAGGGAGGTGTGTGTGAACCAAAAGCCCTTGCTGTGTGTTTAGAACGGTTTAATAATGGTAAGGCTTGGCATAGTTTGCACAGTTGGCAGACTGGATGCTCTTTAAATCAGACAAAGTGTTTGGGAACTCCTGGCAAAAATCAATTGTAAATAGCCACTACCATTGATTTCAGACAACAGTGAAGAGACAGAAGTCAATGCAGTTCAGGATTTACAAGATCTGGAGGCATGGATGCCATGAGTTCCTGCAGCTCCCAGCCAACACTTCCATTTGAAATAATGTCTCACCCTGCTGAGCCACATCAGGAGAACTTGCTGCAGATCCCAAACGGCACAGGTTCCTTTCCAAAGCCTGTTGTATTTCTGTAGCTACAAATTGCTGAAGGTACATGTGCAGCTAAATAGGTTTATACTGAAGGCTTGCTAGTTTTGTTATGTAGTCTGATCTAGGAGTGTGGTCCCCTGCACACAGAGTTGCTGCCACTGTTAGGGTTTCCTCCTGGGCTCCTCCAGGAACCTGCTCTGTGGGACGGCTCTTTCAACAGTCTCAATAAAGTCCAAACTGCTGAACAACCTGTAATGAGTCACTTGCTGGAGCTGCCCCACAGGGCTGTGTGAGCACCACAGCAGAGTGTAAAACTGTTAAAGACCCCACAGGGATGGAACCAGACTGAACTCAGCAGCAACCATTGCTGCTCTACCATGCTTGCTGATCAGGATGCTCCAGCAGGAGCTTACACATATTGTGGGGCACGTTTAGTTAAGCTCTGCTGCCCGGTGGTTTTACTAGGTTTAATTGAACGCTTCCTGCCTTAACTGGCTATTTTCCTCTCAACAAAATCCAATAGGATAGCAGGTTCATCTTCTCCCCATCTTACAGCTTTTTCTTTCCAGTCTCTTGTCAAAGCTGTGAGTTGAGTTTCTGTCATCAGCCACCTGCCTGTGCCCTCTCCTTTGGAATTAGTCTATCTTGTAAAAAGCAAAGCACAGCAGAGATACTACCCTTTTCTTCCACCCAGAAGCCTGAATTACTGTGCACCAGAGTTCCTCCACATGCATTGCCTGTAGTACCAGCAGCCAAACATAGACTAAATAAATTGCGGAGGTTCCCCTGGCAAACAGCACTGTATATCATTTTAAGATACCTTCATAGTCTACCTTATTTAGGGGAAGGATACAGGAGTCAGGTGGGGATGGTGAGTGTCGGAAAGTTGGGCTTACCCTCTTGGCTATTAGGAAAAAAGACACACACACAGAGAAATGCTGTAAAAAATCATAAAGAAATCTTAGATAGCTATAAAGATGGCAAAGTGTAACCATTGTCCTAAAATAGATGTTCTTTAATGTGCTCACTCTTTGGCATTTAGTAAGCTTCCAGAGATGGAAAGAAAGGCAAGTTTAATTTAGAGAAGTCTCCTGCCCTTCTTAGCTAGGGATCAGCTGCCCAACATGAAATAATAATGCATTCAACTGTCCATCTTCTGGTAAGTAACCTTTATCAACATTGCATTCACCAACACTAACAGCAAACAGTGAGTATGAAATGTTGTATGAATTCAGGGAAAACTGATAGGGTCTTTGTGACCTTAATGTGATTATATTTGTGCTAATGCATACAGTATAAAAGAAACTAGAGCTCTCAATATGAAGGGTCCAATTCATAAAAAATGTATGTGCCATTAACAAGGGATTTAGGGGGTGAAGAAAAGTAGAATGAGTCTATTTTGAATAAAGAACATTCTTTTGCAATTATATCCCTTCACCTTTTCTGCAGTAGCGACACTTGTCTCACATGAAGTATCTGAAGCAGAAGAATATTCATATAAACACCAATATGAAAAAAATCTTCTCTTAGAGAAAAGAGAAAGAGGAAAAGATGAGACAATTAAAGAGGAGCAAAAATAAAGATGGGAAAGAAGAAAATTTAACGGCCTTGGGAGAACTGGGGCTTTGAGTTCTGTGATTTTTGTGCCTCGGTATGGTTGTTGTTTTGTTAGGTGGTAAATATAACCAGTGGTTGCCCAGGAGGAGTTCTCTGCAACGTGAATCAATTTAATAGTCTGATTTTCAATACAAGGAGTCATGTAGTTGTAATGTTATCAGTCCTAATGCAGAAAGATGCAGGTACATAAATGCAGCCCCAGCTCTGTGCGTGCGGGTAAGGAAGGCAGTAGTTTCAGCTCCCTCATGTGCATTGTGGGGGCATATCCTTTGGGAGAGGGTACCCCCAGGGACCAGGCAGAGATGGCATTTTGTGCTCTGCTGGCAGAATGAGTTTGAGCTCCCCAGATGATCTTAGTAGCTTTACTGTAGCAACTGTGTGGCAGTTTCAGATAAGTATAAAACTCTGGTGTTTACTTACTTAAGGACTGAATGATGTGCTCAGTAAAGGGAACCTGCTCTGTTCATTCTGCTGTCTAATTCAATCCATTTTGCATGCAGGAATTTTAGCATTTCTGCACAGAATATTACACTGACATATATGTCAAGATGATCAATCAATACGTCATTTCCTTATCACACCACTAGAAGGTTTTTATACATTTTTATACATTTATACGGAAAAATTAAGAATGAGAGTTAACTTACATGAGTTGACACAATCTGACATTGTGGGAGATGTGTAGAGTATTTGTATGTTGTGCTAAAATGATTGAACAGTGACATAATAACATCAACCTTTGCAATTCTGTTAAGTTTCAGAATGAATGGGTGCTGGTAGTAATCCTACAAACATCCAGATCTCTACTTGCTTGTGTTTCTTTGTGAGGTTGAAATTACTACCTAAAAATGAAAGTATAGATCAGTAGGAAAAGGTGAATCGTTTGATTATCTGTGGAAAACCTGAGACTTAGAGAAGTTTTATACAATCCAAATGAGTGACTTGTGTGTCACGTCTTGGTCATGGACTGGAGGGAGACAACTATCTAACTACTTCAGTTAAATATAAAAAGTCCAAGTTTATCATTATTCTAATGTAATTTATGAGATTGGTTTTCTTTGATGAGGTAACAGGAATCTCTCTGATATCTGTAGGGTAATCCCAATGTAAAGCAGATTCAGCATAAAATCTCAATTTTCTCTCCTGCAAGTAATGTAAAATTTAGGTGTGTTTGTGAAATTTTGTGTAGCAATCTGATTGCTAATGATTTACAAAGAGGTGATTTGTGGAGGTTTCCTCCCTACACTCTAAAGCAGCAGGAAAATGCAAATAGTGAAATTAAGAGCCATAATATGGTGGTTTGTGGCAGAATGAAGATTGTTTGGGGGGAATATTTTTTTTTTCATTATCAGTTGCATCTTTTTCTTTCAGCTATTCAATTTTATTCAACAAGGTTGCACTTGGTATAATTGCTGATAGTTAAGGGTTCATTTAATGAAGAGATGAGTTACTTTAATCAGAGATGATGGACTCACATCATACTTGATAATTTGTATCTTATCAGTCTGTTTAATTTCTTTAAAAAGTTACACTTTTTTCTCCTGATAAAATGGCTTTTGATCTAAATGCAGCTATATTACATTCTCAGACTATGAGTTTATTAGTTTTAAAAATGTAAGACTATTTTTTCTCACAGACAGTATTTTTACTTAAATGATTTCATTCTCAAAGCTGTATCTTTAACGTGAGTTGTCTCAGTGAGTAAGAAAAAAGTCTGCTCTTGATTTCTTATTGTTATGGTAACTGAGAGATAAATACAAGTAATTTAATGTCACATTGTGGAAGTGTATCTAAAGATTTTAATATGAACTGTTCTTTGAAATGTATTCTTTTATTAATGTTGCTTCATTTAAAATATTTGCTTAAATCTCAGAAGGATTTATGTGTTCCTTTGACTACTGAAAATCTAGTCTTACTAAATTTGATCCTGCTTATTTTTCAAAGTTTCCAGGTGAGGGACATCAGTTATAATGTGGGGGATCAGAGCATTCTCCTCTTCCTGGGCCACTGGGAGATAAAGACACTTTGAACTGAATTACCTGTTGTGTTGCTGGAAATGTGTAAGAAACAAAAAGGAAGCAAACTGTGGAAAGCCTGTTAATAACTAGTGCATTTACAGCTGTAATTTTGTATGAGGCTCAGAGGCCTTGGGATGTAGAATTTCTTTTCTCTTCTGATGTTTCTCTTGTTGTTTTTCTTTTTTAAACCACATATTGTATGACATGGTTTTTCACTTGGTTTGGGAACTTTTTTTTCCTTTTTTTGCTATGGGGAGAAGAAGGTTGCCTTTGTTTTACTTAGCTTTATTTTAAATAATATTTTATTTTAAGAGGGTTATTTTACAGTGTTTACAGTGCACTTCAATTTTTTATCATGTCATGCCCTTCCAGCCCCTTGGTGGGATGAGAGGTGAACGTATGTATTATATAATTCATAATTAATTTATGATGAATCACATATGATGAATGCTGCTCATTAAATATTAAAGCCCTGTCCTCAGCCATGGCAGTGCTGTGGCAGCAGCACCCCTGACTGTCCCATGGTGCTGTTGAGCAAACTCCTTGGCTTAGGCTGTGTTGTCAGCTCTCAGTTGTCTGCCTGGGCAGATGGTGTTAAGATTGGCTCTCTTTGCAGAGCAGGTGCCTGTTGCTGCCTTCCCCCTGCCCTTTGTGCACCAGCAGCTGGAGGTACAATGAGAGTACAATCTGTGCAAAGACGGGAGAACAGAGAAGGTGCTGCTGTAGCTCCTCAACTGCACAGGGAGTGTTGTGAGTCCTGGTTCTTGCTGACAGACCCCTCTCTGATGTAAAGCTGGAGAACAGCCTAACAGGAGGTAATGGCCTGAGTCTGGACAAGTGGAAATCCAGGCTGGATTTTGACAGTCCATTTTTATTAGTGAGGACTGGAATTCGGACAGGGGGATAATTTACTTGCAGAGGTCATTCCAACAGCTGGAATGAATCAACTTCCAAATAAAGGCAGTAAACCAGAGGGGAGAGACGATGTAGGGGATTGTGTGCTACCAGATTAGGGCAGCTGGGCTTAATGAAGGCATTTTTCTCTAGTTCATAGCAGCGAATCTGTTAATCAGAAATAGCAGAGAAATCAGAAATAGGCAGAGCTCTCCTGACTCCTCTGAAATCAGGGGAATCCACTCAGTCAACATTAAAAGGCAGAGAAGGAAAAGGAACCTTTTACCGGTGTTTTGTGCTCTGCTTTGCCTTCCTGGGAGCACAGACCTGTGTGACTCACTGAATACAGCGAGCAGAAAATGCTGTCGCTGTGTGTGATGCAACAGAGCTTAACCCTGGAATCCTCACCTCACTGTACTCACTGCCAGCCCAGCAGGCACATTGTCCTGTGCATTTGGTTGACTCTTGACTGGCTGTTACAGCATGTGGATTGGAAGGGGCAGGAGAAATGTGAGGATTTCAGTCAGAGACTCTGGCACAGCTGATTTGGTGGAGTTGCCGTCTGGGCCCCCCTGCATCACATGGAAGGGTGTGCTGCTTTCCTCAGGTGCTGCATCCCAGGGAAAGGAAATTAGAAGCAGCAGGTAGAGAATCTGAGCACTAAAATAAATAATAAAAAAAAGATAATCTGTGCTGTGTAAGTGTGCGAAAGGAACATAATCCTAAGTGATTCCAATTAGTACAATGCAAGAGGAAAGGAGTGTAATTAATTTTGGCTTTATGGTTCTGTATAACCAACTTGTACTACATCAAGATTGTTAGAGCAAATATTGAAAAATCCTTAGGGTACAGACAGCAGAAATCAGTTGTTCTTTGGATAGCTGTACCATGGAAAAAAGAATACTAAAGAACAGGCATGTTTCTTCAGAATTTATTATTTATTTTCTCAGAGCTCAAGCTATAGAAATTGCAATAAAATCTAATCCTAGTGAATGTTTGACTTTGGTTTTGTTCTTTTCCCAAAGCTTTCATAGGACAATTTAATGATTTGACAGATTATCAAGAGCTTGTTTTAATATTAATTAAATCACACACAAAGAATTCTCAGCCCTTAAAATTACATAAACAAAATTGACTTATAAGATTTGATCTTAATGGAGAGTGATATATTCATTGGTACTGAGCCTTTGATCTAATATCACTCTACACATACAGCTGTGATGAGAAGATTAAAAAAAAGGACCATGTGAGTATGTGGAAATTACCAAAGGAAAAATAATGTTTAGTAACAAAAGGCTTTATTTTGTTTAGAAGGAACCTGTACTGGGGAAACCCTATCCTTGGTCTTAGGGGTGGCAGCAGCACTAGGATTGTTATGCATTTGAAAGAAAGAGTCTCACAAATCTCTCTCTTTTTGTATAACCCGAGTTAATGAATTGCAGATAAAAAAATTTAGTGACTGCATCTCTTTTTGCATGTTATTAGTCAATTGTTGGAATCCTCACTGATTATTGCAGGCCAGCTTATTCTCATTATTAAGTGGCAGTGGTCATTAAAATGCCAAACATATTTTTATAGAATTCACTTTATAAAATACAAGCAAGTTTGTATGCTTTTATTAGTTCCAAATCAGATATTTCAATAGAACATTTGTAAGTATTCCCAGAACAACATCCATTTCTGAGTTTTTGAGACCACACAAAAATATTACCAATTAATAAGATTTTCAGATTTCTGCATAATGTCTCTGCACAGTTATTGTTTAATCCAATTCTAAAATGCTGTTATGATTGACACCTTGCTGTAGAGATAAAGTCAATTGAATAATATGTATCAGTCAATTTTATTTGTATCTTAATGTGGTGAAGGTGGTTTGTTGGGTTTTTTTCACATTTCCATTATTTATAAGTTGTTCCCCTTGGAGAATATATAAAAGAATTTGTTTTAAATGAGCTGATAATACCATCTTTAAAATTTATAAGTATGGCAGAATCGTATCCTTTTTCCTTACCATACAAGGGTGTGCCAAGAAACTGCTTCTGAATTATCTCGCTATTTATAGGACAAACATTGGAAAAGAGCAACTTGTTAAGGTTTACTTAGAACAGAATTCTAAGTAAAAAAAAACCCCAAAACCAAACAACAAACCAGAATAGGAGGTATTGCTCCAACCAGGAGACCTGGTGCTATTGCCAGGAGTCTCTTCATGAGAGCCCACGGTACTCTTGCAACTGCGTTTGATACTTGCTGTCATTCTTACGGCTTCAAAGTGTGGGCCTGATCACGACATCAGAGCTGAGAAACTGTGAATCAGTGCAAGCCCTTCACCCAGTGGAAGCAGAGGATTGAAAACATCTTGGTACTTTCTTACAGCTGATGGAATATTTTTATTTCTCTTCTTCCCTTTTTTCCAATGGGTATTGCAGACTTCAGCAAAATCCAGTAGGGCTGGGCTGTGTTCTGTGCTTATCAAGTCATTAGTGCCCAGCATAGGGTTCGATTCTTGGCTATTGATCATCTCAATAAATGCTGGAAATCTTCAGTTTCACAGAATTTTGCTTGTTCTCCACATGCCATTTAAAAAACAAGCTGCCGTTTGGAAGCATGCTCGTTTTCAGTGCATTTTTATTCTGCACAGTAGAGCCTTTGCTGCCTCAGTAGCTGACAAAATAAAACACTTTATTAAAATAGAAAGTAGATGAGACTTGATGGTTTTTCAGATACTTTTTGCCTTCAGGAATGGCGGTGGCTGGTGCTCACCTGAGCGTGGAGGAACGCGGTTCCCACACGCCTGTAAATTGCTGTCTAATGCAGCCCACATTAGCGGCGCTGAGGAGAGCTCCGGTTTCACTGCTGTCACATTGCTCTAACTCCCTCCATGCCTTGGCTGCTCTGAATGAGTGTTAGCATAATTTATGCAGCTGATAAGTGATTTGAGTGCTTGAGTTATTGATAAAGCACTTTAACGTATCATTTTCAGCTTCATATTATGTGACATCAGAGTAGAAGGGAATGTGGCAGGCCCCAGGCTTGATATTAAAGTCAATCTGCTCTTTGGATTTCAGAGGCCAGAGGAAACACAGTGCTGCCTGACACGAGCCCAGCAGACCAGCACCAACCCAGTCAGTCCCATCCTGCATTCCCTGTTGGGCATCAGGTCAGTATCTTTCTTTTCAACTAATTGAAATGTGCAGTTTGATGAAAAATAAATGACCGTGATTGATCATCTTTGATCTGTGTAATGTAGAAAACGTGATTCTCTTTGGCTGCATTCAGTGTTACAAAAAAGGAGCATGTATGTATTGTGTATGTTTTAAAAGTCATGTTTGGCAAGATTAGCTTTATGTATGTTTTTCTAAAATAAAAACCTAAGCAGTTTTGCATATTTAGGGGTTAAATTATTTGAATTTCATATGTAAATTTCTTTTGAAATAAATGATATTAAAAATCTTGTACAATTGTAATACAGCACTATTGGCTCTGACAGTTCTGCCTATCACACACAGCTCCTTCATTAGTAAAGGTATTTCATTATCTTTTGTGCCACATACTTATTTTCTTTAGAGCAGAGTGTGGGCACTTTATGAGCCTTTAAAATATTTCCCATCTCACTTCACGATTTTGTCCAAGTCCAACCATACTCAAAGAAGCCACTTGATGTTCTTCTGCTTCCCAGGGCAGTCTTGGTCCACAGAGCTTCTGGTAGTTGGTTACTGCAGTGTTTGCTGCTGTTACCAATCAGAATACAGCTGGGAAGATCTGGAGACATTGGCATTTAGGTACTTGTAGGCTGACTTGGGTTAGGCCTTCTTTTGCTGTAGATTATCTTTGGTGCATGTGAAATAAGTTTCCCAGTGGAAATTCCACTGGGATTGCTACCATGCTCCATCACTGAGGTTTGCAGTTGTCAAACTCCCTGTGCAGGTACAAAAGTGTGTTTGAAGATCCTGGAAGCCATGCCTGTCTGTAATGGCCCATGAAAGGCTGCCAAGGCAGGAGGGCTGGCAGGGTGTGATCCTGAGCTCTGCTCTGTACAACAGCCCTGTGCCTGTGTCTCTTACAGCCGCTCCTGACAGCCCAGCAGCTGGCCTCGGCAGTGGCAGGGGTGATGCCAGGGGGCACTCCAGCCCTCAATCAGCCTATACTCATTCCTTTCAACATGGCTGGGCAGCTGGGGGGCCAGCAAGGACTCGTCCTAACTCTACCTACAGCTAATCTCACCAACATCCAAGGACTGGTAGCAGCAGCTGCAGCAGGAGGCATCATGACTTTGCCATTGCAAAATCTACAAGGTAAGTCATGCTGATCATTTTTCTACTGGGTTCTTTCACTTGGTTGTTTCACATCACCTCTTCCTTTAAAAATGAGTGGTCTCTGTTCCAAATTAAATGCTGCTGTCCATGCATATTGAAAATTAGTGGCTGGATTGGTTTTGAATGCTTGAGAGATACTTAAGGGATATTTGTATTTTTATAAAAACATACTGGAAGTCAGGTCTTACATTCTGTGGGTCAGTGATGTAAATCAGTTAAATGATTCATTAGGCTTTTTCTGTCATCAGTGATCAACGTTCTCTACTCTCAACTCACTTTAAAATTTCAAATCATCGAATGATAAAATCACAGAGTTCTAAGGGGTTGGAATGGACCCTAAAGATCCCATAGTTCCAAGCCCCTGGCCATGGGCAGGGACACATTCCACTGTATCAGGTTGCTCCAGGCCTTGTCCAACCTGGCTTTGAACACCTCCAGGGATGGGACATCCACAACCTCCCTAGGCAACCTGATCACCACTGTCACAGGAAAAAAATTTCTTCCTAATTTCCAACCTAAATTTCTGCTCTTTCAATTTGTACCCGTTATTCCTTGTCCTACCACTACAGTTCCTGACAGACAGTCCTGCTCTGGCTTTCCTGTAGAACCCCTACAGGTACTGGAAGATGCTCTGAGGTTTCCATGTAATCTCCTCTTCTCCAGGCTGAACAGCCCCAACTTTCTCAGCCTGTCTTCGTAGAGCTGAAGCTCCAGTGCTTTTGTCAACTTCGTGGCCCTCCTCTGGACTTGCTCCAACAGTTCCATGTCCTTGTTATGTTGGGGGCACCAGAACTGTGCACAGTGCTCCAAGTGGGGTCTCACAAGGGCAGAGTAGACGGGAAGAATCATCTTTGCCCTGCTGGCCACATTCCCTTTTGATGCAGCCCAGGATTCCATTGACTGCCAGCTCACCTTGAGTTTTTCATCACCCACCACCCCGAGTTCTCTGCCGGGCTGCTCTCAATCACTTCTCCACCCAACCTGTGGGTGTGCCTGGGGTCGCTGTGAAAGGTGTAGGACCTTGCACTGTGCTTTGTTGAGCTCCATGTTGTTTGCATCAGCCCACCTCGTAAGCCTGCCAAGGTCCCTCCGGGTGACATCCCTTCCCTCCAGTGTATTCGCTGCACCATTCAGCTTGTTTCACCCCCGCTGGCTAGAGCAGCTGAATGGAGGCAACTAGAAACACAGTATTGCATGAAAATAACTTTTAAAAATAAAGCACACACACACCCCTCTTTAATAATAAAATCAGAGTTTTCTCAGCGCTCAGCTTGCCCCAGATACGTTTTTTCATTCTTGCTGTGGGAGGTCTGCTTTATCAATAAGGTTCCCTCATCCTCTTTCAAGCTGTTGAGGGAGTTGCATGACTCAAAAGTACTAAGCAAAAAGTTAATGTCTATATGTATCCTCCCCATTGTCTGCGCTGTACCATGTTTGCAACTGTTCTGTCCTAGAGAAATCTGCTTCATTTTCTCTGTGGTCTAAAATCAGGCTGAAAGCAGTTCCACAAGTTTTCTTTTCTTCTCCAGAATTCTCTGCTGTTAAATCAATGTGTCTAATGCTGTTAGGAACAGTACTCAATCCAAAACAAAGCAAGTTAGCCAGTATCTTATAGTAGAAAGTGTATTTAATGGAAAAGGATAGTAAAGGGAGTAATTGTCTGGTGTGAAAGTGCTGAAGGTGTGTGAAGGGGGTGTCAAAATAAAGCTTTAGCTCTTTAGGTTTATTTATTCATTGTTATTTCTTTCTGATTTAAATGGTAGGGAAAGTTTTCCTCAAATGAAATGGTGAAATTTTTAAATGAATCCTCTGCACAATGCCCTGATTACTTTTTACTTACCAGACTGGTGGCTGCTGATTACCAGGTGTATTGTTTGAAGCCCCAGAGCCTACAGGTTGTAAAACAGAGGAAGCAAAGAGACAGCTCATGTGTTAAACAAACTCCCTTACAAAGCACAGGCACAGTATTCTCACCTGTTGGAGCAGCTACTTGCCTTTACCTTGTGCATGTTTTAAAGTTTAATGTCAACAGACCTCTCTTATCATAGTTGTAAATGGTTTTCACTTTAATGTTTAAAATAATGTCTCTCTCATACCATTAAGCTGCACCAAAGAACCTGTCATTCATAAATCATAGATGAAAAGGACACACTAATGCACAAATTTTGCTTGTTTAAAATTTGAGAGTGCATGTAAAGTAGGGAACTGGAGATTAAAAAAATAATGCAGGAACAGGAGCGGGTAAAAGCAGATATAATAAAGTGAAGGGGAAGTAGCTTTTTAGTGTAGGTGGATGATGAAATCTTAATGAAGAAACAGGCATTATAAAAATGTATCCTTCCACTCTGAAGTGCTCCAGGTTATAGTTGCTGGGTAGGTAGTATTATAAATAAACATAAGCTTGTGCAGTTCTTACGTCATTTATTCACCCTGTGTTGCAAAGCTGGAGAGCAGGGATTGAGCCAGGCAAACCTTTGCTCTTTAGTTTAGCCATGGATGGCTAATTGCTAGCTAAAAGGTGTAACTCTGCTGCCACATAAATTTTGCAGGCAATGACCTTATACCAGATGAAAAGGTTCCCTTTATGATCTTTACTGGTAGATAGGGGCATGGGATCAAACAGGGACTTGCTGGAGTACAGTTCCCTGTTTATGAACACAATCATACCTTCCATAAAGTATCTGAAAGGAACAGAACTCATGAATTTATTTAGTTGTGTTGCTGTTTGTTATCTTTTCTACCCTTCCTTCTCTATCTTCTAAGAAAGTACTACTGCCTGTCCCCAGTATTTGGAACTGGAACTGATACACAAGAGAGTGAAATAACTTGGTTAAGGTATCTCTTCACTGCCCTGAGTCACAGCTGTAAACCTGCTGCTTCCTCTGAGGCCACTGCTTAATGCATGCATGAGAGAAGGCAGGAGTCACATGAGAGTGTTGTGGGTGTCATCAGCTCCGCTGAACCTGATTGACTTCTCGTCCCTGTTTTTTTGTGGTTGGTTGAAAGATAATCGTAGAACGTGCGTTCTGTTTTGTAGCTGGCACTTTTATAGGTACACTCCTAAAAGCTCAGATTTCAACACAGTTTTGGTAATTCCTGCCTTTTGGGCAAAACCAGACCATAATTATCAGCCTCCATCTCTTCAGCCTCTCTGTGGCACGGTCAGCTTGGATCACTGGGGATATGTTTTCATGCTGTTCTCCAACGTGTCTTATCACTCCTTTTGTCACCTCTGCTGTCCCTGAATTTTCAGTGGAGTCAAGCAGAGATGTCCACAGCTCCTGTGAGCTGGGTCTTCTCCTGTCTTTCTTTTTTCATAAGAAAACTTCTCAAGTTCTTCACTGCAAACCACCCCACTCAGGTAACTCAAAAGATACCCTAAGAACATTTTGAATAATGTATGAATTCAGAAAAGTTCCATCTAATGCTGACCAGGGGAGTAGTTCCACTACAGTTTGTGTGATCCACATGCATGTTTCACTGATGTCTTCTCAGGAACTTTCAGCTCTGGGTCAGGGTGATAGGTATGAGACCTCAGGGTGATGGGGTACAACAATGAAATTCCTTGCTTGTGGAAAGAGAAAAAAAGCACTCAGTGATAGGAATCTTAGAGGAGATATGTTAAGTATTTAAAATGAGAAAACAAGAGTTTCTTTTGAAAGTCAAGATGTTGGTAAAATGGAGCGATTAATGATATGGAAATTACTCACACAGTATAACTTAGTGAAATTGCCTATTCTTCACTTGTCAGTTACCTATAAATAAGAAATTCCCCTTCCCCGCCCCCCGCCAAGGTATTTGTGTTAAATTGTTCACTTGCTGTATGGTCCTGATCCACCACTAAGTTGATAGGATTTCATTGCTGTAAGTGAGAGAAGGTTTAGACAAAACCAAACCTCTTTCAAAACGTCTTCTCTTCATACATACTTGATTATTTTCTGTTCATTCCACTGCATCATTTGCTATACACGCTGCTGTACCATATCTGTTCCCTGAGCAGACACATCACATGGGTGTGAACAGAATGAAGGAAGGTAAATGTGCAAATTCTTGTTGTGAAACAGAAAAATATGCTTTCCCTGGCTTCAAATTTCGTATGCACACTGAGTATGCAAAGACTGGAATTTACTGAGATGCAAGAGAGTTGGTGGCAAATAGAACTCTCTGCCTTAGTGAAAACAGAAATCCCTGAATATAATACAGGTTTACCTATGGAATTTTAGCTTTCCACGAACAGTTCTTTGAAGAAAACAGTAAAATCAGCAAGCATAACTTTTTACTGTAATCCACTAAAAGCGCTGAAGATAAAAGTTTAAAAACCATCCATGAAAGCTGTTGTGCCAAGGAATTTCCACACTTGTTTTCCTCTCACTATTTCTCAGAACTACAGCTGGAGCAAAGCCATGTTCCCCTCACACTTTGGAGGTGTCACAGTAAAAATGGTGAGACTTTGAGAAGGGAAAAAGTGGAGCAAGTACCCCACAAGACAATGTGGTTTTTTTGATCTTAGTCCTTTGCTTCTTGGCCTGTCTTTATTGAGGTAATACAGAAAATAATCTGCTGGCTTTCTTCTTAATTATCTGAACTGGTGGTTATCAATACCTACCTTGCTGTCTTCAGGAAACTTTTCTATGGGCTGAACAGTTTCTTCATCTCTTTTACCATGTCAGATTTCTCTGAGTTTTGGGAGGAGTGTGTTCTATTTTTTAATTTTAGTTATCCTTCTCACGAGTCTCTCCAAGGGACCAGTAGTTGCTTGACCTCAGAGGATTCCGTATTGCCTGAGAGCTGATTCATGAAAAGACATTCTCTACTGAAGCCCGTCTGATTTTATGTTTCAATGTAATATTTCTGCATAGTGAACAGAAGGAGACCCTTTTTTTTTTTTGGTGGGTGGGAGCTGAGTTTTTTCTATCTTATTTTCTTAATGTAATTTTTAACCCTGTGGCTTTCCTATTGAAATAACTGAGAAGTGAGAAAGTATTCCAGAGCTGGGGAGTTGTTAACAGCTGTTCTCTCATTGAATTCACTTTTCCATGACAGCCAAAGCAGTTTTAGCTAAAAAGGAAGTGTATTTGAACGATATTTTTCGTGTGGAGTGCATATTTGAAATTAGAAAACAACAGTGTTGTCTGTCAGATCACTGCTGGCCACTCACACACCCTGGACAACAATTTGGGAGTCTCTCTGCAAAGGGCTGGCCCAAAGATATCACACAGCAATGGCACAACAGATATGGGCACTGATACAGAGCTGGAGTGACACTTGAACCTTGAAAGAACTCAACAAGCTGCAGATCGTGGCCTCGTGGCACAGAAACTTTGTGTATTTTATTTCTACTATCCATTGTACTGTTCCTAAAGTGGATGTCAATAATTTATTTACAAGTCAGAATTTCTAAGTCTTGAGTTGTGAAAGAAATGAGAACAATCTCTCTGAATCATTAGTGAGAGGCTTCAGTGCTGAAAGGAAGCCTTGCATGGCTGAAAATGTGAAATCATTAAATTACATTATTTAAACAGCAGCAGGTCATATTTTAGCAGCAACACAATGGAAAGGGAAATGTATTAAACATTTTGAGAGATAGGAGGCAGCCATTAAAATGCACTGGTATGGGTTACAATTGACATAGAAAATGGTGAAAAAAAATTAAAAAGGCTTTTTTATATGGAGATCAGTCAAAAAGAGCGTTAGGTAAAGACAATAGTAACAAAAAGGAAAACAAACCTCTTTGTTTACATTTATTAGATCTTGTTTCATCTGAACAGAGATTTGTATCATTAATTGTGTAACAGATAAAGTAAACATGCTCTATCTCCATTCCTCCATGTACACACACCTTAAAAATCAGAAATCAGAGAGAGATGAAAAACAAAAAAGAGACAGAAAAGAAGTAAACTACAAACCTCAATTGCTTACTGATCTAGAGTCCAAATTCTGGTTTCTTAGAACATTTTTTCCTTTTAACTAAAGTGATGCAGTCCCTATTCATTTGTATTCCCCTTCAAGTAACATGAAATAGCTTTCAGAGTCTACAGAAAGGCAGTGTTTCACTTATGTATTTTAATGAGCACCAATGTCAGTAATAATCAAAATGATGTTTCACTTAGAGGAATAGTTTATTCCCAGGTACTTTAGCAGTGTACTAACATCACCAGAACAAGAATGACAAGAACCAAGAGCTGCACTCACAGCAATTTCTGTGAAGCCCTCAAACCAAATCTACCTCTCCTGTCCCTGTGTAAATGCTGCACAAAATGCAGTCGCTGTGAAGGGCTTGTTTACACAAAGCAGGGGTCAGCCAACCCCTAGGACAAACCTCCTGAGCTCAATGCAGGGGGAGAAATAGGAGAGATGTGGCATGCAGGGAGCAGCTCTGCATGGACAGCCACTGCAGCAGGTACCTCAGGCTCACAGCTGCATCCCACCCAAACTGTGCTGGAGGATGCCTGATCTAAAATGCAGACATCTCTGACCATGGGGTGGGTTGTCCCTGTCTATTCTCCCAGGAAATGTACTTGTTGGGAGGCCAAGCATCTGCTTTTGGAAGAAAGGGCAAAAGTTCCTCTTCTGAAGGTGGTACAGGAAGAAAGAACCTCACTGGGCTGTCATTTTTTGTGGTTTTTCTCTCCTGTGAGAATGTGTTGGCCCCACGTTAATTGTTCATCTTGGTCAGTGGGAAATTGCTGCCTTCACAGAGGGAATGTGAAAGGGTTAGGTCTTTATCTGGTTACTAGTTGCTTATTGATCCCTCCCAGATTGTTTAGCTATTTGTTATCTGGATTTTCTGCCCCATAAGTTAAAGGCCTACCATCAGTCAGAGACATTAAAATGCACTAGTCTTAAAGTTTGTGTGTGCTGTTGTTTACTTCCACCCAAAACAGACCTCAAACATGCCTAGTTTTTTTGCTACTGATGGTTACGGAACAACATCAGTGAGGAGTAATGATATGATGTAGATCAAATTAATTCTGAACTCGAAGTGTTCACACCTACTTAAACATCGCAGGCCAAGCTTTGACAGAGTCTCGATTTCCAGACTTGGATGCCAAGAAGCAGCTGAGATAGACAGAAGTGAGACTACTCCAACCTGCCCAAACTTCCCCCCAGACCTTTTGGTTGGCTGTGCCCTGGCAGACAGGAGCACTAAGGAGGAGCTGTGGCATGACTGGTATGTGAGCCCAGGGTGTTCTGGGGAACGTGCACCTTTATTGAGCCCTGACTCAGACTGATACTGCTCCTGGCAGGAATATTCTCTGTGCAGGATTAGAAATGAAATTCCTGTCAACCAGAACATGGATGCATTTTAATGCCACTTTTAAAGTGTATCTTTGCACCTGTTTCCAGGAGCCTTTAATCTTCTTCTCTGAATTTAGACTGTGACAATTTAAATTAATGTAGAGAAAACTCATTCCAATAATGTGAAGCACTTAACTTACTGTAATCTGACAGAAGCCAAGAAATTTCAAATGCAAGTGAAAAACCCAGCTAGTGTTTGTCACTCTGTTCCTCAGCCCTGCATCGTGGCACACGTGCTGCACATGAGTATGGTATATGCACATATGATCTCATGCTGATCCAAGACTCTCTGCTGCAATAGAGGGAGTTGTAGAAGGATTACCAGGATGGATTTGCAGCCTTCACTCTTAATTTCCTTGCCTTAGTGGATTTAAGGCAGACATTTATAGTATTTGTAGTTTAATTTCCTTTGTTTTGCCATGGTCTTTGTATTAATAAAATCCCTATGATTCATGTTTTAAAAACTCCCTGGACACAAACTTGTGTTCCTGATTCACCAGTGAGATTCTAATCAAGCACATATATATTTAGAGACTCATAAAAACAACGAAGTCTTTATTGACCAGCTGGGTTTTAAGGGCATTTCTAATAGTGTGAATTTTGAATGCATGGAACATACACGTTAACCACCAAAAAGCCAATTTTTTAATGGAATTTCTTTAATGTCTGTGTGGTTGTGTACCACAGAACCATATAGCTCCTCCTTAAGGAGACCTCCTAATCTCTCCCTTTTATTTTTTTTTTTAATTTTCATAGAAAGTTCTGAAGGTATCTTATGACTCTCTTATTAAAATCTTTACATTTATGTATCTTAAAACATTTTATAGTTTGTTTATTTGTTTTTTAATTTGAGAAAAAAATTCCATCTGCCACTCAGATTGCTCCAAAAATGTGAACAGGACCTATCTGGTGACATCAGAAATTATAAAAGTGAATCTTCCTCAAGTTTTCCCGTGCCCAGCCCTCTGTGCAATGCTGTCCTCAGGGTGGAAAGCTGTCCTCCTGGAGACCTTCAGCCCTCCATTTCCTTTTGCTGCTGCTCCCTGAAGCTGCTTTCATTCCATGGATGTTTGGTCTTTGGAAGCCTCTTGCTCTGACAGGTGTAGCAGAGAGCTCAGACCTGAGACCTGTATCCTGCTCTCTACCTTGGCCCGGCTGTGCCATGTGAGGGAGGACAATTCCTGGATGTTTTTGGCAACTCTTCTCACCTGTAAATGAATGTGTGGATAGTCAGCAGTTAAGCTTTCCTCTGAAGTGGCTTAAATCACTACAGTTACATGTCCTGAGCTCCTCAGGCACAGCTAGATCTTTCCTAAATGCTCTAAATTCCTAAGTCTTGCTCTGGTCCATAGACAGAAAAGAGTCCAGGCTCTTTTTCAGCTGCTGCAATAATAAGGTGAATTTTCTTTGTCTGGGACCTCGTGACCTTTTACAGCTCAGGAAGGACTGGAGGTTTCCACCAAAGTTAATAAGATTCAACACCGTGCAGGCTCTTAGACAACTGCCTGCTGTAGTTTTTTTGCTTGTGTATTTTAACACGAATAATGCTTTTAAACTTAATCATCTGTACACTTGACATACCTTACAGACTCTTCTTTCACTTAATTGTGTTTTGCTATGGGGGAAATCATGCAATGTTAAAAATAAATCTTCAGCATAAAGACAAGGCACTCATCTGACTTCAATGATTAGTTTTATTCAAGTAAATGCCAATGCTTTGGATTTACAGTATCTTTTCCTTTCTGTTTCTCAGATCCCATTTCAGTTTCTTTTGCCTTTCCTCATCCAGAGCTGGTTCTGTCTGTCCTTTTTATTTCAGCTTGAGTTTTTTAAGCTATTCACAATCCAAGTATTCCTGAATGCACTCTGTACTGTGTAACTAATTTCCCATTACATTAGCAGTAAAAACTGAACAAGAGGTAAACTTCTGAAGGTGATAGAACTGTTGTCATTTTCCCATTGTATTTGGCTTCTCTGTTTTAGAAGATGTAGTTGTAACAGGACACAACTGTCTAAAAAGTAATGAAATCATAGTAGCACATTTTGAGGAAATTTCTCTTATTCGCAGACTGAAAGTTGTTTCTTTTATTTTGCTTATTTTAAAAGTTTAAAACCTCTCAAGAAGAAATTTTGTTCCTGTTTTCTGGAAACTGTTAACTCTAACATCTGAACAGAGCAATTGCTTTCAGATTCTCTGTTCAAGTTTTTAGCTTTTCTTTTTCCAAACCAGTGCTTGTGAATTGCAAAAGATGACCATGTTCCCCTCCGACCACTGTAACATCTTTAAAAAATATTCAGTCCTGGAATCCACCCCCACCCCTCCCCAGCCTTTCATTTTACTGGTAAAAAAAATAAGTCTTTGAAATATTTATTTTGCTCTGCTTTAGCAGAACTGGTCATTCAGAGTTATGTGCTATGACGTTACATTTATCTAATTTGAGCACCTTGGCCAGTTGTAACCAGATTAAAAACATACTCTGTTTGCCTCATTTCTTATAAGAATATTATTGGTTCTAAGTGTAAGGCTTATCAAGTGTATCTTTATGCATTTAAGTTCCCGTGAGTGCCATTATTTTAAAATTTCTTAGTGGTATTTATATATATTGAATGTTTGACATTAGATAATTTGAGTTTGCTGTGTTTGTGAGATAAGTCACAAGGGAGAAAGTTGTATTAAATAAATAATAGAGATAAATTTTATACTTCCATATATTTCAAAGCTAATGCAGCTAACTTGCAGTGGAATGGTAACATGAAGACACAGTGCTATAATATGATTGATTTGTTTTGACAGCAGCCAAATAATTGAGAGTGAAAGGTGTCAGCACAGATGAAATATTGTATAAGCCACATTCAGAAGGCAACCCCAGCAGCAATAGCAACTGGAGTTTTATTTCCTTTGATATCGCACTGTTACTCACTTCCAGTTTATTATAAAACCATGAAAGGTACGCAGTTTTCTGTAGGATGGAGCCTTTTGTGGAGGGAGCAGGAACAGAGGTTTGCTAGGTACCTGAGCAGCAGACACTGACAATGGGATTTATGATGAACACAATATACAAGGGGAAATTATCTTCATCTTCCCCCCTGGTTCTCTCTCTGCTTTTAAACCCTTTTTGCGGGCTCCTGCTTATCTGGCATCTTAGCTTGGAGGGTAAGTGATTCCCTCCAGAGTGACCAGTGTGTGGATTGCCTGGCAGGGTCTTGATGCAAAGGCAGTGCTGCTATTACCCTCCCCAGCAGTCAGACTCAGTTTTACTTCACCTTTTCTGCACTGTAAATCTACAGCTCTACACTTGCTGGCTGACTGAGACAGGGCTGTCTATTTACTTGTGTATTTGCATCGTGGCACCCTACTGCACTGTAAGGAATACAAAGAACTGCCTCATCTCTGAGCCTGGGAGGCTGCAAGTGTGCAAGGAACCTGGGACAGAAGGTGGCCAAATAGACAGATGAAATAATGCCTGAAAGCAACAGGATATGAAAATCACTTTGGGCCTTTCTTAAAAGCCCACTGAATAAGGGGCTGGGGTGTGCTTGGAAAAAGCCAGGCTGTAAAGGTTCCTTTGTTCTGAAGCCCCACTGATTGCAGGGGCAGCCAAGGCTCTGAGGGGCAGCTGGAGCTGAAACGGGTATGTCCTGCCATTCCTTTCAGGAATGCTCCATTAGGAAGATACAATGCAATGTGAATGACAAGGGTTCTCAGTAATGAGCTCTTGCTCATGCAAAACAAAACAAACTATGACAACCATCATGTTAACAAGATCAGGAACCCTTGTGGCTTTGTAATGTAGCATCTAATCTATATCTATACCTATACCTATACAAATATAATTATCTTGAAGTAGGGTAAATAACTGAATAGGATGAGATTTCCAGTATAGAGCAGTTTATACACAGTGCTGTTCCACTTGCATTCTCTTTGTCTCCTGATCTGATAATTTCAGATTTCATATTTCATTCAAATGGCCTAGTGGAGATTAAAAACCTGGGCTGAAAAAACTAAACTTACTGGTGTAAATATGGGAAAAGTTTTCAAAGAAGTGATGGAGGAAGGCAGGAAATAAGCCATTGTTCATAAAATACCTCTCACTGTATAGCAGGCTCCATCTACTGAAGTATTTTGAAGTATTTTATTGTAGAGAGAATGAGCAGACTTGAAATTAATCCTTCTGCTTTCACCATTTACCCTGTGTTAGTTTGACCTGTGCAGTCCAGATTTGTTCTGGAGGAAACTAAACTAGAACCTCCACTACAGGCACACACCAACTGCATTCCACAGCCAAGTGGACACACAAAGGACCAAATGAACAACTGGCCCTCTGGACAACTTTGAGACCCATGGATTCAGTTCAAGAAACCAGAGCAAATACAGTCCAAAGCAAAAACCCTGAACTGCAAGTAGAGGGAGAGGAAGGGACTTGGCCCCAGCCACCTCCATCTAGTCATCTTCTCACACTGCAGCAAATCACTTGCTAACTTTGAGGTGTATGTACTTCAGGAAGAAGTAATGAATGCAATGAAAACAAATCCTCACTGCTTATGATTCAGAGTGATTTAATTTAGGCAGAGGTTCCTGCTAAAGCACTGAGTGCCCAGGTTGCAGGACTGTGTGGTTCATGTAGTAAATAGCTCTCTGCCATCAGCACCTGCAGTTAAATTTAGCTTGGGTCTGATTTTAGCCACCAGCAGCTGTAAAGTTCTGTTTAGTAATTGAAGACAAAATGCTGAACATGGATTGCCTGTGTGTTGTGTGTGTAAATCTATTGATAGGCATTGAAATGGGCATGTAGGCATCTAAATGTGAAGTTCTGATCTGTATTTGCTGTTTTATTCACAGTGGAAGCTCAGGCTTCCCACGTGGTGTGTTTTCTGTACAGATGTTAGTCTCCTCATCAAGAAATACTCAGAACAACATCAAAACATGGGTAATTAAAAAGACTCTCAGGAGAGTGCATGGGGTTTTGTGAGAAGTCTCTGCTTTCCTTTTCTTTCTTACATGCTTTCAGATATTTTCTTTTCCCCATCCCAGCTGGCAGCTTTGTGTACATTTACACATGTACATGTGCTTCTACTGCTCCTGTTAGGCTTTAGCTGGCTCCTTCATCCAGGAGACTCTGCCCAGCAGGCTGGGGAATAGAAACTATTCCTAAGAAGGATTTCTCAATGTATGGAGGATCTAGTTAATGGAAAGATGCTCAAGTGTCCAGCATGCTTTCTGGCCAATGTCATTGGGATTCCTCTTTGGTTGTTCACCTCTTGATTATTAGAGGCATTTGTCAGTCTGTTGCTGATAGAACTAAAAGCCACTGAAAGAAATATGAGTGGGAAAATAAAGAGATAAGTGAGGTAAAACCCAAAAAAAAGCATTGCCTTCTGGCCCTTAACTGTCCAGGCGAATGGGAAAGAGAAAAAAAAATGTAGCTACTCAGTCGAATGAACCAACTCACAGGCAACCCCCCCACACTGAATGGTTTTGTGGGTGGTCACATAACCCAACTGACCACTTGTTTATTTAGTTGAAGATACAGTAGTTAACTTTAGAAGTCTTGTTAGAGGACCAGAGAAGTTGTCTTCATAGTAATCCCTACCCCTACTCCCTAAAGATTCCAATGACTATGAATAGATGGGATTTTGGAGACCTCAGTGTTGTAAATAGCTTCCTTCTTAGATGATGAGTTTTCTCTAATCAGGAAGCAAAGGAAACATTTTTCCACACACCTCTTCTGAAGTGAATCCAAACAATTGTTGCAAGTGAGTGGTCAGCTCTGGGTGGTGATTGTGATGTGCCAGCACAGAGCCAAATCCAGAGGCCCTCAGCTCTCAGTTTTAGTGAAGCAGATTCACATTGGATGTGATGCTTGTGGTCCTGTTGACATTTGTGAGTTTGGGTTTTAAAAAACCCCGTGTGAAACCCCTCAAGGTCTGGCTGACTGTAACCTGCAAATGGTTTGACAGGACCCTGTTTGCAGGGGCTGCTTAAGAGCCTTTCCCTCCCCACTCTGAGTGGTCAGCACTGACACAGTACATCACAAGAGAGAGCCCCACTCAGTGCAGAACTCCTTCAATTGTCAGGAGCACTCAGCCTTATTTAACCTGACACCCTCTCCAGCACCCCCAAGCTAGAATCCCAATGTCAGAGCGCTGCAAGAACTTGGGACTCAAAGCCATGCTGTCTGGCAAAGACCTGGGATAGAGTGATGCAAAACAGCAGGAAGTGAGCTTCCCAGATGGAAGGACAATGCTAGAGGTAGAGGGAGATGGGGTAAATATGGATGTACTGGGGAAGCAGAGGAGAAGGGAGGGAAGGGAAGGCTTGCCTGTGGGTTTGGATCAGGCAAGAGACTTGCAGGACCCACGCTCCTTTCTTCCCTTGCTATTAATTAGTTCATTAAACTTCACTAATCTGGAGTTGCAGTTCCTTTGTCTTCCAAGAGCAGAGACAGCTCTTCCTTCTCCCACCACACCCAGCTGCTCATACCAAGAACATGTGAAAAGAACCTGAGATGAAACAGTGTGGAAATATCCATGCTCTGTTCCTACACTGGAGGCTTACCTATCCATAAAAAAAAGAGTTAAATAACCACCAGAACACTCCTGTCTCTTAGTAATTTAGCAAATGCTTATGCATGTGCCTGCTCATGGAAGGGGTCCTGTTTAATATGAAAAAACCACCTTTTTAATGATCCATTGTTTGCAAGTGGAGAAACTAAGGCACAGAGGAATGAAGTGACTGCCCTACGTTTATCAGCAAAACTGGGCATAGAAACCACGTTTCCAAAGTCCAACCTGCCAAGTGTGTATTTGCAAATATGTAGGGAGAGAACATTATGTTTAAATTAAAGTAAGAAAAAACATTTCAGAGAATACTGTTTCAAGACATTTTCTTGGTGTTCCTATGAAACCTTTCTTACAGATTGTTTGAAAGGCTGAATCCTGGTTGTCTCACAAATGGCTTTAGGGTGGCTGCTTCCGTAAGTAAAATTGGCAATATTAATTTGGATATTTTAGCCAAAACAAAGGTTCTATAAGAAATGAAAAAAAGGAATTGTTCAAATAGAACACAGCCAATGTCTGAACTGTGAATGGTTTCCTTTTTTTCTTTTTTTTCTCTCTTCTTTCCCCTAGAGAAGTACACCACTGCAGTAAGGGTTTGGGATTAAGCAATCATCTCTGCCTTCTGCAGATCTAAAGGAGATGATAGTTTTGTCTGAGTTTTTGTTTTAAGATCGAATGTCATTGTCATGAAAGACTTTATCCCTTCATACAGTTACATTTCAAAAATATACCTGTGTTTTAGAGGCAGGAGGGTGGAGAGGGAAGGAAGGAGCACCACTACGTGGGTCTCATGCCAGACCTTAATGTAAAATTAATTCCTTTAAAAAGATTTTTAAAAAACCACAACATTTTTCTAATGTGCATTAAGAATGTCGGAGAGCTCACTGAAGCATATACTTGGAGCTTTCAGGAGCAATCTGTAGTCAGGCATTTTAAATGAAAATTGATTTGTGATTTACATGGTCAGTGGAAAGAAAATTAACTTATGGAAGGTTGTAATGAAATATTAGACAAGTAAAAAAGTAGATGGTGATCTAGTGGAACTAAAAGTCCCATCTGGAAGAATTCTGTGACATTTTTACATTTATCTGTGTTCTGCATGAGTTGTAATGTTAGTGGTAATTTTATGGGACTGAACTGAAATGAAAAGGGTGTTATCACAGATTGCCTACAATATAGGATTGTGTTCAGTGGAGAGTCCTGTATCCTTTTCTCCATTTTCCTATAATATGACTCATTGCACTTTTTTCAGCTACTGTTGTTGGATTCATTCAGCCTTTTACTTGAGGTTATTAAAGAAGAACATCAAATGCACACAAATACAATCTAGCAGCACATTGAAAATCAACACTGCTGCTTCCACTTCCACTCTGGCATAGTTGAGACACTGTCCAGGAGACCCTATAAAATATATGCTAAAATTGCATGTCCTCTGAAACACAGATTATTAACACAGTTTTAAAAATATGTTCTTTCAATTTGTCTCATCAGGATAGAGAGAGTAAAGAATTAAGGCTTTTCTAGAAAACATACTGCCATACTTCTGTTCCTCTGTTCCTTTTGAACTCTGATATTCAGTGTGTGACATCCCTGATTGCTCTTGCTGTCAGCTTCTTGGAGAATGAAGAAAGAGAGACATGTCAGAATAACATGATGCCATACTTGCTGCATTCCTCTCCTGCTTTTGTACTAGAAAATCCTTCTCCTGTTTCAACAATCCAGACCTTACTGGTAATGGAAAGAGTAACTCTTGTACTACCTTCTAGCAGATAAGATTCTTTCTTTTACAGTCTCCATATATGACAACCACTGATTTATCATGGTTTACACAGTTTGAAATGCGGGACTCTGATGTGGCAGAAGATAAATATACTTTGCAATCAGTAAGGTCTATTAAAGCATTTGCCAAAATTAATCCCATTGTGGATTTAAAATATCTCAAACTTTCAAAATCTAGAAAATAATCTTCCCATCAAAGCCTTGGTTTCTTCTGTTATTAAGTGAATTATTTCCATGTCCTGTCAGAGTCTTGTTTGCTGAAGGACATTTCCCTGTTCATGGGAGAGGTGTGCTGAATTCCCTAAGCAGGTGAAAATATGTGGATACTCCTTGTTTTTCTCCGTTCCTTTAGGAAATGCATAGGTGGTGTTTCTCTCAACTGCACAGATTTTCAGCAAGGGTCCACACCACACAGGATTTGGACACTGTTGAGCAAACACAGGCTGTGTACTCATCCCCCTTCTCATTGTTAGTTCTGCTAATCAGGACTGGAGAATCAGGTTTGATATTGTACCATGTGCATGCCACTGTTAGCTGAAGGAGTTTTAAACATCAGATTGTACAACTAATATATTCAATGTGATAGTTTGAACAAGCACATTATGGAAGAATATAGTTTGAAACATACCATGTTATTTCTCCAGGAAATTAATCTTATAAGCATGTTTGAATGAGGAGAAATATCACAAATCCTTCACAAATAGTATATATGATTTTTCAATAGAATGATGTAGTTAATCATGGTGGGGGCAGCCTTTCTAATCATAGGATACTGTAAAGGTCAATATTAGGTATTGGCTTTCCATCCTGTCCATCTGAAACAATACACCAGAGTGAATGGAATCAGTAAATGGTGGCAGATGAACCTATTAGAAATATTAGCATTGCAAAATGACAAGTTTGGAGAAATAGATGTTAAGTGGATCCTGCAGCTAGTAATTGTCATCCTGGGAATAATTACACTAATTAATAGCTGCTAACCCCAGACCCTCGTGCCTGTGACTTTGAATGAGTTAATGATTGCTGCTCTCAGAGTGTGTTGCTGGTAGATTTTCACTAAGTGTCAGTGAGTAAAAGGCCCCAGGGGAGGGACTGGCTCTGATGGTCTTTAGGGTCCCCATTTTTACAGACCACAAGTACACCACTGAATGATCAGATATCGTCTCCCCAGACCACAAAATAGTTTGAGATTTTCTAATGAAGAGATCCATTTCATCATAAAGTTGCCGATTTGTAACGTTAATATTAAGTTCACGTAACCTCAGATTCGTAGCACTTGCAATCAGGTTTTGCCTTTGAGACTGTGCTTTTAAATGAACCCCAAACCCCATTTTTTCCCATTATCTTTCCTCCTGACCTGGTTAAGTGGATTCTATTTCTACTGGAGTTCATTTAAAATGCTACCAGATCTTCATTGACAATATTTAATTTTTGTTGGCCTTTGAAGGCTGGGAACCTTATTTTACGTAGATGGGTGGGTCTAATTCCTTTGACTGATCTGTTTTCTGTCTCTCTTTTATCCCTCCCACCCCTCCAATAAATAAGTATATGAACCCCATAATATCCATAAATTCAGGGCATATAATCTAGCTGTCTTCTGAGAGTGAATATCAGGGATAATTGTGTATTGTTAAAATCAATAGTTTTCTAATGTCAAGATGGCAAGAGAAGAATTCCAGTAAAGCCAAGATTATGTTCATCAAGCACAAGGGAAAATGCAAGGATTTCTCTTGGTCTTGAAGTCTTTGAATGACAAACTGGAAAACCTTCCAATGACAACATATAACCTTTGAAACCATAAAACATAATCCAAAAAGGAACAAGCAGGAAACAGTCCATGCGCTTGTGGTCTTTGATCAGACGGAATGATAAAAGAAACTGAGTGCTGTCCCATGTAAAGTCTTCTCTTAATTGCTTTTGCTGCTTCTGATGTTTTCCTATGGCCCTCACACACTCACGAGAGCTGCTTGAGGTCAGTGTGAGTTGTCCTGCTCTGAGCCTTACCCTGTTTGTTCTGTAGAAAAGGAGAACTGCTCATAGAAAAAAATCTATGGACGTTTCAAAAAATTGGAGAAGTCAGTGCTTCAGTGTTACTTTGGAATACAAACCACTTAGAAGCAGGAATAAGCATGGCAGTTGTATGGGCAGCTTATTCATTCCTACAGTCTGCAATAGAGAAATTTTGTAAACTTTTTCCTGTTCATTTCTGAAAGACTTGTGGCATTTTTAATTTCCTGTGCTTTGTTTACTAGTTGTTCTCATGAGGCAAGTGTACATAGTGCCAAAGTAAGAATTCTGAATTTTTTAAGGAGGAAAGCAGTGTGAATTTTAGGAGCTGCATAGGTACCTAGTGGCTCTCCTGGAGACCACAGGGTCATGTAAACTGAGAGGAAAGTGTCCCCAATCTTTTGAAATCAGATATGAAATTAAATCATTGCTATCACCCTTAATTAAGGTCCTGTGTATCCCCACATGACAATTTGTGGCATAGTATGTTTTATGATGTAAGTAAATGTGGCTCAGAAGGAACAAATTGTTAGAAAGGTATCGAACCAGAAGAGCAAAAAGGTACAAAATAGTTAGAAACATACTCCTTTGTCAACTGCCATCATTAGTTCTTACAGTTCTTCTAAAAGATTTGATCTCTGACATTATGTTTAAAGATGGAAATGTTTTAAGTAGTTCATGTTGCATTATGGTGTGGCAGCAGTGATGAAGCTCAGTTGTCTTTATCTTCCTTCACACCCCTGAGAAGGGTGGCAAATAGAAAGATGGTATCAGGTTAACTGTAGCTCTGCTTATCCACTTGTTTCACCCAAGAAGAAAATGAATGAAATCTATATTTTGCTGTATTTATACAGAATGTTTCAAGGATGCTAATGTCAATGTAAGTTAAACAAAAGAATACCAGGATATTATGGAACCAGAAAACAATCCCAAGTAGCACAAGACTTTGGAGGAAAGAAGAGAAACTTGGTGGACCATAATAATCCTGGAAGCTGCAACCCATCCAACAAGGCAAGGTGAAACAAAACGCACTGCAAATATGCCAGCTGTCCAAAAAGAAAGATATTATGTACAGCAAGAAAGGAAGAGAGAGAGTGGTAAAGAAACTACTTTGTGAATAAATGAGGCTTTCAAAACTACAGAGCAGAGCCCGAGTTTTTGAACTCAGTGGCTAAAAGAGCTGGCACAGGGGATATCAACACTCTGAAAGTGGTCCCAGAGCCCATGGGGGCTCCTTATGTCAGTAATGAGGGTGAGCCTGGCCTGGAAGACAAACAGTCACTGCCCAGTGACAGAATTAACCAGACAGTGCAAAAACCCTTGTCCTTTGACACCAACCAAGCTGATCAGGTCTTTTATTCCAGACATTGCAAAGATCATGAGACTTGTGAAGGAGAGCAAAGGACACAAACTGGAGGCTCGCAGAGAGCGAGTCGTCTCATTTTCTTCTGAGTTGCAAAATTAATGGATTTTGCTTAGGGAGTTGGTCCTTAGACTACTGTGGCTGAGACTGGGAATTCAGTGCTAAATTTCCAGAGGTCTGTGGCTAGACAGGGTCTAGCCTTGTGTTCTAGAGAGAGCATGGACTTCATTGAAATCTGTCTCTTTAAACCACAAAGAGCTTTCCTTGCCTTTCTTGTGTGTTTTTAGACTTTGATTTACTGTGCTTCAAAAGACGGCACTCTGCCTAAGCAGAAAAATTTTGAATCTGAGTTAGTGTTATAAGGATAAAAGGTTAGAGAAAATCACAGAATGGAAATTAAAACTGTACATTGAGATGGACAAAGAAACAGTAAATCCAAATAGGCACTAAGACACAAAAATGTTAATCCTAAAGCCAAAGAACATAAATCAGGGAAGCCTGGAATTAAGCAGACATGTGAAGAGACCCTATTGGATGGAACTTCAGAATTTCCTTTGATCGCAGTTTGGTCAACATTTTACCATTGAGGGGGGAAAACAGAAAGCCTAAACTGATGGAATGAAAAGTGAAGGACTTGGGTGAGCCAGCCTGAGACTGTGACACAGATTGTCTCTGCAGGCAGGATGGTTCAGAGTCCATTGTGCTCCCCAGTTAAAATCCGTGGTTAAATTGCACCAGCACTGCATTAGGAAAAGCCACAGAGCTCAGAGCGGGAACAGGGCCAGTCCATGTCTATCCTGACATACTTAGCAAGGAATTTTTAAATATTTGAGTGTGACTGTAAATGCATTTTACTACTGTTTTGAGTGGGGTGTGGGGGAAACATTGCTACTTGGAAGCAAGAGAGAGAAAGATATGAGAGGGAGACTTTTCTGATCAAAAAAAAAAAAATACAAGCAAAAGAAAGACATTGTGGCCCAGAGTATGTTCTGTTGGTTTTAAAGTTACTGTGCACAGCAAAAGTAAATCAGCCAGATCTGCCAGAGGCATATTTAATCCTGTAAGGACATAAGAAAAGAGCAGAATGTGCTACTCAGTTTGCAAAATTGTTTCAGCATTTAAATACAGCTACTACCATAATACACAGATACAGGTAGTGTCATTCTGCCAGATTTCTTGCAGTGCAGCAATTCAATTGCAAGGAGTTTCAGAAGGTTGTCTCAGATAGAATTGCAGAATTTGACCACGTTTTCCAGTGCTCCTCTCTCTTCTGTGAGGCTGTACAGCTGTAGCCATAAAAAACAGACACTCTCAATGTATTTTTAGCCACGATTCCACCTACCACCAGAACACCAAGAAGTTTCTCCTTGGTATTTGGTGTATTTTTTTTTTTGCAAGAAAACAGGAGTATTTTATAGTTTATTAGGATTTAGTGGTTATATGTCAGAAATTCTTATTACGAAATGTTTTTGTAAACAAACTAAATTCCACTGGGAAATATACAGGCACTGTGCCTTTTTTTTTCACTGGGTTTTTATTATTATTTTTAATTAGTCCTCTCCACAGAGTGTTGAAAGTTATGATAAACATTTCCTGGAGCAAATTTTCAACCTGTGACTCTGAGGAAGAAATATGCATTTAAAGATGTTGTTTTATATTTTGACTCTGAAGGGGATTTAAAACAATATTCTCAGCAGATGCTTTACAATTTCATTTCTCAAAAGAAGTTACAGGCTCTCTAATGAAGGAAGTTCATCCTGGAATTAATACAGCACCAAATTTGTGTGCATGTGTTTATTATCTCCTCAAATACATGACTTCAAACAGTTAAAGCACCAGGCTGAGCCAATATGGAAATAGAGCTGAATTTGAAATTTACTGTATGCTGTTTGTGCTTTTCATTTTTTACCATTTCACACCTTGTCCACATCTGCACAGGCTGGGACGTTCCCAGCGCATACATTGCTCCTGATGATATATTGTCCTGGTGGAAAATTTCATTTACTGGCTGTGCCCTTTGCTGAACCTGTTGCTAGTCAGGGAACATGATAAGCGTATAAGTAGCATGCTACTTCATTTATCATACATCGTTTTAGACACTCAAATATCTCATATACAATTCTGCATTCTGCACCAGGGGAAACTACTAAACTTGCAGGGAAAAAAGATCTACAAATAAATCATCAGTTTATAATATATAAACATATCATCCTAATAAAAATTAATCTTACTTTATACTAAGACTATACTAAGAAAGTGCCCTTTATTTTTTTATGGCCTCAGTAACCACATGCTTTCAAACACTAATAGAAAATATCTAGATTTTGTAATTTTGTGTATAGCAAAATTGAAAGATATAAAAATACTGTATATTTTTAATAATTGAATTACATTGCAAATAAATCATAGGCTTAAAAGATCCACCATTGCTGAGAACCTTCTGCTCTCCTAATATTTCTCTCTGGTTTAAACTTTCCCTATATCTTGTATAAAACTATTTTAAATTTAAAAAGCAACCAAAACAGCAACACCAAGAAAATCCTTTAACATTTAAGGAATTTAGAGCTCAACAGAAAGAAAACAACAGCAGGAGATTTAAGGTCAAATAAACCCAAGTCCATCTGATGTAGTAACTGTTTCTAGCAGAGCAGGTCAGGCCTCCCTCATTTCAGTAACTTGTCATCTATTGATTTCAAAGCTTCTTCAGACCATCACCACAGTATTTTACTATAAGATGCTTTTTATTTCCAACATGAAATAATCTTGCCAAGATGTTGGGTTTGAAACGTTGAATGCAAAGCTTTGATTTATGTTAAGCCACACTTACACTAATTACAACCTTGCACTAAGATGTTGGACTATGAAAAAGTGTAACTTACACTTACAGATCACCTTTTGTCTTGCATACTTTAAAAATTGCACATAAAAGAGTCACTCCAACCATCTTTCATATATATCCATTTCCAGGGAGGAGGAGAAGCATTTCATGGCTCGCAGTGATGCTGCATTCCAGCTTTGAAGTGGAACTGAAGATGTATTTGTTAAACAGAGTTTAATTACATGCCCTGTAATTTCAGGAGGTTATCAGAGCTGATCACATATGTCTGGGGAGAACAGAGGAGGGAGGGAGAGAACAAGAATGAGACAGGAGAACTAACCCAGATGTCACCCATCTCACTGGGGAGAGGGAAGAAATCTGCATACAGGGTGGAATGTTTCTGCACTTTTTGAAAATGTTGTCTTTGGAAAAGGTAACGTGATAGAACACAATCTCCAAAACAGGATTCCTTCAGCTGAGAGGTTTTCCACCATCAGAACTCATCATCATGGTCTATGAAATGCAAAATGTCCATGTGTAAGTGACCTGAAATGTTATGTTGCAGTTGTAATTCACCCAGATGAGGAGAAGGGAAACATGTGAGGGCAGGAAATGTCCTCAGGTCATCACCACACACGGTAAATAGTGGATGGGAAAGAAAGGAGGGAGAACTGATGCTGTCCAAAGTGAATTATCTACTCTAATACCTCCCACCAAGGAGCTTTTGACCATCATTCACATCTGGATCTTTTCATAGGAACAAATAGGTCACAATTTCAGAATGACTCTGAAACTTGAAACCAATAGCTGTTGATTGGCTTATAAGAGAAAGAAGTTTGCAAGGTTAGTTTAAAAACGTAACAGTATTTTTTCTCATTTAAAATTCAATGATAGAGATTGAAACTCAAGTCATATTGCCAGGAGACTGCAGGGGCAGACACTCACAGGTTTCTGGTGTAGAACTGGATGGTTTGTTGAGTTCAACAGAATGGGTGAAATCAAGTCTTCTTTTGGGTTTAAGTAATCTGTGCTTGTCTCTATAAGAAATTACATATAGTATATTAGATGTTGTTTATGAATGCATTTTGTTCTTTTAGCTCATGGATGAAAAAAGTTGCTGGATGAATGTGTCATTATATGTTTGATGTATGTCTCTAGGGTTTTATGATGTACTTCTCCACTGGTTTAATTATGGAATTTGAAGATGTATTCCATTTTATGTGAGAACTTTGCACAAGAAAAGGTAGTTTCACAATTAAAAAATATCAGTTGGGTTTTTCATGACCAGGTACTTCAGGTCAGCGCAAGAAGACAAATACTCTTTGCATTTAGTTTTCAGAAACAATGTGATACAAAGTGATTAATAACAAAGTTCAGGCCATGCCTGAACCAACTAGAGTGGAGGACACATGTCCTGCTTTAGAATGGTATAAAATATAAACAACCACAGCTTTTCCAATGTCAAACAGATAAGCTCAGCACAGTGAGGGATCAACAGAGAATAGAAATAATTTCTCTCACATGCCTCACCTTCTTTGCCTTGCCAGCTTTTTTCATATGCTGTTAAAGTGGTAGAAGATGCTTATTCACTTTGCTTTTTTCAAGCTGCTGATAAAACACAACATATTTAATATGAGTATAGAAGACAGGAAGACACTCCTGTGTGTTATGGAGGAAAGATTGTCGAGATCCTTTAGTCAATGATGTTCTCATTTGTTGTCCTGAAAGATATCCAAGCCTGGTTAGTAGAACAGTTGATCTTATTGTGGTGGATTTGTAGATTTAAAGATAGCCCTTGGAGAAAGTCTGTGCACAGCTACATTAAGAAAAAAAAAACGAAAAAGCAGGCAAATATGGCCTTATTGTGTAGAAATAGTGGCTTGTGTGCCCATGATTTGTATCATTTTGCCATTAAACATGCACTGCCACCATTAGTATCACTATTACATAACGTTATACACATTTCATTGCTGAGAAAGTCAGGATGCTGAGAAGTCAGGGAGCAATACAACTCAAGATCTGCCTCCAAACCTTTTCCTCTGAAGTGATCCCCTTCCTTTCTACACAGTATTTTCTTCCCTTCCATGTTCAGAGGCTAAAAACAGACTCACAGAAAGGAGACATCCTGGGAAAGAATAGAGATTGCAGGTTCAACAGCTGTTTCTTTTCTTAAAAAACAACAACAAAAAAAAATCTTTTAAAGAAGACGTAGACCTCTCATTCCTTATTATGTATTCCTTAGCACTACCTTAATTTTGGTTGCTGTCCCCTTGATTTATGTTTCTGGAGACAAGTGCTTTGTGTTGATGCCCTGGCTTTGAGGTATTTCAAGTTCAGAAAAAGTTCTGAGCAAGGAGGAAGGCAGAAAGAACTCTGTTATGCTCTTGCTGCAGAGCTCCTTGGCAAAGTCAGAGCAGTAGAATGCAGGCCCACAGAAGGTATTCAAGGGCTGAACCTCTCTCGGTTACAGCCAGCTGTGCTCCCTTGTGCTTCCCTGTGAGACCGAGAAGGCAGAGGCAGAGAAACCTGGAGCACCAAAAGTCCTGATTTCATGTGGTTCAATACACTCCCTGGCAACTTTTCTCAAGGTTTTGGTTTAGGGTAAAGGTTTCCCTTTGACTTCTGAGAGTAGCTATTAAGTTTAAAAGGTAAGGTATTAAAATCACTTCTTAAATAGCTACTTTCAAATGTAGCTATTAAACTTACTAAGCCATTAAAGAGATTTTCACCATCTCTTTATCATTCTGTTTCCACAAAGTAGTGAGGCACAGCTTGCCCTCAACTTGTTCATGTAGACCTCCCAGATAGAGGTATCTCTGCAAAAATTATGGTTATTTTTGTTTAGTTGCTTGTTTGTAATTTGCTTTACATGAGTGCTTGATGAACACACTGAAATCTCACTGTGCTGTCCACTTAAAAAACTACAGAAGTAGAAGGTCCCCAAAGCTACACGCAGACAGAAGATCACGGACTGCCATGGTCAGACAGGGGATACCAAAACCAGTAAAGGTGGTCAGTGTGGCCCTGGTATGTGCTGTCTGTCCCTGAATAGTAAATGAAAGATAATGGGAGGGGGACAAATGTGGGCAATGCAGGTCCTTGAAAAGGAAAACAAGAGGTTTGTGTTTGATGTGATGAAAAAAGGGTAGACAAACCCAACAATGCAAAGAGATACCTGAACAGTAGTCTTGGAGAACCAGCAGCACCCTAAAAGTGTTGAAGGAGATCAATTTATTTTCTTGGCAGTAAAAAAGAAGAATTTTGTCATAAGAGTTTGGAAAAGAGCTTTGGTTGTGCAAGTAGTTAGAGAGAACCTTAAAATAGGCTATGTGTAAAGAAACTGTATGATTTAGGAATTGCCATCAGATTTATTTCCTGTCAGTGTATAGGCACAATTAGATTTGTGTCCTTGAGATTAATCAGATAAAGTATTATAAGGACCAGGAGCAGGATCTGAAGGAACAAAAGAGGCAGCTGGAAGAGGCATTAGAAGGATCTTCTGCAAGGCCTGGCAGTGAAACACAGAACTGTGAGACATGAAGTGCTCTAGGACAGAGCACAGACTCTGAACAAGTTCCACTGAGAGCAGGTGATGGCAGACAGGTTGTCAAAGTGTGAGGTGAAATTAGTACAGAACTTTAGGCTGTGATTGTGAGTATGTGTTTAATTATTAAGGAACTGAAAAAGGCAGCTGGAGCAATAGTTGTAGTGCCATATGAGGACGAAGATGAAGTAAAGGCTGAGATTTTTGTATTTATTTTTCTAAAAATAAAGCAATTTAGTGTTTTAAAAAGAAGGAGGCATTAGGATGTGAAAGGTGATGGAAAAAAAGGCAATGAAGGTGTCTCCAGTGAGTGGAGAGGATCTAGTCAGTGGGACTAGTGGCACAACAAATAAGAAATTGAACCTCAGATGTGCCCTGCATATTCCAGGAAGAGTTTAAGAGGGGAAGGCAAAGAGAGTAATAACTATAATTTTCTCCCTGAAAAATTTTCTGTTTCTGAAGAAATGTCCAACATTCAATTAACAAATTTCTGTATCATTGAATGCAAATCTGAAAGAAAATTTGTAACTTTGGGGTTTTTTGCTGCCTCCCTCTTGTTTGTAACATATCTTTAGGAAAAACACTTTCGAACTTGTTGAGATATATTGATTTTCAGAAGCAAATGGCTTTTCAGGAGTGTCACAGCTGCTCATCTCTGCTGTCACCATCCCTTTCCAACTGCAAGAGAAGTGAAAGTGATGTGGATAATGACTTTCAGCATCTGTTGACTTCTCTAAATTCTTGATTCAACTAATTATTGTATTTTATTGCATAGCCAGCTAACTTTTCAATCCTCTTTTCACTTATTCATGTTCAATCCATTAGGTCAACAAACATACATCCCTGTAAATATGTGTGTTATCTTTCAGGGTTATGTATTTAAGATGAAAAATACCATTAGTTTGGTATCCATTCAGCTGTGATTTCAGTGGTGTGAGTGAATCATTCAGAAGGTGATGACCTAAGACTAGGAGGGGAATCAGCTTGTCCTCCAGCTGCAAGGTTATTTTTTTAATAAATGTGGGGTTATTTCATTCCTTCTTGATTAATCTTGTAACACATAATCCTATCCTATCCTATCCTATCCTATCCTATCCTATCCTATCCTATCCTATTCTGTTCTTTCACAGGTATTGAGGTGAGGGAGGCTTCTTATGCCACCTGTTGAGTATTCTTGCTCTAGAATACATTGTCTTCTATGTATGTGGAGTTGTATTTTAATGTATAATATTATGTGGAGTTGTATTTCAATGTATATTATCCCCCTGATTTCTGCTTGGCACTACTCAGCATAATTAAATTTGGCACTTTCGGGTCTTTTGTGTTCTATGTCCACCTTTTTAGTTTGAAACAAAATACATTTGAATAAAAATGTTACTACAGAAAAGCTGAAAAAGCTAAACATACTCTAATAGGACTCCACACAACAACTTTCCATGAGGGAACCAAGCTGGAAGATGTGTTTTCCAGCTGAGTGACTACAGGCGAGTAAACATTTTTTCAGTGAAGTTCTTAAGCAGGAGAACAAGACAAAGTAAACCCATGGTTAAGCTCATGCAGAATAATAAGGTGGTTGCATTTATTCAGTAGATAGGAAGAAGGTGAGAAAATTAAAGGAAGCCTCTTTCACACACCCCCTTTGTAACTGTACAACGTACATCTGTACTAGTAGTAGCATGGGCTGTTTAACTGTTTCTCACTGGATTTCCTTCAAACCTGATGTTATAAACAATAAATATACTATGTTTTGCATGGAAAAATGTCAGTACACAAATTGTGCTGCTTTGAGGTGATGAAACTATTGTTGTTACACAGATAACATGAAATAGTCCGTAATTATTAAATTACATTTTTTTAAATTTGGATTTAGTTAAAGCTGTGGTGATTTCAAGATATTGACAACATATCTTCACCTGGTCCATGATGTGGACCCACAGGTGTTTCCATCTTCTCCTGACTTCCCTAAACCTGTTTTGGATTGTCTTTCTGGCATCCTGTTTTTCCAGAGGTGTCTCAACTTCCACCACTGTCTGTCACTTCTAACAACATCCCCCGCATTAGTTAGTAATTTCGCCTGTCACAGAATCCCAGACTATTCTGAGTTGGAAGGGACCCACAAGGATCATTGAGTCCAACTCTTAAGTCAATGGCCCACATAGGGGATTGAACCCATGACCTTGGCATTATTACAACAAGGTTTTAACCAACTGAGCTAATCTCAGGGTCTTTGACTTCCTTGTTTCTTCCTGGGCACATTCAAGCCTTACCCAAAACTTGTCATTCTAATGTTTTCAAACAGTTCAAATAGTTGCTCTCAACCATTAATAAAACTCTTATGCATGTTCTTTCTTACTCTGGCCATTTTAACCTCAGCTACCTCTAAATTTCATGTGTGTATATGCAGGCCTTTTAATATGTTCAAAAAGCTGTCAGGATTTTCATTTAAGAGGCTGAAATACACTATGTATGTAATTCCCTGTTTGCCTTCTATCCTTTCTGCCTGCAATAGTTTTACACTTTCACAATTTAAAGGTTTTATTTTTTTCCTTTGTTATTTTACAAAGCCTTTCACATCAGGTAACATTTAGCTTTTTGAGTAGGTCTGATAGTGTTAGGGTTCATTTATACTCCAGGTGGCACTTAGCAGCATTGATCAAAGCCACCACGTGCTGGAAACTTCACAAATGCACATTAACACAATTATTCTTGTCTTGGGCAGCTCTCAGTTCCAGCTGGGCTCAGATGTGCTGCTGAGCCACCTGCTGTGTGTTGAGCCAACTTCTCAGGTCACCATTTCCCTGGCCAAAGTTTGCAAGTAAAGCATCATGAATGAAGGACCAATGCAATAGTTTGTGGATAATGACATGCAGTTCTTCCATGGCTGTGGGTGAGGAGATGCCTCTCAATAAACTGACCCAGGCTTGCAGGAAAACCTGTGTGTCTTGGGTTGTGTCGGTACATTATGACTCAACAAGTAACCGTCACTTGTTCACACAGTAGCTGCTGCTACTTTGCAGTATTTGAATGTTAAAAGATTGTTTATAATATGTTTTTAATGTGGCATTTTTGTAAGTTCATTTGCTTTAGGGAGAGAAAGACTAGGAGAGAGAATGTTTGGGTTTGGGCAGAGATAACCATAGCTATTCCTTTCATGGGCATGGTGGATGGTTTTTATAGGGCACCAAGGCAGACGTGATCACCCTGAAGTCTGGACTCCCTTCTGGAGAACTTCTTGACATTTTGGCTTTGTCATCCTCCTTAAGTCCAACCGTGTAAGTTGTTGAGGAAGCCACTGCAGCGAGAGGAGTAGTTGCTGTTAGACAGGGTTGAGAACTGATCTGCTGGTCTTGGTCACAGCATCTCTCTGATGGTGGGACACCTTCAGCTTAGGAGGATGTTCTGTACACAGACCTTTTTCTTTAATTCTGCACGTCTGATGAGGCATGAAAACTAACAAAGCTGAATATACTAGTTTGCAAATAGGATGGTGTTGATTCTTTCCAGCAGCACTCATCTGTGACCCTCAAATCAATCTTTTCCAGTCCTCACGTTCCTCCACACAGAGCTAAAATGGTTGTTTTCTCTGCTGTTGTGCTGTTTTATTTCTAGTCAGGATTACCTATCCACACTGATAATCATTTAGGCTAAGAGAAAAGAGACATCAAAAGGATCAGTTTATTTTATCACGGAAACTGTCTGTGATCCTCCTTCTTCTTTTTGCTTCTTCTTTTAAATTATCTACTGGAGAGGTGTTTTATTGCTCAGGAAGGGGGGAAAACATTGAGAAAACAGAACACACGAACCCAGTTTACCAGAAGACACTCTCAAACTCTTTGAGGACTCTTTCTGTGGTGTTCATTAGAACTTCAATGGGTGGAAACAATGCATTGCCCCACGTACTTCTGTGTCCTGCCAGATGTGTGTGCAGCCTCTCGCCATGGTGGTGGCAAAACCAGGCCAGATGTGGATTTCTGTGCCAGCATCCATACTCCAAGGCATACTGCTGGTGTCTGTGTTCCATGTAAGATTTTTTCCCCAATAAGCAGGCAAAAGTTGATTTCAGCATTTATTCAGAGACGCTGTGGGCTCAACAGCTTCCCATGGAGCCACAATGTGACTCTGCACCGGCTGTTTCCCACCAGGCATCAATCAGGTACCCTCAGAGTCAGCAGGTGCCTTCCTTCCTTCTGCTCCTTTCAATGAACAGAGGAACAGTTACCCTCTTACCAAAAAGAAGTCACTGAGTCTTCTTCCCATGGTCTCCTGTGCCCCAGGAGGGCCCAAATCACTGCAGTGGTTGCCCAGGCAAACTCTGCTCATTCCAGGTGGGGGATTGGTGAGACAGGAGAGCAGAAAGCAGGACCTCCAGCTGAGGCAGGCTGGTCACTGCAGCTTTTCTGATGGAGTCCCTGCGAGCAGATGGTTTCCTGGCTTGGAGGTGATGCTTGAGTGCCAGCCTGAGTGTTCTGGATGGGGCTCAGAGCTGGTTCCTGTGGCAGTCCAGCTCCTCTGGAGGGCAGCAGTTTCTTGGGGGTTCTGAATTTCAAAGGGTCGTGCACCCCCAGTGCACACCCCCACAAAAATAAAGAACTTGATGGCAAATTGAGTCTAAATTCACAAGCTTTGGTAGAAGAAAATTTTTGCTTTAGGAAAGGGTTAAAATAGTGTAATCAGGATACTCAGATGTATGTTCCAGCTGGCACTGTTTGGCTGTTAGACTCAACTTTCTGAATTTTTTTTTTATTTTTTTTAATAATCTGTACTTAGCTACTTGTAGGTGGCTTTGGCTCTGCTGCAGGAGGTCCAGAGGTAGTAATTTTTAATTTGTGAGAATTCAGCTGGGTAGTATTATATATTTCTATAGCGTACAAACATCAGTGCTTTGTAAGGTATTTTTTGTGTTTTGTTTTCTTCAACTTCTCTTGTGTAAGGGTAAAAAGGGCTATGTTTTTTACCCACCTTGGTACATAGATGTCAAAAACCTGAATACGGCAGTGAAGTGTATTTCGTAGTATTATGATGACTATTGCTGTGGAGTTCAGGGATTTGTAAACTAACTAGCAATGAATTTCTTAATCTTTTCTCATAATCCATATTAATAATTTTGCTCATCATTTATGAGTTATAATAAAAATAGAGGACATTGATGACCAGCTTGTAATGCCATCCACTAAAATATTTCTGTGTGTTTACAGTGACAAAAATGCAGTGCAAATGCACTTCTGTTGTGACCAGAGATATTTTTTGATGGCGAGAATAAATGTAATTTCCTTAAAGTAGATTACCAGAGTTTGTTTCCTATTTCAAACATTAATTTTCCTTGTCCATATTCTGATACCCTCCTCTATGTCTAACAGAGTATTCCTTGAGTATTTAAACATGGTTGCAGGATGTTCACCCTAACGTAAGGCTGCAACTTGAAACCCCTTTTTTAAAAAACCTATGATCTGTTTCTTTACTTCTGTTGAGCTCCATCTTTGTGGGCCACGTGTGTCCATCTTTAATGGGCAGCATCAGCATTTGGAGCCTGCACAGTCTGTGCCACAGCCCTGGCTGCTGCTGTTGTCCTCCTGTGCATGTCTTTTTTAAGACTTGCAACACACATTGCATTTTATTCTTTTTAAAATAACATCTGGGAAAGCGAGAAGCTTCTTTTGAAGGATTACATTACAGCCTTGATTTTTATTTATAAAACATAAAGGACTAATATATATCAGTTAGGACATTTTGCTTCCAAAGTGCATTGTAACAAAATAATTGGAAGGCAGTTGTGGTGTGAAATATATGACAGCTTTACAGGACATAAAAAGCAGCTTTTTCTTTGTAATAGTGTAATTGCCTTAAACCCCACAATCATAATTGTTATCAAAAAATAATCCCAAGGAAAGGCTAATATAAGGTGAGCAGACTATTATAAGAGCTCTAATACACTCAATTCCTTGAACAGCAAATGCAGCCCCTCAATCTCCCAGTGCTTTTAGTGTCAGTCAGAGAGCACTCAGTCATTTCTGTGCATCAAGCCTGCAGTATTGATTTTTCCACTGACTGAAACAGCCATATAAGCATAAATTTTGCATGAGGCTTTCACTTTGTAGACTCTCCTTTGGTCAGATGACACATGATGAGAACATGAAGACTGTATAATAACAATGCCTGGTCAACCTGCAGGCATTAAAGCGTGGTCTCTCCCAGCTTTGAAGGACAAAAGCTGGAATGGTGCATCTCTGGTGTGAGAGAAAACAAATAGCATTTCCATCCTGGCAGCCTGCATTCAATTTTATACTCTCTCTCTTCTCCCCTACACTTTCCCAGTCCCCTTTTAGAGAGGGAATGAACACACATACACACACACACACAAAGAGGTGTGGGCATAAAGTATACTTATCAGTGATATCCAGTACAGATAAAAATCAGCTCTATGGGAAAGCAAAGCTGTGATAATAACTGTGCATCAAACTTGAACCCTTTGCTGTACTTGCCTTCCACTTTTCTGTGGTGGTGCTGTGTTGTTTTGTTTTATAGTTGATGCCATTTCTTTTAAGTCAGCCCTTGAAACTAAATATTGTACAACAGCATTTGATAACATCTTGTATCATGCTGAAAAACCCTTATCTAAAGATTCGGCCTCGTGATAGACAGGCAGGAGTGAAAACATTCCTTAATAGCAACGTTGCTTTCATCTCATTGCTGTCCTGCTCAAGTTCCCCTGCTCATTAATATTCCCACAGTCACTCTTTCTCTCTCTCTCTCTCTCTCTCCCCTTTTATTGTTTAAATGTTTAGTGTGAAATGCATTCATCCTGTTATGGGATCATGTCAATGGAAGGAGACAGAGGAGTAATCCCAACCAGTGTGAGTCTGAAATAACAGTGCAAGGAGTAATTTGTCACTAAGAGCTGCTGCAGTACATTAACTATTCCTTAAAGTGCATTAAACTCCAGGCAGTTGATGTAATTAATTTATAATATAATGCAATGCAACCTCTTAAAATTAAGTTGAACTGACCCAGAGGAAAATTTGTCTGCAAGTAAAAAGCTCAGTGATAAGCCAGTTTTACTCAGTGAAAACAAGAGAGCTGTTTCATCTTAAATAACAATCACAGGAGGAGAGCAGGCCCTACTGTAATGAATAATTGGGAATGAATACTGTTTTCATTTTGTAAAAGGATCCCAGCATGGTAATTGCACGGCAGCGTGATTATTCCAGCAATGACAGATGTTAGAAACACTGCTTCTGTTTCTATTTATGCAGGATACAAATAAATCTTTAATGTTTATATAGCAGGAGTGAGTCAGGAGTACAGGCAGATTGTAGTTCAGGGCAGTGAGAGAAGAGATTCCTATTTTTTTCATTTGAAAATGCTCTGCTGAGGATAAAAGAGCTCTGACCTCCCTGGTCAAGGGAGTTTTTTAGATCTGTTTTCTTCTTCCTTGCCCAAATCTGCCAGTCTCCTCTCTTGAGATTACAATAACAGCCTGGTCTGAATGCAGTGGCTGTGTGAGTGCCACCTTCCCCTCATGGGCAGAGTTGTGAAATTACTTTTATTTCAAGTTGAGCATATCTTGGAAGAAGACAATGGGCTGTACTTTTGTCCTGGCTGGGATTTGTTTGATGGGTGGGTGGGTTGGGTGGTCAGTTTGGTTTGCTTTGGTTTGGTTGGTTGGTTTCAATCAAAGGAATTACAGTTTTACAGTGATTTTTTTTCTCTCTGAAATGAGCTTTTCTTTCTAGGACAATGAATGTGACAGCATACACAAATTTCACAACAGACTGTGGGCTGAGCTCAGTTGGTCAGAGCATGGCGCCAATAACACCAAGGTTGTGATTTGATCCTTTTATGGGCCATTTATTTAAGAGTTGGACTTGATGATCTTTGTGGGTCCCTTCCAAATCAGGGTATCTGTGAAATCTGTTAATGAGCCTGTGATCTGTGATGGCAAGAAATGAGACTGGATGTCAAATGTCAGACAGAGGTTCTTGGGGGACTTTTAGTAGTCCTAAAAATGAGAGGCAGGTTCACAAGTGCCCTCAGACACAAACATGTTATAGTTCACACTGCAAAAATCTGGTTAGATGAGAAAAGGATTAAAAGTTGTACTGAAAAATCCCCACAACCTGCCAGTTTTGAGAATTGCAGGATGGTAATAGAGATAGAAGTTATTTCAAATATGATTATTGTTTGACTTTTAAATAAATCTTCCAGCATCTGAATTAATGGGCAGTTTTCAAAAGGTGTTTGGAAGATATTTGAATTTCTGTGATGGAAACCATGGCACTGAGCATTTTGGAAGACTGGCTTTTAGAAAAAAATACACAGGTTTAGACAAGGGGATGAGCATTTTTTAATAATCCTGGCTGATTGGCCAAGCAAGAAGCTAAGAAGAGTTAAGTTGTGTCCCTTGTTTGCTGGAGAAGGCTGTGGACAAAGCTAAATATCGTAAAAGAGGAAATTTGAAGGTAAAGCTCTGCTGGTGTAGGGCGAACAAAGGAAATATGGATGAGATTTGGATCCTCTCTGAATGCAGCCAAAATCCCAGGATCCAAGTGGCTGTTTCTTAAGACCCCACTTAGACAACCATGTATCTTCCCTCTCTGTGTTGTTGCATTTGCCCTTCTGTGCTCTCATTTTATGTTGTGCTGCTCTGCTTGGACAGAGCTGAGCTTCTTCACAGTGTGTCATTGCCAGCAGAGAGAACTTAGCAATGATTTAAGTGAACTTTAAGCAGTCTAATTATTAAATTACCTCTTGGTTGTGTGAGTGAAAGCTGACTTTCAAGAGTCTGGTGCTATTCTTTATACCAGCAGAAGTTTCTCTTAGATTTATTGGTGTTTGGGAAACATGGAAAAACAATAATTCATCTGTTGTAAAATAGTGAACAGCTGCATATATATTTTTAAATTTGTAACATTAATCACTAGCTAAAATAGATAAGTACAAGAGCTACATCCCAGATTTCTTCCACACAAATATTTGAATGATTTAATAATATCTGTAATTATACCTATTCCTGCACATGTACCTAGAGAGTTGTGTCTCTCTGTCTGGATGTACTCACACACTCAATCATGCACACACTCACACAAGTACTTAATCTGAAGGACAGAGGCATTGCTGTTGAGTCATCCTGAGAAAATATATTTATAGCATCTGGGATGAAATCGTCATGTCAATGGTTTTCTGAATCACCTAAATATAGTTAAGTAATAATGGGGAGATGGGAGACTTACATTTCAGTGTTTGACATAAAAATAGTCCAAAAACCCCAAGCTTGTTGTTGGACTTTTTCTGAAACAAAGGATCATTGTTGAAGTATTCTTTGTCCCTTGTTTTCTCCTAGCTGATATGAAATTAGTAATGAATTTACAGAAATTTTCTCTGTGCAGTGTGTTTCTGGGCACTATTAATTTTTATAAACTTTTCATTTTGGTGTAGTAGAAATAGAGTGCAGCCCTCAAAGGAGACAATTCTTTAAAATTAAATGTTGGCCATACTGCTTATAAATTGGAAAAAAAAAAAAGGAAAAGAAAAGAATAGGTTAAATTGTCCTGCTGAGGACAAAGGACAAAGGACAAGAGGCACAGGTTCTCTGAAAATGTAGGACCTGTGGAAAAAAAAACCTCAAACAATTTTTAATAATAATAATAAATTTTTCTCGGGGAATTACTCTGTATGAGATGAAAGACTTTCTGGGAAATGCAGGAAAAATGTACAGGGGTGAGATGGCCGTTACCTGTTGTGGAAGTGCAGCATGGAGGAGGAAAACTCACTTTAAAGAAAGTAACTCAAATGGAAGTGCACTTATATACCTTTTTCTTGCTCTGCATTTCTCTAAAGAAAGATCTTTACCATCTTGCTCCACAGAGGTGCTGGCAGATCTGGCAGAGTGCTTTGGGATAATTTATGCAAGTAATGTTTGAACATGTGAACAATTCCTACTTCTGCTAAATCATTTGCAGTTTGTAACATGAAATTAGAACACCTACTTTATTTGCTGTTATCTTGCCCAATGTTAAGAAAGTATCTTTTAGCATTTGGCTGCTTCTATTTGAGTAGCTGGTGTGAAGATGATCCTGAGCCACAGTGGTGAACACAGAAATCACCAAATCCTTGAAGCAAGACTTGAGGGAACAGGTTTCAGAGGAAACAGGTTAGAGGAATGTGGTAAGACTGAATCAAAGCCTATTGAATCAAAGAGAAATGAAATCAGATTTGTAATTTGGAGTGTGAAACCTCATCAGATATAAATTGGTTCTTTGTAACAACTGAGAGCCTGGTATGCAGAGATATAACACCAAGAATCACCTCAGACCTCCAAAATACAGGTGAATTATTACATGATGAAGTTCATAGTTTGATCCAAACTGTAACAATATCTTCAGGAATGCCTGTAAACAGACCCAGGTGAGATTGTGCTCACGAGTGTAAATCCTCCTCAGCTCTGTTGATGCCAGCAGCACTCCTGAGCCTTGGAGCCATGGGAGACAGGAGGGATTTCAGCCAATACCTGAGCAAATAAGCAGAGAGGTCATAGCAGTCATCTCCTACCTACAGTAAATGTTATAAAGTTCAAAAATAGCCAGAAATTTATGTCAAAGGCATAATTTCACTGAAGCAGGACTCAGCACATTCCAGGTATACAGGTATAGCTACTACCTGAGAAGGCTGATAAATCACCCACCTCAAAATCCAAATGCACTGTCCAAACAGAATAAACAGTGCCATATATCTTACTATGTGCAGCAAGTTAAGGACCTCTTAAAAATTATATTTTTATGAAGCTCCATGAAGGTAAAGAAGAGGGAAAAGTAATAGAGAGAGGCACAATTAAATTAAAAGTCTAGAATTATAGAATTCCTCGTCAAATCTTCTTCTGGCTCTAATGAATCATTCAATTCCTTTTCATTCATCTTTTCTAGTTCTCTCCTCCGGGCATTTAAAATTGCTTTGCATCGTCGTAGTCATAAAAAAAGAAATTTATGCCCCTCAGAAAGGATATGCAGCTTTGCAGGAAGTAATATAGACATGTCCAATTTAAGCTCTGCATAGTCCACCTTCAAAGAAATAAGTCTTTTCCAGGAAGCATGAGTGGCTTTAGCAATATCTGATGAGCAGTTACATGCTCAGACAGAGCCTCTTTCCCTGCTGCCTGGTTTAAAATTCATTTTCCCACCTCACATGAGAGGGAATACCTGACTGAGGTGCAAGAGCGAATACTTGAGGTGCTTTTCTTCTATGTCAGGAGTGCTCAGAAAGACAAGGTAGTGCCAGCACTCAAACAGGAGGTGAATGTCACATTTAGCCTCTAGTGAAGCCTCAACTGAGGGTGCCTGGAGATGGCTCCTCCAGAAAGGCTCCTGATCCCAAAGGTGCTGTGGCTGCAGTCAGCTCAGGAGGGGAAAAGAGTAGCAGTCTTGCACTGTCTGCTGAAAAAGGGCTGCAATTTCCAAGCCAGCAAACTGCCAAATGCCTCAGCTCTTCCCACCTGATTTCCCTGGGATATGTGCCCTGGAGACACGATTCCCCTGAGTGCCAGCTGGAGTTGGGGCACACCCAGGGGCACCCACAGCCCTGGGGACATGATTCCCCTGAGTGCCAGCTGGAGTTGGGGCACACCCAGGGGCACCCACAACACCTGACTGACCTGGCTGGGCTGAGTCACTTGGGAGAAATGCCTGTCATTTCCCACTGCCTCCCACTGGTGTCTAAGATGAATGGAGGTGCATTTGGCCTCAAGTGTCAACACATATTTTAGGAATACTTTTATTGAGTACAGAGACAGCCATTCCTTTCATGCAAAAGATTTTCTTCCTGGAAATCTCAGAGCTCTTTGGATATAGGAAAATAAGGATGCTGAAGTGAAAGCCACTGGTTCCAAAAGTGTCAATTTTTAGGTGACAGCCTGAGCTGTGCTTCAGTTTGCAAGCACGTCTGAAATGTCTGTGGTCAGAGGTGTACTAGTAAGTAAGTTCAGAGTATAACTTCAGGTCCAAATTTTGTGCTCTATTCTGGACCACTGGTGCTTCTTCCAAAGGGTTATTTTTCTGTTCCAAGAAAGCAGCAGGGAGAGCTATACAAGTAAACTCTGTCTGTATTTCCAGCTACATTATTCTGAGTGCTTTGGAGTCTGATAGAATAGTCATCCCATAAGCAGTAATGTGATTGGGTTAAGTCCCCCCTGAAACCTGACTTTTCAAAGAATTGGAGGTTGTTGCAGGTGGTCCTGTATCCCCACAGGTGCTGAGTCTGTGCCCAGTTGGCAAACTGCCTTCACAGGTTTTAACTAAGTCTTGGTTTCCATCAGTGGCACTTTGGCAGACTACACAGAGTTGCCTGTATTTTTTGCTGCTACTGGTTTTTACCTCCCACTTCTGCTTACCTCCCCCACCTGTGCTTCTCAGCAGTTCCCATTAGTTAACTTTGTCCAACGTGTCTTCCTGGAGAGGAAAAATTTATGTTTCACATGCTGCAAAAAACAAGATATCCCGAAGCAGGGAAGGAAGGATAAAGCACTGCCTTAACATGCATAGACCAGTATGTACGAGTAGGACACAATAATGTGCTGGACTGCTTTCCCTCTTTTAATTTCCCAAACTTGATTTGATCACGAGCCAGCCTGTAAATAATGCAGAAAATTGTACACAGTCCAAAAACCTGTTGCTTTGGGTTTGTTTGACTCTTTGGCAGAGTTGTAGCTTAATTCAGATCTGATCATCTGATTAAAATACACTCAGTCACATACACATAAAAAAAAGCCCAATCTCACATCCATTTGAATGCCTCAAGAAGCTCAGTGAATAACATTTTATTGAAAGATTTATTTGGTTTTCAGGAAGGGGGGAAAGCTGATTTTCAAGAACATGAAATAATAGTTACTCTTTATACAAAAGTATATTTAATCTTTAACATTTATTGTCACTTGAGCAGGTTGCTAATGACTACTCATTTCTTCATAAAAAATGAGCCCACCACATCTTACAGAATCTGTATTTAAAAAGGCATTGATAAATTGAAGGGAGTGCAAGGAAGAGAATTAAAAATGATTAAGTGCTGCGAGTATTGACTTATGACTGAAGATCAAAATAATTGAATGTGTGTGGGCTTGCTAAACATTTCTTACAACTTTGTTCTCAAAAAGGTAGGTGTTTGATTCTTTTTAGTTCAATTTTGAAAATTGAGAAAAATTCTCTGATTGTAAAGTGGATACAGTTTTCAACTTAAAGACTCAAAGTTCGTTTCTGCCATATCTTGCAGAATTCCTTACTTCTTACATATTTTAATTGCTATCAATGAAGTTTTTTCAGCATAAAGAACTACATAACCTTAGTAAGCATGACACAACTTAATATATTAAAAGTAAGCTTTGGAGAAATTTATTACTTGAATACAGTTCTGAATTTCCCATTTTTTACATGTGAAAATAAAGATTCTGCCCATTAAATTAAGATGGCATTTAGAACTGAAGAATAGCTCATGTTTGGTTCTGAATCTGCATCTGCTGTCATGGTGAGACTCACCTTTGTTGGGGAAAAAAAAAAGAAATCATATAATGCTGCTGTGGCACTTACAGAGAAAAGTAGAAAAGAGCAAACCAGCTGCAGACACAATCTGGTTATTGTTTGCCTATTTTGTGCCTCTGGTTCTCTGTCACGAGGCCACTGTCTTGTGAGGAACAGAAGAAACCTCAGAAAAGGGATTTATAGGTCTCAGCCCTGAGTAAGATTCCTGTTTGATGAATAATAACTTTTGTGGAGATGCCTCTTAATGTAATGGCAAAGACACCCAAAATTACCTTGATGACTCCAGTGGGTTTTCCTCTCACCACATTCCAGAGTGTCTGGAAATGGAATAAGCAGAAAAGACTTGTGAGGAGTTTTGCAGTGGGGTGGGACATCAGAATTAGTTTATTAGGAATGGCCATTAAAATGTTAATGATTATTTCAATCCCCTATGTGGGCCACTGACTTAAAAGTTGGACTCGATGATCCTTGTGGGTCCCTTCCAACTCAGAATAGTCTGTGATTCTGTGAAAAGCAAACCCCACCATCTTGGTGCTTTTCAGACACAGTTTGCTCGCATGTTGGGTGTCTTACCCAGTTCTGGTTACCAATGCCAGGCACAGGATGTAATTAACCGAGGAAGACCTGGAGAAGCATGACCAGGATGTTCAGAAGTGAATGGCAGGCTTTACACAAGGGCAAATGAAACAGATTAGTCTTCTCTGCTTCGAAAAAAACAAAGAGAGAGTAGAATGTAGAAGTTTGTAAGTCATGAATTGCACAGAGCAACAGAACAGGTTGGCCCTTGAAGTTATCAGAGAGTAGCTTCAAAACAAGCAGAAGGACATACTTTTTCTCACAGTGTGTAATTTAATTATGGAACTTGTAGCCACAGGGGAGCTGTGGAAGCAAAAAGTATAAATGAGTTCTAAACAGGACTAGATAAATTAATTTAAGAATTGGCTTAGTGTCTTTTTCATAGTAATTAAATTCAATGGTTTAGATGTGACCTCAGGCTGAGGAAGTCCCTTGACTGCTGATTTCTGGTTCCTGGGCTGATGGGGAAGGATCACTCTAACAGTGCCCTTAAACATTGTAAGGTCTGCCAGTGGCCATGGTTGCAGACTGTGTGGCTTGTTAAATAGCTCTGATCCCACCCAATACAACTTGGCCTTCTGTGGAACAAAGACCTGAACTCCTTTCCCCTGACTCGATCCACATGTGGTTTGTTCCTTCCATGAATACTCTGAGGCTCCCAGATTCAGTGCCACACCTCAGAGAGGGAATTCTGTACCAGCAATAGTGAGATAAATATGTGCCTTTGCACGTTATGTCTCCGTTGGATTTCTAAGATACAGCTGGGTGTTTTTCCTTCCTATTGTTAAGATTTACTACAACATTCAGGGATCCCACTCAAGAATAACAACATTGTGAAAACATTTAGTGAGAGAGTTCCCTTGTCCTGGCAAAGTAATTGCAAAAACATTTAAGTGCAATGTTTTGAGGACCACATGTTTTTCAAGTGTTTGGGTTTTTTTTTCTCTTCTTCAAAATTTAATAGGAAAAAATAGTTTGTTTCTGGTTCTGAAATGGTGATATTTCTCCCCAAGTGTAAATGGTTTGAAAATGGTTCCATCTGTCTGTAAAAAAATGGAGATTAAGGAGTTTTTCCATGTGTTATAGTGTCAGTGAATGGTAAAACCTTTCTGTAGGGAAGTCACTGTGGGGCTTTCCTTCCCTTAACTTTCTTCCTTCATGATTCAGCTGACAGGGCCTGGCACAGAACACAAGATGGACAAGAAAGCTTCCCTTATTGTGTTGGGACTTAGTAAGTCATGGGATTTTTCATTTTTCAAACATTGCCTCGAATTCCTGTTCTTTATGTGTATTTTTTTTATACAATCATCTGAATCATAAATCAAAGAGCTGAACAAAACAAACACAGTGGCACCCATTGTTTTGTTCTTTCCTTGTTGTAATACCCTAAATCCACACGTCTTTTTGCTGTTTCTTGTCATCTTTCACTGTGTACATCTGATTTAGTCTCTAAGCACCGCAGGGCAGGGTCTTGTCCTTCTAGTTCTCTGTAAAACATCAGGTCCACCTGTGGTGATATAATAATACTGATAATAAAAATAATAATAATAGTAATGTTAAGCCATATCACTCAAATGGGAAAGATGTCAAAATGGATCTAAGGAAGGATTTTTTGATTAATAAACTACATCTCTTATTTGCATTCATAGTAACTTCATGGAAAATAAGATGCATAGCTGAATAAACAGAAATATTTTATTGAGGTTTGGTTTTGCTTGTTTTGGTTTTATATTTTTTTTATTTCTTTGGATTTTAAGACATAATAATTTATGTGTTTCAAAAAACTTCAGAGCCTGAGGCTTCTTACTGGAGAACTAAATTGTCCTATTTATCCCTTGAGATAACATCATGGATAAAATAATAGAAAGCCAATACCATAAACAACTAAAGCATGGGAACTATTTTTTTTTTCCAAAATGGCACTTTTTTTGGTGGAAATCTTTTGTAATTTGATGGGAACTAAAAGGTTATTGGGAACAGTTAAATTGATGCAAACTGCTTTGACTGCCTTAAAACTGATGAGTGGGATTATTTGTACATGCAGCCAGAAAAACGGGGTTTGTATCACTGTTTATAGCACCACTGGGAGCCTGACAAAAACAGCTGCATACGTCTGATGGGCATCCATCAGAAATGGTTTCATTGACAAAGGGGTAGGAAAAAGATTGAAAAATGGTTAGAGGGCTGAAAAGTTTACTTATATCTGGAAACTTAAGTAGTCTGATGGTCTCTAGCTGTAAAAAGAGAAAGTTAATCCCAGTCTACAAGTGCCTAAATGAGGGAAGCTTTTGTGCTTACAGTAAATCAGCCTAAGAGACAGAACCATAGCTTTGGATGACAGGCAGCTGAGGTTACATGGTGAAAAGATGCGTTTTGATAAAGGCCATGGTAATTAACCATCAACTAATCAGGACTGTGGTAAACTTCTCTGTTCTTGAACTCCTTAAAAAAGTGCTCTGGTACCTAAAGGGTCATCTCGTGCATCTGGAAGTTGGGCTGGCCACGAGTAACAAAATGCCTGTCGTGTACATATGGGTAGTGTCTGTGTGCTCAGAAGGGTTATTTAAGGTCTTTAAATTAAAGACATGCCAAAATCTTGGCTGGGTCAATCCTAAGAGCTGTATGTCTCCTTCTCCCTGCCCCAGTTATCTTTTGTGAGTGTTTTGTAAGTTGAAGCCCCACCTCACACAGTACAAGTTTGATTAGCTTCTTCAACGCTCCCTCTTGTCTCCAGCAGAGCTGAATGTCTCTTGTTATTTATTTTATGCATTAAATGCTTACAGTGTGCTTGGGGCTGTACAAGACATAAATATAAAGAGAGTCCATGCCCTGTAGGACTTAACTGCGTGGATGGCAGAGAGAAGTAATAGCTTGGGTGTTGGTGCTGGTTGTTGTTCAGAAATAATGCATTATTGTTTCAGGAAGAGGTTGATGCTTGAGCCCAAGAGCACAGGGCTGGGGACTGGGAGAGGAGGGAACCGAGGCTTGGACAGCAGCTGACATGTTGGGGATAGGATGTAGGAAGTAACTGAGCAGAAGTCAGAGGATGAAAGGGCCATAAAGTGCCACAGAGTGCAAAAATTAAGTTGTGAATTGCTAACAAGGATGCTGGAAGTGAAAAAGATGTTGCTTAAAGTTGAAACAAGCATGAGAAAACAATAAATTACTAAATTCAGCAAAGAGCAAGCCTCTCCTGTTAGCAGATTAACAATCTTTAGAGTTTTTTGTGGAGGAAGTTGTACCAAAAGATCTTAAATAGCCTGTATATGAACCTCACAAGAGGTAGTTGGAGGGGAAATAGCCATCAAATATTTGTATTTATTATTTCCTTCATACCTGGAATCTCTGTTGTTTAACTTGATTCCAAGTCCTTCCTCTCTGCAGGATAATCATGTTTGTACTATAGCAAATCTTTTGCCTTCATTTATGAATGAACATAATAAACACCACCATCAATTTATTTGGTGGTCATTTAAGCATTGGAAATATTTCATACCAGAGGTCACTCTGATGTCCCATATAATCTGAATCAGTAGCACTCTGTTAATTCTTTCATCTCAGCCTCAGGATTACATGAAGGCTTTGAGTTCAAATTATGTTTAACAGCTTTTGACATTCTGGATGTAGAAGTCATGAATAGCTGTAAATTGTTTTCTGGATGATTTGTGTGTCTGTACTTTGAGTAGAGAAGAGGAAATCTTTAATGTCATAAAATAGCCCAGGTGTGCAGAAAGCCAATGACAGGTGTAACAACCTTGCTACAAATTCCAAATGCAGAGTAAAACAACCCAAGAAACACCAAAGAAAGGGAGCTGAAAACCAGTTCTGCTGCTTAAAGCAACAGCGTTATTCATAGGAAAGTAGTTTGTAGTATTTGTAACTATTCAGAAGATACAAACTTATTTATTCTTGTCCTAATTCCAGCACGCTGTTCAAACACCGATTTGTTTTATATATTTCATTATGCAGTGGAAGGAGAAACTCATCCCTCACATAAAGTGCTCAGTGCTTCAAGACTCATGTAACTTGTTTAATCATGATAGTTATTTGATCCCATTACCGAGCAATCACTTTATCAAACTCTGATGATCCCCCAGAAGCAGCTTTGGGCAGGATTGTTGAGAACAATACAGATTGATGAAGACAGAACTGTTGGATAGTGCTCACTGAGCTCTCTGGCTTGCGGGCAGTAAATGCCACTGCTCCTCACATTTGGAACAGAAAAGATATATTCAGTTCAGTATAACACTGTGTTACAGCTCCTGAAAAGGGAAACACTCTTGCACTCCATAACTCCTCTTGTTCTCCTTGGAAATAAATAGTAAAGATATTCTGCACTTATTTCAGGGATGTGATGGTCTCTCTGTAGTTATAACTGGAACTTGCATTGCATCACAAACCTGTCACGCTGGGAAAAGCAGTACATTTTCTATTAGGAATCAGTGACTTTCACTCTCATGCAAAAAATATCATCTTATTTCACATGAACATCAGCCCTGTGAGTGAGTTTGAATATAGACTAACATGTTCAGCACAAGTGTAGGTACAGAAATAGAGTAGGAGTGGGATACAGGAAGATTCAGTGTCAAAAGATTCCCATAGGAGAAATGCAGATTAATTCACTGAAGTTAGCAGCTTATCTGTGCTCTTCAAGTGCCTGGAGGATGACAAGCAGGGATTTCACTGAGCTATCAGTGTGCTTGATGCTGCCAGACCAGAAATTCAGAGCTCTCAGAATTTAGGAGTAAACTTCCAGTCTGGACACACTTGGGTAACACTAGAGGTGCTGCTCTTCTATTCAGAGAGGTAGATTTTTGATCCTTAACATGGATGTTTGCAGCTGAAATGCTTCCATTAAGGGTCCTTTGGGAGAAGCATCTGTGCACTAACTGAAAATAGTAATATATAGCTTACCAATGGCCTGAAAGGTTTTGAAATGCTTCAGTTTTGGACTGCTCTTTGGTGCAGCCTGGCGGTAAATGTTTGTGGCCCTCAGAGCTGATCAATGGCCAGATGAGAGCCCTTGCAGTGCTTCATAAACGGGAAGTGTTGGTGCTCCCCCAGTGGTCCTGCTGCAAGATGGGCTGCCCCAAGGTCCATGTGCCATCTGCTGACCTTGGAAGCCCCTTCCTCATGGAGGCTTGGGGTTTGCAGAAGCTTGGATCCTGCTCTGGTGCCACAGTGTAACTCACTGCGGGCACCAGCCTGGCATTGCTCACAGGACAGAAGAACTGAGGACAGGGAACAAGTGCAGGGGAACTGCAGCCATCGTCTGGCTGCCTAATGGAAATAGGGGCCCTTAAAACCGTCTCTCTTTTTAGAATGCAAATTAGTTTTGATGTTCAAAGTATTCTTGCACTCTTAAAGTGATTGCACAGCAATGGAAGAGAAGCCTGCTCGTGGCAGTGAGGTCCCAAACAGAGGGGAGGCAAATCATGTGATTTCATGTTGCCAGTAGTGCACAGTGAGTAATTACAACAAATTCAGCAAAAGCAGAGGGAATTATCATTAAGCAGCTGTTCAAACACCTGTTTGACCTTTTGAGGAATTTTTGTTTTATGTCAGTATGTGAAAAAGCTGGATGGTGATGAAGTCCTTGGTATGACTATTTCCTCTTTTGTGGCATCACAGACACACTGCTAGCACTGAACCATCCCCAGCCCCATCCTGTGCATCAGTTTCCATGTTGTCAGCTCCTGCTTGTTAACAGAATCAGCTTATTAATTAACCAGCCCTGTGATGCTGAGATGATATGCTGGCATATCCTACAAAACCAAAAAAGGTAAATACAGAAAGCACAAGCGACCTCCTTATATTTTGCAGCTTCTTGCTTGTGTCTTGCTTGTAGCTTCTTTCATGTCTTGGAGAATCAAACAGCTTTGTTGAGGGGTTTTTTTGTGTATTATAAGCTGCAGTGAATAACATATACTTAACAAAATTACACACTGCATTTGTTGTGAGCAGCATCCCAGTTCCTTTTCACTCCAGACAAGAAGAACACCATCACCAAGAAAATCACCGACCTCCATTTCCACCTCACTTTTATTTGGCAGCAAGCAGTCAAGTTTGTTGTTGGCTTCCTCGACTATTGTTCAGCTCATGCAGTATGAGATCACATTAAAGAAGATTGTTGCAATTTGTCTCATCTTGTGGTGAAAGCACCTGCTGTCCCTATGCACTCAAGCCATACTTTGAGTGATTGAGTGGACCTAAGGAATGCTGAGTAAATATGTTGCAGCAATTAAGGCTTGAGAGAAAAAAAAAAAGGTGTATCCAGTATTTGCCATTCCTTTATCATTTGTGTATAAAAGGTATACATGATCTTTCCCCTGTACTCTCAATATTTAGCAGATAAAATAGCCTGGAACATTTTACCATACTGAGAGCTGCTTTCTGAACTGGTTTACCTGCTCCTAGAAAAACAAAAGAGAATCTAATCCTGTAAATATTTAGACTGTTATTTTTAAAGTAAACTCCTAAAACTCATTTTTCTTTGTATTTTGTGCACAACACAGAGATGTCTGAAACATATTACTCTAAAAAAGGGTGCTGCAAGATAGGAATCTCTTCTCTGTGTCATACAGTGGTTTGATTTTGCATTTAAATAACATCTTTCACCCAAGATCTTGCAAGTTTTTAAAGCTATTAATTTAGCCTCACAACAGACCTGTAAAGAAGTTACAAATGAATAGTAGATAACAGTAGATGTAATAGCAGATAACTTAATAATAGGTTTATCTTTCTTCTGTGGTCACGGAGACCAGCACAAAGCCCTGTTTTATTTTCTGTATGAATATTAGTTTGTGATGCTTGTGGTTTTTGAATGGCAAACTAAGAGACCTTGGGTTTCATTTTCAGAGAAAGTGAACATCTGAAATTGTTCTTCATTTCAGCTAAAATTCCGAGTGCTTAGAAAGAAAATCAAGTGTGTGTAGTCTCAAATTAGTTTCCCATAAACAGGGACTGTGTGGTCAATGAGCTACTTCAGATAACATTACCTGGGGTATTTTGTCTCATGTTACACAGTTTGTGTCTGGCCACACAGATATGGAGACTCAAGCTCTTCTGTCTCTGCTTTTAGATGACCAGGTATGAGACAGCCCAAGTGTGGAAGCAGAATGCATAAAGTTAATGGCCCGCAGAGGATTGGCTGAATTTCCAGTCTTCTGATGGAAATATAATAAATGGCACTTTTTCCTCTTATATGGCTACAAAGGTGACTCCAAGCTGTACATTTTTGACCAGAACTATATTTAGACTTTCTGTTTTAAATGCTGTTAGTGTAACTACCTGTTGGTATGCAGAAAACAGGCATTAAAGTCAAGCTGTTTAGGCAGCAATAACACCAGTAACTGATGCTTTAATTGCCGAACAGCAACAGGAGAATGCAGTCCATGTCTTGGTGCTCCAGTGCTTTGGGATGAGTTTTTTGCAGATAGGTTGCTCTGTGACAATGGGAAGCACAGCCAGTGTGCTTGGCTGCATTGGGATTGTAATGATGGAGAGCACTGCTCTTTACAGTCACCCCTGTTTACTTTACATTGAACTCAATAGGACTAACCCATCTGGTTGATCAAGGAATGCCAATTGAAGTAATATTTTTTGGATTTCAGTAAAGCTTTGGATCCTGTCTCTCCCAGGATCCCTCTGGACACGCTGCCCAGCCCACAGCTGGATAAACACACCATGTGGTGGGTGAGCAATTGGCTCATGGGTCGGGCACAGAGGGTGGCAGTGACTGGGGTGACATCAGACTGGTGACCTGTCACTGGTGGGTTCCACAGGGCTCCATCCCTGGCCCTGTGCTCTTCAACAGCTTCATCAGTGACTTGGATGCAGGACTGGAAGGGACACTGAGCAAGTCTGCAGATGACACACGACTGGGAGGAGCTGTTGAGTCCCTCGAGGGCAGGGAGGCCCTGCAGAGAGACCTGGACAGATCAGAGGGCTGGGAATCACCCACCATGGGAAGTTCAGCAAGGGGAAGTGCTGGATTCTGCACCTTGGATGGGGAACCCTGGATGTACAGACAGACTGGGAATGAGATGCTGGAAAGCAGCTCTGCAGAAAGGCACCTGGGGGTCCTGGTCATGGCCAGTTGGCCACGAGTCAGCAGTGCCCTGGAGCCAGGAGGGACATCCCTGTCCTGGGGGGCATCAGGCCCAGTATGGCCATCCAGGCCAGGGAGGGGATTGTCCCACTCTGCTCTGCACTGGGGCAGCCTCACCTGCGATGGTGGGGGCAGTTTGAGGGGATACAATGGAAGGAGGAGATTGAGCCATTGGAGAGTGTCCAAAGGAGGGCAGTGAAGATGGGGAAGGGCCTGGAGGGGCAATGAGTGAGGACACTGAGGGCACTTGGTGTGCTCAGCTGGAGAACAGGAGACTGAGGAGAGACCTCATTGCAGGGACAACTTCCTTGGGAGGGGCAGAGGAGGGGCAGGCACTGATCTCTGCTCTGTGGGACCAGGGACAGCACCCAGGGAATGGCCTGGAGCTGTGTCAGGGCAGGGTCAGGTTGGATCTCAGGGAAAGGCTTTTCCCCCAGAGGGTGATGGACACTGACCAGGCTCCCTGGGGCTGCCAGAGCTCAAGAAGGGTTTGGATGATGCTCTGGGGCACAGGGTGTGACTCCTGGGGATGAGCCTGTGCAAGGGCAGGAGTTGGACGCGATGATCCCTGTGGGTCCCTTCCAACTCAGCATATTCTGTGATTCTGTGGTTTGTTAACTGGGTTCAGGATCAAGTCCTAATACCTAACAAATATGTATGTTATTGCACAGTGAAATCTACTTCAGATTAATTTCCATGGTACCAGCAGTCAGCAGGACCAAAAACTATTTTAAAAGTGCCAGGGGTAGGTTGGTGATTAATGAGGAATTTATTTTATTTTGCAGTGTCTCTTATTTAACTGGATGCCTCTGGAGACATGCCTTAAACAGCAAGGCACTATCCTAGACTAGTATGGTAGAGTTTCATCTCACGTTGACTCCATTAAAGTAAGCTTCTATAAACAGACATCAATTACAACCAGTTTAAAGGGTTTTAAAATGTAATCCAGCAGTGCTGCTTAACTAAATGAATCCTGAGAACTGATCTCCAGTGAATTAATGGAGCAGTGTGTGGAGAGCTCACTATGAATCTGAGTTAATGACTGAAGAAGATCAAATTAATTACAACTGTCTCTGAGGACCTGCAGGGAAGAAGTCCCTCACATCAGCTAAGGTTTGGTTAACTCTTCAGGTACCAAAGAGAGCTCTTCTACAAATTATTTTTTAAGTAATTGCTGGTAAGACAGTGGAGTGCCTCAGCCTGGTATTTCTGAGGTGGGATGTGGCCACTGTAAGAAGTGACAGTCCTAAATTTTACTGCAAATCGCACATTTGGTTTGGGCTCTCTGTTTAACTGAGGAATTTATATAAAATATTAATGCCAATATTATACTAGGATTATACCAAAGTCACTGCATGGCATTTTCTTTGCATGCTACTACACAGACCATTGGAACAATAGGCTCCCATTTTGGACAAACATACAAGACTAAGCCACTGAGTTCCCTCTCAGTTTTTGCATTATTATTTATTGTTATTATCATCATCATCATTATTATTAGGATGATTTTGATTGATCTCATAGTGTCAAAGAAGGTGTGATTACTGAATTAATTAATTGGCAAAATAAGAAGATACAATGGCTGGTTTAAAGCAAGGCTGTGCTAATGCACTCATGAGGCCAGGAAGGCCCACTGGTCTATGACAAATGAACTCATCTTGTTCTGAGAAACTGGATACCCAAGTTACCACAAATCCAAGTCATAACTGGTAGCAAATGACCATCTCAGAAGAAATATAGATGGGCACTGATCTAAACTTTCATCTTTTCAGAGACAAACACCTTCCTGAACTTTCACTTTTATCCTTTGCCCCCACCCAGTCCAGCAAATGCTTAATTTTGTAGAAGTGTAAGGTCAGCATTCTGTGTGAGGGGCAGATCAACCCAAAGTGTCACCAGAGCTGACCAGGACATCCTCCAGAATCACAGAATCCTGGAACTGGTAATGTTGGATGGGACCATAGTGGGTCATGTGGTCCAATCTCCCTGCTCAGCCAGGAACAGGATTGTCTCCTGGGTAGTTCCTGAGTATCTCCATCCAGGGAGACCCCACAGCCTCTCTGGGCAGCCTGTTCCAGTGCACTGTCCACTTGCACAATAAAGAAGTTCTTCTTCATGTTCAGGTGGAACTTCCTGTGCATCAGTTTCTGCCCTTTGCCTCTTGTCCTATTGCCTGGAACAGCTGAGAAGAGCCTGGTCTGTCCTCTGGACACCCTCCCTTCAGATACTTACAGATATTTGTAGGGTCCCCTCTCTATTGTCTCTTCTCAACACAGAATAAACCCAACTCTCTCAGCCTATCCTCGTAAGAGAGATGCTCCAGTCACCTAATCATCTTTCTTGCCCTCTTCTGAATCCAGCCTCGTGGCAAACTTCTCTTAGGTCTCTCTGCAGATGTTGGGTAGGTCTGTGCAGCTGGAAAAAACACCTTTTTTTTCTCCAGAAATACAGACATATTTGCACCAGGAAGCACAAAGATGTGCCTCCCGCCTGTGAACCACATTAGCCGACTGTGATGGCAACTGGCTGCTGCAGATTTAAATTCATTCCCTCTCCATGCTTTTGAATTACTCAAAGCTTTAAAGAGTACACTTTTATATTCAGCAAGTGTTCAGTTCTCAGGTTTTTTCCTCAAAAAACTGCAACAATAAAATCCTGCAATGCATTCACCTTTACACTACATTAGGAGGGTAATGGAGGTGCTGTCAAGCAGGGGAGCAAGGAGGGCTAAAGAACAGATAATTATCAGGGGCCTACTGTGAAGAAGGTATCTTAGCCAAGAGGAGAAGGTGCTAAACTGCTCCTACACTGTTAGGCAGCATTTATAGCAGGAATAAGCCATACAAGCAGCCCTTTCTGCCTCATCCAATAACTGAAGCTCCAAAAGGAGTTCAGAGAAAAAGAAGTGATGTGCCAGGTTTGAGCAGTTTTCAAAGCACTTTATAAGCATGGCAAATTAGGTATGTGAAGACACAACGGTTACTCTGAAATCAATGGAAAAACCTCCTTCCTATGAAGTGAACACAGTGATTCAGCAAAGGGAACTGAAAGACAGCCTCAACACCCTGATTTTCACAGACTGACATCAGGAGTCTTCCCTCTCTACTCGAGTTCCTCCACAAAATCTATATAGCAAATAGAAAATCCCTAATGTTAGATTTTGGAGATATTTGTTTTTCCACCTTAAAGTGTCACTTGTATTGCATTTTGTCACTGTGTACTTATAGCATATACTTTCTTATCCAGAAAATACACTTTACTCTCTGGTTTGCTTCATAATTTCATGTGTTTAGAACTATAGAGCCATTTTTTGTCCAAAATATTATTTTTTTATCCAGCAGACTCTGGGGTTAAGCTGTCAGATTTCTTCCAGAAAATGAAAAATCATAAACTTGAATTTAGAAAAAATGGAAAAAACACTGTTTTCCAGAGGGTTTTGGAGGGGCTTTTTGGTTGAGGTTTTTTTTGTTTTGCTTGTTTGTTTATTTGGTATTTTTTTGTTTTGTTTTTTTGGTGTGTATTTTTGGGTTTTGTGTGTTTTGGGGGTTTTTTTTGGTTTTGTTTTGGGGTTTTTGTTTGTTTTTTTGTGTGTGTGTGTGTTTTGTGGTTTTTTTGTTTTGTTTTTGGGGGTTTTATTTTTTTTGGTGGTTTTTTGTATTTTTTGGTGGTTTTTTGTTTGGTTTTTTTGTTTCTTGTTGTTGTTTCGTTTTGGTTGTTTGCTTTTTTTTTTTTTTGCATTGACCTTCATTACTTACAAGCTGCTTTATTTCTTGTTAGTATATACATAGAATTCAATTCTTATGCTTACCTCATGGAATATTTTAGTGAAATCAAAAGACCTCACTCACTATTTGCTTGGGTTTTGTTTCAAATTAAATCTCTTGCCCTATGTCTCTTCTCATTTTCAAAAAAATTCTTCAAAACTCCTTTTATTTGGCCACTGGAACTCTTTACGTCGCTACAGTACCTGGCCCATCAGTGGCCTCAACACAGCCATAACATCTCTCTCCTCTTGCACATGGTGTTCCTGCTTCCAGCAGTTCTGTGGGAGCTCTGGAAGTTAATTAATGCAGCAAAATAAGCAGCTTTAGCCTGCAAGAGGCAGTTCTTTTGGAGATACATCCTCTTACCTTGTCCTTTGGTGTATCTTTGCACATTTTGTGCTGTGTTAAAATGGATTTAAACCCAGCTTAGTGGGTGAGCCTGAGCACTGCCCCGTACCTGCGATATTTGCCATTTTGCTGTCGTGATCACATGTTTTCTTGTTGGCTAATTATGAGAGGAGATGAGAACCCTTTGGGGCACTGCAGTGGTCGTGTTCTCCTGTGTCTGCCTCTGATCCATGCAGAGACTGCTGAAATCACCCCTTGCAGGGGATTATGCCCAAGTGTCAAGCTGTCAGTTAGCTGGTTCTTAATCCATTTGACATGTACTATATTGTTATGGTATATGCCTGATTTTCCAAAAAGGAAGGCTGAGGAGTTCATGTCATCACAATTTCTTTGTACAACACACTTGTAGCTCTCTTGAAGGCTGTAGTCAGGCTTGTCCATCCCAGCCTGTTTTTCATAAAGCCACATTGATTGGTGCTGTTTGTTTTCCTGTTTCTTCATTAAGAGAATTCAATACCATCTTTGGCATTACTTTTCTTGGGATTGAACTCTGTTTAGTGTCTTATTTACAGAACAATTCTGTCTTTTCTGCTTAATTTTAAGAATTTTAACCACTTTTATTTAATAACGGGCCTGGCACATTACTGTATTTTTTCCTTACTCCTGGCATACCTTTAAAATAATAGAATTGTTTCTGCTTTCGGGCCTGTCATAGATGTTCCTGGATATTTTCATTTATGACATTAATTCCTTACAAAATAAACATTTACTTTAGATCAATTATTTTCTTTCATTTTTTCTTAATTGATAATGTTGGTGGTTTTACCTGATTCCTCTCCTTGATTTTCTGTTAAACAGGGACAATATTTTAGTCAGAACTACCTTATTTTCTTAATTATGCCTCTTTGCTGTCAAATGGTGATTTTCCTCATATTTTTCCTATATGCTTTTCTCTCTTAGTCAGGTTTTGTTCAAATTGTTTCATTTCAATAATTTTTCTCTGAATCCTCAGATATAGATGTTGGTAAGAATTCAGTGCTTTATATGACCCCAGGAACCTGATGGACCTCCCTTGTGGGTGATTTCTGGTCCCTGATCACTCACCAGATGTTTAGATGTGAATTCATCTTCATCTGTTATTAGGAGGTCCAAATTACTGTTTTCTGTATGCAACACATTTTTAATTTTAAAGAATTTTCTGCATGTTTTAGAAACTGTGATTACCTGTTGATTGATTGATTGATTGTTGGGATTTTTTCCCCACTAATTAACTATTGAAATTTATCGTATAACTTGTCACTTCTTCCATCTTTCCCCTCCCTCCCTTCATATATTAAATGACAAAAGCATCCTGCTATGACTGCTTGGTTTATAGGAGACTCCTGCAAGGGCTTTTATAATGAGCAAATAATCCACATTGCATAGAAATTAAAGGTACAGGGAAACTGTAACTGAAGTTAACCACTTTCTGATGCATTTTAGTGTTTATGTTGTGTCATTTGATGTAATTCAGCACTTCCTGAGGTTTAGTTGAGATTCAGTCTCCAGTATCCCTTAACTATGGATTTAATTATGTGTTTCTCTAATGACAACACAGTAAAATTTGAAGCTTCCACAGTTTTGCCCAAATAGAAGTACATTCTTCATTGCTTACCTTTTACTTGTCATTATTAGTTGTGTTACTCTGCACTGTTTTGTAAAACACTTTACAACCTCTAACACTGCACCAAACTAAGAGCAGGGATTGAGATTCCTTAAATTTCAAGGAAGAGGCATCTTAACTGTTTTGAAACCATAGCAACTTTAGGAGCCTCAGAAGAAAACGCTCAAAAATAAAGTACAGTTCATGTGGCAGTTGCAGTAAGTGGTTGACCTTTGCAGAGGATTAAAGGAGGAAGGACCCCGAGTGAGAGATGGACCATCTGATTTGCAGCTTCATGAAGTGAAGAGTATTTATTATTATTAGGAGTTCCAAACTGAGAGCAGGAAACTCAGTGGACAATGATCACAAAACCCAGATAGAAGGTGAGAAGCCAGAACTAGGATGAGAGAAGGACTAAAAAGAAAAAAAATTCTAGATGGCAAGAGTTGGATAGGGGATATTTGAGTTAAATAATTTTAACATTATATTCAAGCACAAGGAGATTTTGAAAATAGCAAGACATGATCTTGGTGTGAAAGTAGAGAGGCAAAGTGAGATGTTTCATGTGAGGGGAGAGTAACAGTAGCTCATTTCTGACCATCTTTCTCCAATCCAGGGAGAAAAAACAGCATGAAGCAGACCAGCAAACAGCTATGGATAGTCAGAAAGGCAGAGATGAGAAAGGTGTTTTTGCCCAGTGAGGAACAAAACAAATTATGAAGGTCAGTCATCAACAAAGTCTTCTTGCCAGGGTAAAATATTGAGAGATTACATTGGAGGCCTGAGGACAAGGGATCGAGGTAATGTCAGTCTTGACAGAAAAAGAGGAGAAATAGGGAAGAGAATGAAGTAATTTTTACAATGTAAATTCCTCATGGCAGAAATCTGTCTATTTTATTTCTTGCAAAACATCATGCAGGTTTATGACTCTGAATCAATCGTGTTTTCTGTGGACAGAAAGCCTCTAATAGCAAACACAGCCCAAAAAAGAGAGAAGATGAGGCAGATTGAATGGGACAGTGGAGTGGGAAAAACCCTTTGGGAATCATGAGCTTAGGGGCTAAAGCTGAAGGTGAAACAGCAAATGCAAACAACCTCAAAAGGCTTGGTAAAAAACATGGAAGAATGTCAGGACCAAGAAATAAAAACAATCAGAATGTATGGAAACCAGCAAGTAATTTAGGTAATATCTCTGTACCACAGTGCAAGAATTCAGGTTTCTTCTGCTGGTGAATTATTGCAGGTCCCCAGCCATGACACTGACTCCTGTCCAGGAATGGGACTGGAAACAGAAAGGGATGGAAAGGCAAGGAGTGTTCTGTGGGCAAAGAGAAAATTATCAGCTGTGTCAAGCAGGTGCAGTAGCTCAGGATCTCTGAGATTTTGCTTTAATAGCAGTGTGAGCCCCAGCACAGCAGCCATCAGGCATCCAGTGTGTGTTTCCACACAAAAATAGGATCAATGTAGCAACTGCTACAACAGGTCACTACTTCATTACTAGGTTGGGTTGTTAACTGAAAGGACAAATAGTTTCAAGCTTTGAATGGGCAATTCCAATGTGCCATGCAGAACAACGTGCCACCTTCCACCTGCCAAGCACCTGAGGTGTCCCAGCACCAGCTGTGTGATGGATCATTTGTGCCAGGTTGGAGGGAGTTCACATGCCAGAGCTAAGATCATTTGCTTAGTGCTCAGCTGGTGCCATGAATATTTTCCTATACCCAGGGAATGATTTCACAGCTGTGGAATTGTATGAAAAGCACTGGTTCATAACATTTTGCCAGCACAGTGAATGTTGGTGCTCCTCCATAGGTGACTCTGAATCATCACAGCTGCATGATCACTGTGCTCTTTTCTTGCTGGAAAAGCATTCCTGCCAATATAATATCCATATACTCAGAAAGAACAATCCTGCACTGGGAAGTGTTCACATTGGGAATAATTTTCCCATGGAATAATTTTCAGTAATAATGGAAGGAAGGTAATAATGGATGGAAGATGACTATTCACTGCATGTTACTTGGCTTTTCTGGGAATATAACTACTCTCCAATGTGCTAGAAATGTATTGTTGTTACTTTTAAGCTGAAAAGGGATAACTGGCCTGATCACTCCTTAACCTGAAGTTGTTCTGTACCTGAAAAGGGAGTAATAAAGGGTTATGCAGCTGACCAAGTCAGTGTACCATAACTATGCCTACATATGCTCTCTGTAATTCCTGTTATTTGAATTGTCAGAACCACAGGGTATATTCTGGGAGAAAAGAGAAAGAAACCACAGATTTCTGTCTGGGACAGCTTTCTTTATATCAACAATGAAGGGCTGATGAGGCAGGGACCAGGCCTGCCATAATTCTCCTGTTAAGTGCACACCAAATGAGGTATGTGGTAGAGTAAAGCACTTCACACATCCAAATAGACAACTTCCCTAAGTTCAACCTGCCAGGCTGCCGTGGCTGTAAAGCACCACTCCAGCTGAAAAGTGAGTTGTTTTGTGAGTTTAAGGACACAGAAATTGCCATATTGCATTGGAGCAGGAATCCATCGACCTTAATGTCCAGTCTCCAGCACTGACCTCCGTCAGAAAATGCTGTCTGACAGTAATCTCACTGATAAATTGTTCATGCAAGAACTGTCCACTGGATAAGGCCCTAAACACAGGATGTACAAATGGATGGAGCTGTGCAGGTGGATTTAACAGAAAAGAGTAGTGGAGGGTGCTTAAGGATGTCTTGTCATCATGAGTGGACAGGTTTTGCTTGCAGATGCATCTTTATTAGTCAGTTCTTTGTGTTTGTGATGTACAATGACAATGCAGAATATTCAGTAAGGGAGGAACACTGCAGGGGCAGAGTCAGGGTCAGGTTTTGTAGCAGATCCAGGTGTTTGGTTGAGGGTGTAGGGAAGAGACCAAGAAGGAAAAATCACCCAGATTAGTAAGTGCTACAGGGAGAACAGAAGGAAGGCAAAACATAAACATCTGAGAAGCACAAGTCTGTTGCTTCCATGTGCAGACAGGAGTATCAGGTCATGCAGGTTGATGTTTAAATAGAAGCATCTTGTGCTTTGTAGAAATCTGCAACATCTGTTTAAACAGTTTTGGAGGCTGGAACCCTCTCCCCAGCACCAGCTGGCACAGGAGCAGACAGTCCTTTGCATTAAGCTTAGACAAGGGAGCTTTCCAGTTAATCTATCCCAGTGGCTGCTCCAAGAAAACAAAGTATTAAAAAGCAATAGGCAACAAGTGTTTTCTGAAGGCTTGATGCCTGCCATTGAGTCCAGAGGAGCAGCAGTGGGGGAAAGGAGTTTATGGTTTGGATAGCGCAGGAGATATGCAATACAGGGAACAGCATTTCACAGCCAGGCCAGACAGCTCATCAATACCAACTATCCTGCAGCCTCCCAGAGCAATTATTAACATGGTTCTGTTCCTCCACTTTGTCCTTATTATTGGTACTTCTTTTTTTAATTATGGAAACATTTTATTCCCCTCTCTTTTGCTATGGCCTGTCCATTATTGTTCTGATGGCTATCTGGTGTATATGGATATCGTTCTGATCAACAGGTACACACTGAAGAGAAATCTCTGTGCCAACAATACACAGCTGGAGAACATCCTTAATTAAAAGTCTGATATTGAATTAGTTCAGCATTGTAAAGAACAGTTCTAACCTAAACCTGAATATTAAAAATTTTGTAGACCATTGTATTCAAACTTGCCATTTTTCAGTAATGTTTAATCAATTGCTTTTCTTCTACCTCTTACTGAACATGCTAAGGAGTTTACATTTACATAATTCTGAAAATGATAATAACATTTCAGAGGTTTGCATTTAGACTGCGCTCAAAGCAGGTCATTGTTCCAAGGGATTATTTTTCCTACTTCTTGCCCCATCCCTGCCCAGAACTGTGTAACTGAGCATGACACCAGAGGCTAAAATTCATTGCAATGAACTTAAGATATAGAACTCTAAACTATATACAAAAGATAAAGTATTCTAAATTAAATATAACATGAAAATCTTCAGAAATCTCTCCAGATAACTTAAAGAATATTTACTTAAAGCACAGTGCAAGGAAAAAATAGGAATAAAAGCAGAACCATTTAACAAAAGGAATAGGAATTTTCATATAACATGTTGAGAATGAAGTTTGGCTTCATAGAAACGAAGATCCTTTTTTTCGTAGTTGGAGTATTTAAGCATCCATTCAGAATGTTACTTAATGCCCATATAAATTTAGAAGTAGTCTGTCTAAACTCGGTGGAGATGTGGTTGGTCTGTGTTTTCTCATAACCAGGAGATGTGCTTCATAACTTTACCAAAAGCCTCAGTGAATCAGAGACAGAGTTGCCTTGTTGCACGTGGCAATGTGGATTGAACAGTTGGTGTCCTGAGCAAACACAGGTCTTAATTCTGCAGGCATTGGCTGTGGGGCTGGAATCAAGAACAGTCTGTGTTTCCCAGTATTGTAAGCTTCCATTTGGAGTTAAATACCCTCACCTTAAAATGGCTTTATATAACTGCCCATGCACATTTAGGTGGCTTTCTAACAGTCTTCAAAGGTCTCTATCAGTTACTATTTCAGGTTGGATTTCTTTGGGGTTTTAATAGCAAGGCACAGAAAGGAAAACATTCCACCTGAAACATCTAAATGCTCAGTTTACAAAAACAAGTTTACATCCTTTTTGTTGGAATGGAAGCAGGTAACCTTTAGTTTGCTGAGATGAGAGAAGAGGCTCCTTTACAGGGATGCTGGGGTCTCCTTTGGGCTCACCTGGACCCCAGGGTGGACACTGCCTGTGGACTCAGGTCTCAGCAGACCTGCTGTGGGGCTGTTAATGCACCTTGTGTGGTGGTCTCAGCAAACAGGGGCAATCCTTGCTCTCTAAGGGGAGCACACACCTCCTGGGTGGAGCAGTGTGCCTGGGTGAGACAGGGGTCCTCTCCTGGGAGCCCAGAAATGACACCCCACTGGAGAAGTGTGCAAAGCCAAATGCTTTCTCTGCCCTGGTCTGCATTTCTTAAGCCAGGGAGAGGAGAAGCAAGATGTTTTCCCAGCTCTGTTTCAATGAGTGAGCATGACACTCTGGGTTGTTGCCGCCCTTGCTGGTGCTGTGACCCCTGAGGAGGGACAAGTGGCACTAGGAGTGACTACTGACGGATAATCTTTGAGATGGCAGTACTCTGCCAGGTGACTTCATGGAAGGACTCAGGCCTGAAGACCACCTTGCTTGCTGAGGTTAAACCTACCAAAAGGTCCTACCAACAGTGTTTGCTGTGCAGTGAGTGAGAGCAGATCTGGACAGGGGGAGAGAACACGACGGTCTGCAAGTCTCAAGGAAGTTGTAGCTGCCATGACAACACCCTGACCGGCAGTTGTTCAATCCTGCCTCACCAAGTGTTTAGACAGTCTCTAACTTCAGGAATACTACCAAGTTTACATAACACGTAGTAATTCGTGAGTCAAATATGGGTAGATGTTTATCTCTCTGGGGGAGAGATCCAGGGCAAGAGGAGCAATTCTCTATCAGTGACTGTATGTTAAAAGTGGTACTTGGTGAGTTCTGGAAATTAAAAAAAAAATGAATTAAAAATCCTAAAATCCTGTCAGGTCAGAATGAAATTATTTTTTAGAGGGGTTGGCTGTACCACGTTGTAGGAGAAGCTGTTCTGCTGCTGAACTTGCAAACGTTTTTTCCTATGAATGTGCTGCAAGAAATTTTTACTGACAGGTTATTATGACTACTTTAATGCGCATATGACCCAGCGACTGGAAGACAGTTAAAATTATAAACTGTTCATAAATTTACTGACACAGTTGGCAACACTGTTACAGCAGTAAACATTTAATTTGATCCTCATTTCTTAAAATAGTGGTATTGCTATGCCTGCAAAAATGCAAAGCATCCTGTGTTGAAGAAATCTATTTCAGGTCTCTGCGTTTTAGCCCTTCAGCCTTGCTTATGTGCATGTGTGACAAATGAAAGGAGTCATATTAAATCTCCATTTAATGGTGAAATGAAAGCCACAAATTCATACAATTCACAGCTTTTTGATGAAAGTTCTCATAAAGCCCTACATCCCAATTGGAAGAAATCATATCTGTCTGTGGTCTTTCCCTAAATGATTCTTTATGTAGTTGTCTGCCCCAGCTGCTCATGATGCATGTGAGGCATAAAGAATAATCTTGTAACAAGGGAAGCTTGTAAGTTCTTGCAGTCCCTACTTGGGCAAATTTCCTTCAGTGAATAGGAATTATGCTCAAGTGATAATTGCATCATCTGGCTTTTGGGTTGAGTATTTAGGCATCTTTCAATTCAGTGCTGGGAACTGATGTGGGGATGCAATGAAGTGATTCCTGTAGCCCTCTGCCCCTCGTTTGCTCACACTCTGCTTTTTCTCCCACATGTAGGTAGAAGTCACTTACTGGCAGAAAAAAGATCTTAGAGGCAGCAATAAGTTGAAGTGGAAGGAGCCCTTGTTTGTCTGTTTGATCTTTTCACTTTTGTGTGCTGATTTGTGTGCAGGGGAAGGGCTCTGAGTTTGCCAGCTCTTGGTTCTATGTACCGTTTTTGCCAAAGCTTAGAGTGAATCTGTTAAACACCTCATTTTCAGGGACAGTGTTGCTATCACAGCTCATTTTTTGATAATTCTGGCCTCTTTTGATGCCACACAAGCTCTATGTTGCACATGTTTATTTTCATGGCTCTCAGTATAGCCTTCCAGAGCCTGCCCTTCTGTCTTGCAAAGTACATACCTGCTGGTTCCTTGATTTTTTTCAGAAAAATCCAGTTTGGGATTAATTTTCATAATTCCCTGAGATTAGCTCAGTTGGTTAGAACGCAGTGCTAATAATGCCAGCATTGTGGGTTTGATCCCCACAGGGACAATTCAGTTATGAGTTGGACTCGATGATCTTTGTGGGTCCCTTCCAACTCAGACTGTTCTGTGATTCTGTGATTCTAATTAATGATGTAGGATTTTTGCACTGGTTTGAGAAGTCCTAAAGCACAGCCACAGAAGGAAGCGAGGTACTGAAAGAGATAAATCAGCATGGTCAGAACATATCTGTCATTTTATGCTGTTCCACCATAAACCTGGGGTTCATCATGGGAGATTAGACAAGGGACATAAAGGTACTATCGAGGCTGAGCAATGACTGGAGAGAGCTGTAACAATTCTGGAGTGGCAGGTTAATGTAAATGTCATGAAGAAAATATAAATCCTAAAGAACTGAATACAGATTCAGGAAATAATAGAGATGTCAATACATTGAAGTTCAAAACCTCAAAAAATTCTGAAAGCAGAACCACATCACTTGTGAGTTAGGAAGTGGGGTTGGAGATGAGACGGGATCGCATGGGCAGGTGTGGGGAAAAGATACTCAACACTTAGGAAAGAGCTTGGCATAAGACTCTGATGACAGAGAAAATGATGGTATTTTGTATTATGTGGGTCTGCAAACTCCAGAACTGACACAGAGAAGAATGAAGTTGATCAGAGAAATGCCCATGCCACAACAGCAAAGCTACTGGCAGCTGATAAGGATACTGCAGAAAATAGCAAAAGGAAGAAAGTGGAGAGGAGAGGACACATTTCTATGAGGAAAAGGCCACTAGAAATATTTTTTTAAGTTACTTGGACATCAGAGTTAATGATAATATGTAAGAACCAGGTAGGGAAAGCTGTAATAGAAGCATCACTAGTATCTCATTAAAGCAATGGTGAGAAGAAAGTGCTTCTAATACCCTATTCCAAAACAGAGCAGCTTACTGCTGTTTTCTCCTTCTATATATAATTAAACAACAACTGAAAGCTCAAAAACCATGGAAGAGTCCTCAGGCAGATGAGAGTAAAACTGAGCTCATTCTCTCTTTGTAAAACTGAAGCCCTCAGTACCATGGAAAAGAGTATAGAATTTTTTTAAAAATCCAACTCAGTGGACAGCTTTCAAAGTGCTGCTGCCAAACTTGAGAGGAATTCAACTGCATTTCACTGATATGGCTCAGTTTCATGCAATGACAATTGTAACAATGCTGTCTGATGGTCAACAGCAAATCCACACACGGAGCCCCGAGGAGTCACAGGATGAGAGGAAACAGAGGGAAAACAGAAACAAAAGGAAATGAACAAGGTAAATTTTTGAGAAAGGAGACAACAAAGGGGCTTTCTCAGAAGAGAAGGCTGGAACTTCTCAGGAGAAAGCAAGGCAGTTTGGCAACAGCCTGATACGAATTAATATTCACTGGAGGAAGTCAAATGTGTTTATGGTGACAGTTCCCAGCACAGGATCATGGTGCTCCTGTAGTGTTTAGCTAAATGTCATCTATTAATATTTCAGTGAACAAGGCCCCACACAAACCCAGCTGGGATCTCATAATCAGTCATTTTACATAATGAGAAGAGGCTCTCCTAGACAGAGCCCAACTCTGTTTTACAATTCCTTTTATCCATGCACTGGGTCTGCTCCTACAGTTCTTCTTTCCCCATCAGTGATGCCAAATACTTCATGTTTGAAACTGGCACATGTGCAGGGCAATGTCCACACTGTAACGTGGCCAGGAAAGCAATATTCAGTCAAGCACATAGCTCCAAGAAAAATTATTTTAATGACAAGCCCTCTATTAAAATTTTAGTTGTTGCCATTCTCATCTGATCTCAAAGTTCAGAATTCAAATTTTGTTGCCACTGGAACTTTGGAGTAAAGAAGCATCCTGAGGGAAAACTTAGTTTGTGATAAGAATGGTTTTTCTCTTTACTTCCATTAACTTTTGTTCTTCTATCTTGTTAAAATTTCCTCTAATTTTATCAAAACCAAGTAATTTTGGCTAACGTTTTGAAAGCCCATCATATTTTGCAAGCCCTGAAAATCCAGTCAGGTCAAAAAATATCAGTAGTTCCCAAAACTGCTCTGTCCTAAACTCCACTATTGTCTTTGCAATAGCTCTTCCCAGGCTGCAGATGGACAGTGCACCAAGCATTTTGAAATTAGAACCTTCCCTTTTGGTTTGGAGCTGTCATTTGTTTTTATCTTATCTTATCTTATCTTCACAGTTAAAACTGTTTTTTTTTTTCTTTTTTTGTGTAACATTTTGGATTTCCTGTCTGAGATGCCATTCATGCAGGTAGTTGCAGTGGAGTCACCACATTTGCCTGTGCAGGGAAATTTGACTTGTGTGAAATGTTATTCTATACAGATTTAGCTTAGGATTTCAGGATGTTTTTGCCCAAGAGTGATTATAAATATTTTAAAAGGTCATTCTTCTAGCTAAAAGGAGCTATTATGTCAATCAGTCAACACACTTAAACCATCCTGTGCAGCACTGTGTTCAGTGGGAATTAATTTAGTAAATCCTCTCATTTTGTCACCAAAGGGTTCCTGATTCTGTGCCTGTAAACACAGAGGCAGGTCTCACAGGAACAGCCTTTAGATGAGGTTTAATTATTTGTGTCATTTACCCTGAGATCCCTTTGTGGAAAGCACTGAATAAACACAAAAGTAATGCCTTTATATAAAGTCACTTGGGGATAACTGCACCTAAACTTACCTTTGACACAAAATATTTCTGTTTGAGGGAGCATCCTTTGGGTAACCAACTGCTGGCTTGAAGTGGCAATCCCATTTCAAGCCAGCTGAAACTTCACCATGTAAGTGTATTTGAACTTCAATTAATTTAGACGTTTAATTCTTTTTAAGGGAATTATTTGCTGTGTTTTTATTTGAATCAGATGTATATAAATCATATTCACAGTAAATCAATGGATTTCAGTATTAGCATCATTCCATGACTTGGAATTATAACAAAAAAGGTGCTTTTCTCCCCCCTCAAAAATGATTTCAAAATATTCATGTTGGGTTTATGAAGATTCCATATCAGGTGCACAGATTTAACCAGGATTCAATCACATCATTGTGTGGCCTTTGGACTTGCTATGATTTAATTACTCTTGTTCCTTCAGACACTTACACTGCATGTGTGTTTTCAAATCATTCTCATTGTAGCAGCAATTTTCCAACTACTCTGTTTGAGAAAGTGATCTTTAAAATTGTCCTCGCTCTGTAGTACTTAAGAAAGGGAAGAAATACATGAAGAAGAACCTCAAAGATGAAGGCCAGGCTTGAAGCACAGTTTCATTAATACTGGATGGCAGGAAGGGAGCCAAGTCCCAGATAATGAGGAAGGAGTTGCAATTTTTTTTCAAGCCATCTGGTGACAGGGAAAACAGAAATGACATTCAGCTGACGAATGAGCAGAGTTTGACCTAGCCTTTTGACCCTTGACAATCAATCTTACCTGCTGCTTCACAAAGAATTATGGCTGTGCCACTCACATTTGACTCAGGAGTTTTACTATTCTCTTCTTCCATCTTTCCTTTCCTCATTCCTTCCTTCCTTTCCTTCTTCCTTTCCTCCTTTCCTCCTTTTCTCCTTTCCTCCTTTCCTTCCTTTCCTTCTTTCCTCTTTTCCTTCCTTTCCTTCCTTTTCTTCTTTCCCTTTTCCCTTTCCTTTCCCTTTCCTTTCCCTTTCCTTTCCCTTTCCCTTTCCCTTTCCTTTCCTTTCCCTTTCCTTTCCTTTCCTTTCCTTTCCTTTCCTTTCCTTTCCTTTCCTTTCCTTTCCTTTC
>JAWWLZ010000082.1:49547365-49577560 GCA_035041345.1 Poliocrania exsul
CCCTCCTTTCCTTTCCTCCCTTCCTTCCTTTACTCACTCCCTCCCTCCCTCCCTCCCTCTCTCCCTCCCTCTCTTCCTCTTTCCCTCGTGGCAGTGCCCTGTGCCCCGTGCAGTGTCCCTGGCACAGAGAGTCACTTGGAGCAGCTGGTGGTGGTCCCTAATGCTCCACAGGGCCACGTTGGAATGTCAATCCAGTCAATGCCTGGACGGTGCAGGGAAGAACAGCTTGGATCTGCCTGAGAACACCCAGCAGGTTGCTAATGTGGTCTGACATCATGTAGGAAAGAAAATAATGGAATAGTTAAATATGAGCTGCCTTTACTTAATAAGAGCGGCAACATCATAAAGTTGAACTCTGATCCCATGCTGGAGCTCTGGGAAAGGCAGCAAGGAACCAGGATTTTTACACTTGTTACAGTGGTTTTGTGGGGTTCTTTTTATTTGTTTTTTACTGCTTTATTTCAAGTTCTATTGCTGCATGCCCTATCAAGAATGTGCATACCTTCCTTATTGGGAAGGACAGCAAGTCTAGACAGTGGGTATCTGCTGGGTTATCTATGAAGGGCTGCAAAGGAAGTGCTGAGCACCCTGTTAGTGGCACAACTGAAGCAAGATAGGGAGTATCTACAAGACATAAAGCTCTTAGAACTAAGTGAGTGAAGGCTGCATTTTCCTCACAGTTTCAGAAGTGCAAATTCAGTGACACTGCTCTCATTGCTCTGTGAAACTCAGAGGAGAATTTGGTCTTACTGCCCTCACCAGCGGTGTTGATTTGTGTATTTTTATTTGCAGCAATTTTGCTTTGAGATGCTAAAGGTGAGGCTCCTCAGCAAGGACTTCTGTAATGTAGCTCATGAGCTGCAAGGGGTCATCATTGGAGGGTTTCAGCTCTTGAGGACAAGAGGATGTCTGAGGGAAAAGGAGGGGTCTAGGAGAGTTGTTTGGTTTGTTTTCCCAGTGCCAGTGCCTACTGTGAAGGTACTAATCTCATAGGCAAAGGAAATAATGCTTGATCTGTTTTTTTATGTTGCACACTGTAGCATTTTTAAGGTACACACTTACATGAGTGAGCACCCAGAGCTGGAGCAGCTGATGGACTGATAGACAAGCCTTCTGCTGTTTTTATGGTGGGAACACGTTTTTGCTCTGTCATGTGCAAGGAAGGAATTGCTACCTTGATTTGTCTTGTGCCTTTTTATACTGGGGAGAAGATGAAGCAAAATATGGACAAGACAAGTTCCAGACCTGCCTTTCTGTTCATTTTGTGATCATGGCTGGCTGTGGCCACTGGGCTGGACCTGCTCTCTGCTGCCTTGGCACATTTTGCTCTTCAGAATAAGTGCCAAGAGCAGTAGCTGTTCTCTCCTAGTCTGAACTGCAGCAAGGAGAGCTTTGGAGTACTCAGCCTGTACAGGCTTTGTGCCTCCAAACAACTGTGTGCCTGTTCTCTCTTTGGCTCTCTGACTCTTGCTCTGTGTTCTCAGTGCAAAGAATGGCTCAGTTTTGCCTGTTTATACTACATGGAGGTCTTTCTGGCACGTATAAATGTCACACCTCTATGTGAACATCATAAAATCTACTCAGATGTCTTGGTTTATTACTGTGATTACTTGTAATATATTCAGAAACAAAACCAAGCAAGCCTCAGCGTCGCTGGTCCTGAGAGCCTAAGAAATACTTTCCAAGGGGTTAAAAAGAGGAGAAAAAGGGACTGTTGCACCAAAGAGGGAGAGGAGTCTCCACTTCCCATTTGTTCTTCTGCAATTTTGGAGGTAGTAATCACTGGTGTAGGAAGGAAGGAGGCTCACACAATGGTTCAAATTCCACGAGCATCATAAAAGTCTGGGCACAAAGCAGCACAGTCTTATTAGCAGAGGAAGTGAGGTCAGTAGTCTTCAGCCTCTTAACGAGATGCCAGAATTTATGAAGCATCAGGGCAGCAGGATGTGGTTGCCTGCAGTCTATTCATATAACAAGCCCACTGGGGTCCTATAGTTATCACCCTTGAGTTATTTTTTTCCTTTTTTCATTTTGTTTTGTCATCCTCCTGTTTCTTTGGCCTATCTTACTGCACTGGAGGAATCACTTTATTACCTGAGATGTCTTGTTGGTGAAATTTTCTTTTGGATTGTTTTAATTGTTATTAGCTAGTTTAGTTTAGGCGGTTCAATCAGTGAGTCTCTGATTGTAGAGATGGTCTTGTGGTGTGCAGTGAACTCTAAGTACTAGTCTTCCAGGGAATCTGGGATTATTTTTCATTCTGAGGCATCCTTTAAATCTGGTGTGAGACAAGTGCCTAGAATGTGCCCAAGCTGAGAGTTCATCTTAAAAGATGTCCCAATTTCTGAAGATCTCAAAAAGTCTTGTAAGCTGCTGGGAATAAAAGCTTTACCCAGACATTGCCAAAAAGTAGGAAAAAAGAAAATAAATGGGTGCTTTAAAATCGTCTATGTATCATTAACACAATACCTTGATAATGAACTTTTCCATGGGGAAATAAAATTTTGTGTTTCTTTGACTTCCTTCTTTTTGAGGTTTTAGCCCACATTGCTGTACTTCACTAAATTAGCTGCCTGTGGTGAGGGCAGTGAAGGTTGTTATCCCTCTTTTATAGAAGAGGAAAGTGAGGCACAGAAATCAGCTGCTATGTCCAGGCTGGGGCAGGTATGGTGGGTCCAGAAATAGGAGGTGGGTTCTCAGTGCTGACCTTCACCTGTACCACTCCTGAGTCCCTGTTTCTGAGCTGATTTGTTCTGTCATACAGGATATTTTTAATTTTTTTTCCTAATTAGTAAAACTGTGCTTTATATCTTGGAAGCACAACATCCAGATGGGAATAGTGTGTGTCAGTACAGCACGTTTAATTATTTATAACTGCTTTCTTTGTTTGACGGTTTGATTGTTATTTATTTTATTTTCCACCCAAAGGTTTGATCACTTAAACAGCCTGGAATCAAGCATTTGGCAGTGTTTACAAATTATGAAAGTGGTTTCTGATTAAAGTGTTCTAGGGGAAGGCTGAAGTTGCAGCTCAGTGTGTCAGGCAGTGGCACCATTCTGGATTTCAGCAGGAGGGAGCTGCTCTGTGCCATGTGCTCCCTATTCATTCCCATGCCACACATTTTCCTCATGAGAGAGTTTTGCCTGAAGTCAGACATGTGAGATCAGATGTGTAACACTGGGTGAGATAATTAAGGGCTGCTAGAATTAATCTATTTAAGAACACTACTTACAGAAAATAAATTTTAAAAACCCACAAAAATTACTTCTGGTTTTGTTGGTACTGACAGAGGTCTGATGTTCTTGGCTTCTCCTCTTAATTTTCCAAAACTTTAAAGCATCAGATGCTTCCCTGGCATTTGTTTCTTTATGAATTGGAAATCTCTGTGATCCATAATCCAAATACATTAAATGGTCAGCAGAGTATGCTGCAAAGCTCCGAATGAAATGTTTTGTGCTGGATGATTGCTTACAGAACACTTGCCTTTACTTATGGGTCTTATCTTTTAGATGTTTTTCTGATGCAGTTCTCAAGAGTCTACTGATTGGGTAGCTATTGGCAAAAAATATGCCTAAACATTCCTGAAAAAATAAAGACAGGAATTTACACATCTGCTTTTGCCCACAATCACATGAATAATATTTTCTGAGGATAATGCTGAGCCAAATTTGCATTTGCTTGAGTTCCCTATTCAAAGATGAGGGTTGCTGGAGTGCCATCACAGTTCCATAAGCTATAAAGAAGTATTTGTCTACAGCTGGGCAAGAAAAGAAGCTGTTGGGGCCCAATCTGCCCAAAGAGAGGGCTCTGTATTAGAAGGACTGGGCATGATGATGGCCATTGGAATGGCCACCCATGCAGAATGTAGGGTCTCTCTAGAGCTGGTCTGTCCAGGTAGTCTTTAGACAAACCTGAGTCCAAAAATTGCCTTCTTTTTGCAGACTGTGGGAGAGAGAGAAAGAATGGAGGGGTGTTGTGGTCATATGGTGCTGGAGCTGGCTGTCTCAGGGATGGAGATGAAAGAATAGTTCGCCCCATGCTCCCTGGTACTTGGATGGAAAATCAAAGCTTTTTCATTTCAGCTTCACTGAAAACACACCGTAGAAAAAACATTTATAGTTGGCAAATGGAAAAGTTTTAAACTGATGATGGAAGAAACATTAATTTCCAAGCTTCTGAGCGAGCTATTAAAATCAACAGAGGAAAGACAAAATCCCTGGCACTGAAAATGAAAGGAACAGGTTTTTTTGTATCTACTTAGTTAAAACTTGGCAAAACAAATCTGAAGTAGTGGTTTCAGATTTCCATGTGCACTAACTGTGCCAACTTTTGTTCTCAGTTGCCGTGATAGAAAGTTCATCCTGCTTGAGATGCATTTTTGCCACTAACTTTTTGAATCAGAAGTCAATTTAAGCAAAAAGCTGGATCTTGTATCAGCACTGACATGTGTTTCCTCATTTTGTACTGTTGAGTGGTCCAGACTTTTCATTTAAATGCACTATTTTGAAATAAGCTTATCTCCATTTAATTGACACTGGGGGGAGTGCAGTGAATCTGGTAATGGTGTTTGCCCAGCACTGGTGTGTTATTTTCAAATGTACCTGTCCGTGGGATTCCACAGCAGGATGAGAAATCCACTCATTTCAAAGGCAAGGAAATTTCTGAACAGCAAATTCTCTCCTCTTTCCCTCCCTCCCCCACCAAACATCATTATCTATGGCTACACATTAGCAATCAATTTCACATTATGATCAATGTTTTCATTATCATGACAATTTTTCTGAAGTCTCCACACTTAAAATTTAACTTTAACATCATTTTATAGAAAGGTTAAATGCAATAGAAGAGAATTTTAAGAAAAAATGATAGTTGTTATTTGGAAACTTCACACAACCTAAATGCATCCCTGCCAGTACGCTTGTGTAGGATGAATAAAATATACCTGTTAGGGTACATTCTCTCATGAATTTTCTGTATTTTTAGAGCAAGTTCTGGAGGATTTTGCTGTTATTATTAAAAGGATAACATTAGCAGCAGGTGTATTTAATATTGATAACAGCTTTAATGCATTGGCATTGTTTTGTGGTGTCATTCAGGTTTGGCTTAGCTAACATGCAGCTGAGGAGACCTAAACCCTTATTTAAAGTATTTCATTATCCTGAATATTCAAATAACCTCAATGTTGCCTTAAGGAAGGCAGAGACTATCTTCCTGTTTTTTGGAGAATCACTGATTAACAACCAAATTCAGCTTTTCTTCCATTACCTGGTCTGAAGAAACAAATATTTTCATTGATAGGGATAATGAGGTACTAGTTACTACATCAGAAGGGCAGCAATATTCTGTTCTGACTGAATATGTGCACATAAATAGTGCACATATAGTAAAACAATAGTGAATTATTGTTAAGTAGGTTTTTTGCCAAATGTAAATCTGTCCATTTGGGTTTTTCTATAAGTGGGGACTTCTGCTCCATGTAAGTAAATACATTATTTAAGTGGAAGATTTTATTAATTGCTGTGTATTCCTTTCAAATTCAAATTAATTAACCTTGAAGAAGCTGCTTGATCGCCAAAGTAGGATCTAAAGGGAGATTGTTCGAAGGCCTGCTATTAACTGCTACTTTTTCAGTGTATAAAAATGTATGAAATATCCAAAGCAAGGGGTTTCCTGGGATGCTTTTGGAAGCCATGAAGTGGGCAGTGTACTGAGTGGGCTTTTCTGGACCCCCCAGCCCTTCCCTCCAGCTGTGCTTGGAGCTCATCCTAACACAGGAGTGTGACTGATTCAGGATCGGCATCAGATCTTCTCCCTGAATGTCCCACACCAATTCTGTGCTGATGAGCAGTGGAGCTCTGTGAGTAGCCAGGTTGGTTGTCTGAACAGTGAGCAGGAAAGGAGGTGGGTGGGAGCACATGGGCACCCAAAGAGCAGGAATGAGGTGGGTGGGAGCACATGGGCACCCAAAGGGCAGCTGTTGCTGTGCCAGGGTGATGGATATGGAGCACAGCCCGGCCAGGATTAGTGGCTGGAACAGCAACATGTTTGGCTGCTGAGCTGTACAGTCAGGAAAGGAGGCTGATATTCAGCCACCCTCTTTTACTGCAAATTAAAACAGAGCAGTCAGTCCTCCTGTAGCAAATGCACAGTCCAGAACCGCTGCTTAACTACTATTAAACTTTAGTTTGAGCCTCTCTGCAAGTAAAATAAACTGAAAACAGGCATACAGGCAGATTGCCCCAAACTGACCTGTAGTCTGCTTAAATATCACAAAAATAAAATGGCTAGGTTGTTTGTGGTGTGTTTGGAAATGCACACAACTAAGTACAGTGTTCTTATTTATGCATGGCATAGAATACAAATCCAGGAAGACTCTTAAAGACAGCAAAATAGAGCTACTGTGAGTCAACAGCAGGCAAACCTCATGTACCTTGCTCGTGGTACAAACCTTCAGGAGTGGCCGGTGGTATGACAGGTTATCAAATTAAAGTTCATCTCCCAGCTCTTCTACAGTTCCCCATGTGGAGGGAGTTGCACAGTCCAGAGAGACTTTGGTCCCTTGTCTGTAGACAGGACACCCCCATGTTTTGCTCACATCCTGGCACCACAGCCCCCAGTACAGCACCCCCCTTGCCACCCTGCTGACCTGGTGGTTCTGTACCACAGCTATTAAGCCATACCTCATGTCACTCACAGAAACTTCCTCAGTCCATCTTTATTCTCTGGTGACTGAAGAAGAATAATGCCACGTTCAACATGGTACTACTGCTCATGTGTCCCAGCTGGTGAGGAATGGTTTTCAGTCCCTACACAGGGGCTAAGGGCATTGCAGCCACATGTTTTGTTTAGCTTTTTCCTCTTCCCCACATTTTTTGCCCTGTTGCTACCATTTTTACTTCATGTCTTGGTAAAAGCAGAAGTTCAAGGCTATATTGAGAAAATCAGGGCCTCTTGACAAGGTTGAAGTCCAAGTCACAGCTCCACTAGAGAATTTGTGTTCAAGCAAGGTGCAACTGCCTCTCTTGCACCTGATTTCTGTACTTCTGTTGTAGTTTTACTGATTGTAAAGAAAAGAAGTGGGCTGAGCTGCATTTGTTTCCCTTTCTCCTTATACTGTACTCATTGCTGTTCTCTCAGTCATTCCATGGCCTCTTGTCACTGCTGTGCAGTTGAATTCTCTGGCTGGAATTCACGCATTGGGCACAGAATTTACAGCTGCCTAAATCCTGGAGTTCTTAGTAGAAGACAGTCTCAAGTCTACCTGCTTTCATGAAAGACTGGAAGTGAAGAATGATAGAAACACAGTTATAATGAGAGAGGGAGAGATGAAAGCAACCAGTCACACCAAGTCATCTACTAGGCACAAGAGCCTCTGTTGCTTCCCTTGGTCGAGCTTGGGGGGATGTGACATTGTCCCTTGCCATTCTCAGGACACTTTCACAAGCTCCAACCTTTTAAACCACAAACACTTTGATCCGCTATTCAATTGCATTGTTAAAAAAACCAACCACCCAAACACATGCATGCACATAACACACCATACATTTCACTTACAGGAACTTCACTTTTAGTTAAGGAAACATGACTCACTTCAAAGACTCTTTGAAGGGACTTCTTATAATTCCTGATCTTCAAAGAAGCATTGCTGAAGCTATACCTGGATAAATATTTCGTCAGAAGAGCCATTTGCCATAAACAATTATAGAAGATGCAGCTGCAGATCTGTTACCTGAAATAATGCAAAATCACTCTTTGAAGCTACTAGACAGTTCAACAAGCTCCTGTTGACAAGACTTTGCCCCAAAGCCTCACATAGCCACCTTGCCAGGAGAAATGGCAGGGTACCTGGTGGACTGGGGTCCTGTGACTCTCTGAACTGCAGGACAGGATTCTGGACAACCCTTTTGAGCTCCTGGGGCTGCACTACTTTCTGCATAGGTAGTGCTACCTTGAGGCATGTCAAACACTTAGTCTGTGTAAATGCCACTGAAGTTGTGGTTCCCATCAATGTGAGAGCATCTGAAAGAGTCAAGGAGAGCAAAAATAAGCTGCAGATCCTCTCATTAAAGGGTGTATGTGCAGAGAGTGCCCACACTTTGTCTGACGTCCATTGTAAGTCATGGTCATTGTTCTCTGAGTCAGCAGGTTGTTGTTTGAAACTTAATTTCTTTGTGTCATTCATCTGTTCCCTGCCATATCCCTTCAGCTGTGAAATCTCATATTGGGTTCTGTTGGGTTTTAGATGATATTTTTTTCCCTGTAAATTAGGTTCTTTCAAAGGAATCATGAAGAATTTTTCCCAAGAAATTGGGGGTTCTCTTAAATTCTGGTCCATAGGACATTGTTACATGCTCTGTCTGGTCTGGAAATCCAATCTGTAGGAACACCATGCCACTCAAAGTGATGTACTATTCTAACACTACTCTGTTCTTAGACAATCAGAGACCAATTCTGCACCCTGTTATTAGAAAACTGCTTTTATCTGACATACCTGATCATACCCCTCATCTCTGGGAGAGTCAGGTTTTCACCAAAAAAATCTGGCTGGTAAAATTAGGAATTTACTAGATCTAGGTCTTGCTTGCTTGACACACAGACTTTGGCATTCAAACACTTATACTGCTGTCATACAGTGTTTAATTGCCTGTCTTTGCATGAGAGTCCCAAGCCAGCTCTCTGATTGATCCCCCGTGTCCTGATGATACCCTGACTCCAGTTAATGTTTCAGCCATTTGTACAATGTGAAACCTAAGGTCCCATTTGAACTGAGGAAGCAAATGGCTTATTAAAGTCTAATTTCTCCAGCTTGTTCTTGCCTTTGGGCATTTTAAATAGGTTAATGCAATTTTTACAATACACTCAGGGAACTTTACTCACAGAGTGTTGTCATAAACTAGAGGAAAATAGCCCCTAGATTATCTCAAAATGGGTATTATTCAAAATATACTTGTTCTTGTACTTAGTCAAGCTCTCTACCTAGAACAACTTTTTCTTCCTTTTTCTTCCTTAAGATTTTAGTGCATTATTGTGCATTTTAAGGTTTGATAGGGGAAAAAAAAAGTGTCAGATTTATTTAATGCAGTGGATCATTTTTCAGGGAAATTCCAGTATTCATCAAAATGTGGAGACACCACAGGCACCATATAAATTATGATGGTTTTCTTCTTAATACTTCCTTTTTACTGCCTACATTCTTTAAAGTGAATTTAGTGCTCCTGAAAGATGCTGGATAAGACAAAGAAAGCGAAGCCCTCTGTTTATCTGCAGGTTTGGTACAGAGGAGCATTGGCAGTGCAAGCCTCTGCCCACAACCCATCTGTGATCTGCAACCTTGAGGGACCACCTTTAGGAATGAGGAGATGATTTGGTCTCCTTACTCCTTTTATCCTCTCTGCTGAAAGGGTAAATAAAGGTGTCAGCTGATGCCATCCAAGGCCAAAGTCTTGATGATCTTCCTCGTTAGATATTGGGAATGCCTCAGTTTATTACCTTGACTGTGTGGCAACTGCCTCCAGTGCAGGCTCTCCCTGGGGATCTGTGTGAATACAACTTCTATACCTTTAATGCTTCCTTTATAAGGTAGGAAACGGGCAAAAGCACCATTACAGCACAATTCCTTCTGTTCCTTATATTGACCTAGGCTGGATTTGAACCAGTGATTTAGAAATAATATGCTCTGTATCCCATTACTAATCTCTTCAGCCACAAGTCCAACCCTTCAGGGATTTTTTTCACAAAGAGGATGTTAACATATTCAAAAGAGCTTCAGTTTTTCTCTCAAAAAGAAAATTGGAGCATATGCAAAGTCACTTTGGGTATTTGGCTAACCTACCCCTCATTACCCAGGAGGGAGAGAATGTAAACACGGGCTTACATTAGGTTGTTCAGTGTGTAGTCAATCCTCAGAAATCTGTTTCAAAGGAAAGAAAGGCATAAACCTCATTAGAAGAGAAACAACAGGGTGGAAAAAGCAAAGCGGGCCGTGTCAGTTCAGAGGCAGCCCAGATGCTTAAGTTAGTTACACTTTTCAGTTTAAGGCAATGCAAATCCAGTCTCCATTACTGGGCAAGTGGAAAAAGGCATTAAGCCCTTGAAATGGCAAGAGTCAAGTTCTGCGCTCAGTCAAACAGGAAAAGGTTTAATGTATGATTTTCTTCTTTTTAGTCCATTGTATGTTGTATCAAGGCACTGAAGAACAACTATGCAATTATGTAAATGGGAGGCTGGAGGCTGGAGCAGCACAGCAGTTTGTAAACTAAAATTGGTTCTTATTCCTCCTACCCCCTCTCCCTCTTTACACAGAAACAAACATGCACAAAACATTAATGAAATAAATCAGACATTATGTGAAGCTTATTCACAAGACTGGATTCTAGATACAAACTGAATCCCTGAACATTAATTTGATCTTCTGCCAAGCACTCTAGAGGTCTTAAGAATCTGAGTTTATATTGTGAAGGAGAGGTGAAAAAAAGGGTCCTAATTTTAAATTGTTTTCATTATATAAACATTTGTGGGCCTACTTATGTTCCTTGTTTTTTGGAGGATTGTGATTAAACTGTAGAATGAGTGTTTTTATTTAAAATATAACCAGGGATATTCCATTCTGGTGTCATAATATGCTAGCCAGAGGCAGCAGGCAATTGCCACTGCTTTCAGTTAATACAATGAGGATTGGGAATAGAAGACAGAGCCTTTTCAGTTTCCCCCTGAGACAAAGGCTCAGTCATTCTCTTGTTATAGATCAGACTGGTTCATTCAGCATGGTTGCATTAGAGGTGACTTTTTCCCATTGCAACATTCTAACATTGAAAGAGCGAGATTCATCTGAGTTCCATTTCAGTTTCCTGTGCAGGTAACCAGCAGAGAAACAGCATATGCAACACCACATTTTGTGCAAACATTGGAAATGCACGGCACCATTGTGCCTGACGTATCTGCCAAAGGAAGTCAAGGAAGAGTGTGTTCCTTAAGGCAAACCTTTCCCTAATTCTTTAAGTAGCCTGAGGTCTGTGACAAGTAGAGAAGTAGATGCCCAAGAGATCAGAAAGTTTGCTTTCACTGCCTCTTGATGTCCATTTGCAGGACTTGACTCCATATCTCTTATTCTAATGTAAATGCTTTGATACTGTGACTAAACATAATCTGCTCCAAGTAGGAGGGTTAACCTTGGGATTGTGGGAGCAGACCCAGGTTTTGTGAAATGGCAAGAGTATTACAAACGTTGGGTCTACGAGGATGCAAACTCTACAAAATGCCCCTAATACTGATATTTTACGCTGAGTCTACAAGGATGTGGACTCCACAAACCCCAGTGCCCCTAACATTGACATATCAACATCAGCGGTGTGATAAAAAGTGCGTCACAAACATGTCTTCCCTATTGTATTTTCCCTTAGTCATTCCCTATCCAAGTTTCTTCTTCCCACAATCCCCTAGGGTTTCTTTCCCACCATTTCTCCCCATTGGTTAAAGTTGTGAATCATCATTGGTTCTTATCCCTGTTCTCTGATTGGTTGTTATCCATGTTCCATCATTGGTTGTTGTAACGTTTCACCCCTTTACCCTATTGGTCCATTATCCTTCATTTTCATGTCCCTCAACCAATAGGAAGCCTCGTACTGCCCACCCTTCCAGAACCTTCCCTGCCTGAGATTATATAAACGAGGCATTCAAACAGCCTTTGCTTCTTCTGCCATGTAACCTCCTGGTCTTTGGTCATTCTTCCTTTGCGGCTGTGGCGCATTGAGGGCTCAGGCAGGCTTGGAGTGGGGGGAGCCTTTCCCAGCTCTGAGGAGAAACGTTCAGAGCAATTTCATCCACCAGAATGGGATGATCCCATGGGAACTCTGCCCTGGCACTGCAGCAACCAAGAAATTCTAGTTGAGCCCCAGGTTTGAGAACTCAGCTTTGAAACTCCCTGGTGCCATTGTTTTTTTGTAGGTATTAGTTGTTCTTCCTGTCTTCATGGATACCTGGTCTACATCCCTGCCACCTATTCAACATGTAGTTTTCTTTAGGAAAGTTGAAATGTCACACACTGTTTGTGGATTTTCCTCATTTTTTTCATAGCTTGCATGTATTTTGAGTTAATTGTTTCCCTTTTAAAGAGATGTACTTTATGTTGACTTTTTTAACAACTGAAAGAACTTTCTTCAGTTCTTTGCAAACCTTTTTAATTCTTGAGTGCAATTCTGAAAGAAAGTAGGCACTTGTCACTTAAATATGTCAAAGTTTTACCCAGCTGTTTGCCAGTAAGTCACAAAAAAAATTCCTGTGAGGTAGGCAGTGCATGTTATCTTTTATACATGCAGGCACAGCACTTGTACCACCTGAAATTCCATCAGACTCCAAGCTCTGCTGAGAGTGACAAATGCTAGACAGGTATACGATTTATAATGGATGAGCTATGCAAGCAAGCTCGGAGACTTGGGCTGGATTGGATTGCAAACAATAACATGACACAAGCCCTGCTTGGATGGCACTGGCACTGTGAGAGGCAGAGCAATCCAGCAGCACAAGCACCAGCTGCAGGCAGGGGCCAGAGCCCTAAAGCCACCTGGCAGCACACCTGCTGTGGGGCTGTGAGAATACCTTTGGTGATCCAACAGTTCTTCTTCCAGTTCCTTCTCTGTTTGTTTAGCAACAGCATGTTAAACACTAAGCCACTTCCATGCAATTTAAAGATCAGCATGATGATAGGCTTTGGAGAGGATTTTCAAAGGAATTATGTGAAAACACAAGAAGTTATTTGAATAATTTTGTGCAGTTGCTGGCAATGAACTTGGAAACTTTTCCATGTAATAACTTTTTTCTGTCAAGAAGATTTTCCTTCAGGCAGTACCTTGCACCCCAGCAAGTATGTCTTCATTTCCAGTAGAAAAGTGAATTGTAGAGATATCCATTTTCCTGCATTCACCAACATTCAAGTATTGAGCAGTACTGAAGGGAAAGCTTTCTACTTCTACATGAGAAGGTTTTCTCTCATCCTGTCCAACTGTGCTTATAGGATATAAAACGAGCCCTCGTTCCTCTCCATGGGCAGTGTGGATTAGAAGTTATTCTTCTCTGGGATGTCATTTAATTCATTTCTCTGTTGGGGTCTGCGGATGCAATAAGGGTCTGTTGTGTTTGAAGTCTTGGTTCTGGTTATCAATAGCTTGTCCAGTCTGCTAAGATATCACAGGTGAAGAAATGGCCTTCACAGGATAAAGAACTGGTCTCAATCTCTTTTTTCCTCATGGGAATGGGAAGGGTCTTTCTGCCTCTGTGTACGTACCTACAAATAGAATTGGTGGATACTTTTCCTTGCCATCTGAGATGCTTCATGCTATGGTTGATATTCATCTATGCAGTTGCTGTCTTGTATACACACCTTCTTATGCCTTAGATTATATTCCCACTTACTACCCTTTTGGCTTTGGGGCATTTAGGTACAAATTCTCTTCAGGAAATTGATGACAGTGCACCCTTACTTCTCCAGGCTGATTTCTTTTTTGAGATTCCACACATGTTTTTAATCTGATGGTCACTCTGTTTTGTGTTGAAACACAAAACTTCTGTGAGTAACTTTCCTGATGGAAATATTGATGTTACCAGTCTTCCTTCTCTGCATTATTCAGGTTCTTTGTTGAAGTCACATACACACAGCTATAATTCTTGTAAAGGCACATTTGTAGTTTGATTCCCACATCTATTGAAAGAAAATTTAGAGCTGCTATGAGTACAGAAATGGATAACCAACAGCTCTTCCTATCAAGCCTTACACTTTTCCTTCATACAGCCTTTTCTGGCTTGCCCATTCTGCCTCACCTTTCTACATTTTCTTTTTTTTTTTTTCTTATTCCAGTTTATGGCTCATTGATTTCATAAGTTGTACCAAGACCTCTGGTTCAACCCCAAGGCACAGACATCCAGACAGCTGAAATAGGGATGTTGGCATGAAAAGAAAGTGGAGATGACTTGGCTTTATCTGCCAGCCCACAAACAACTTGATGAACAGAGTTTCTGACCATGAATTCTGAATACCATTTTGGAAATAACAAATTTGATCCATTCCCAGTTTACTTTGGTTTCTGTGGATGGCAATTAGAATACAGGGTGATATTGGCAAAGCAGTATACAGAATGAAAAATAGTGTAGTGACCTTGCAAGCTGTCCCACTTGGGATCTTACAGCTCACTAACACAATCCCTGAGAAGTTGATTAAAGTGGGAAAGGCTGGAGCCCCAGGTGACTTATTCAGGGCATAACCCCAGAAAGCATCAGGCTCCTGCTGCTCAAAGCTGTTCTTCCTGGGTGACATCCTTGTGACACACTTCCTGCCTTCCTGAATGGAATGGATGCCCTAGTCAATTGGAAAGTGTCTCTGGGAAGTCAAGTTTGCTCTTCTGTGCCGGCAGGTTGATGTGAACCTCTCATTGCCAAGCCTCATATTTGGAGCACATTCTGGCAAAACACCTTTACTCCCAGGAGTAAGTGAGCAGTGCAAGTCATAAGAAGGAATTTATAGCTTTTAGATGTGAGCAGTGCTTATTTCAGAGACACACACATTTTATTGAGTATTTTTGCTGCCCAGGCATTGCACAAGAAATTTCACAGCTGAATGTTTTATTTCCTGATACTTGCTCTATAATGACATGACAAAGCAGTTTTCAGAGCATCCTTTATTTTACAACTATGGCTTTCTCCTCCTTTATATAACAGGTGTGTGCAGTGACAACCTGCTCACCTCTTCTCTAGGCAGGTAACATTCCCATTGGTTTCACTGGTAATCTTGTCTGAGCAGAGACTGCTGGTCAGCTCTGATCCCCATCCTGTGGCCAGAACTGTAACCCTTTCTAAGGTTTGCTTTCATTGCTACCAGTGAAGTCCATCTCTTAGCACAGAATTACACTGGCAGAACTACAGGCTGTTATTGATGGGAACAATTTCCTGCCACGTGCTGGAGTTTGAGGCCAGCTGTCCTCAGTGAGCAGCATTGCCCCCCAGGGTAACAGAACCAGAATTTAATCCAGAGTATCTTTAACACAAGAGGTATTACTGAAACTTGCATAACTCCTTTGCCTCTCTCCACTTCACAGCTACCTCATCCCTGAACTCCCAGCTCCAACAGCTTCAGCATCTCCAGCAGCTCCAGCACCAACAGCAGCAGCAGCAAAGCCAGCAGCAGCAGCAAGGCCAGCAGGCACAGCCTCCACAGCCAGCCCAGCAGAGCCAGCAGTCCCAGCCACAGCCAGCAGCAGCTCCACAGCACAACCAAACGCAGTCTCAGAGCCAGAGCCAACCTCCTGCGACCCCACAGTCCTCCAGCTCCCCTCAGAAACCCAGCCAGTCACCAGGGCATGGCCTTCCATCTCCTCTCACTTCACCAAATCCATTACAGGTAGGTTGCTACATAAAAATCTCTAACGGTCCAACAACAGCAAGTGCATTCTCTCTCACTGCAAGGGGAAATCAAGTGAAGGTTATGCCTTTTGACCACATAGGCTGAGAAATTCTACCTTGTTTTGCTTAATCCTTACAGGCATTGGGCTTAGAATAGCTCAAAGGCCTGATAAGCCAGAGAAGCATACCTAGTGATGGTTCTAGGTTGTTGTTTTCTGGAGAGTATGTGTCTTTTGCTCTTTAAAGTTCATGTTGCAAAACCCATGGAAAACCCTTTAATTTTTTCCACAGATTCATCATGTGACATTTGCAAATTGCATTTGCCCAGCAGTCACCCTTTTTGATAACTTAAGAGGAAAACAGGTTCATCAGCGATGATCCTGGCTGTCCCTAAAAGAAATAGAGCTTCTGCTGGTGGATGTGTGCAAGGGATGGATGGGATGGGTTATCTCTCCTCTTGAAATCACAGTTCTAATTTTTACCCTTCTAAGAATCAAAGAGCTCTACTGGGATTTTCAGTATAGACTCCAAAGCTAAGGATGCCAGTCAGCGCCTTTCAGAGATGCTCACTCCAGTGACATGGTGGCAGCCGTACTGATGCTCTGCTCTGTCCATCCTGGAACTCCTGGGCAGAAACAGGAGTGCCTCTGATCCTGTGGTCCTGTGTTGTTAAGTTGGGTGTTCTATGTGTTGAGCTATATTCACATCATGCAAGAACAGCTTTGGCTGGACCCATAAATATGATTCTGAACACCAGGGCAGATTGTGATGGGAGTGGAGTCTCACTCACCAGGCAGTGAAACTGCATTTAGAAATCAGCAAAGTCTGTATTCATTTTATTCTCTAAATTTTAAGACACCACTTTAAATGTTTTATCCACCCTGATGGATTTGGCTCCATTTCCTGCAGAAATAAAACTGCATTAGGTTAATAATTAAACAATCCTTTTTTAGACAATTAAGGGAATTGGCTTACAAGAAGCTGTGTTTGCCGTGTGGCCACTGAAACCTGCATTAATCTGAGCTTCAACTAAATTGCATCAAATCTGATTTTTTTTTAATGGTTTAGATAATAGACTTAAAAGTCTGCAAGAGATGTGTCCTTGCTTGCTGAGCTTTTTCTTATAGTAGAGAATAATGTTTCTAAAGCTTCTTCTGTGTATTGTCTTAAGGGCTACTTATGCACCACTTAATGCCCAGTCTATCATGCTAGTGAGTGCTTTGGGACTCCTTAGTATGCAGATTATTGACAGATAGAGACACAAATATTTTCAGAGGAGCTTCTGTTGCATTTTATTGTCTTGGTACAGCTGTAATGTGTGCACACTGACTGTATACACTGTATGCCTGCTAAACATTGTGCTTCAAAACTCATTTTTACAAACAAAGCAAGTGCGCACATAAATTACAGTCGGGGTAGGGAGGAAATGTGGTTATTTAGTCAACATACCTCAGGAGGGTTGTACTAACACTGAATCTGAAGTCTTAGCTCTCATAGAGCCTCTGGTCCCAGTGTAAATCTCACCTGAATCTGAGTATTTCCACCTGTCATCTGTGACACACAGGGCAGTAGGAGCACTTTGCACTGCTGACTTCCCTGGGTCACCTCTCCCTTGCAGATGTACAAAGAAAGTTAGTAAGATCTTGCATGGTAGGTGCCAGTGATGATGTTGCTACTCAGACACCTTGGCATTTCTCTGTAGGTCGCAATTATCCTTCTGAGGGAAGTCTGGATGTGGCAGACTGAGCAGGAGGGAAAGGAGGGAACCAAATATTCTGAGACAGTTTCAGTTCAAATGCTGTCCCCTAAAATTTATGGATAAGGATTAGACTTAATGGAAGGCATCAGTGTGAGAGGTCTGGCCTTCCCCCTGGGCACAGCTCAGCCAGCTGTGGGACTGGGACACTTCCAGCACAGCAGGAGAGGAATTTGCTGTTAGCTCTGGCTAAGCATTAAAGAGTTACTAATAAATTGTGGGATAAATATTTTTAATGTTCTTTCCTCTCTGATCCTCATCATTTAAAGAGCCATGAAAATCCAAAGTTTGTTCCCAAATGTGCTGTGTACTAACATCCGGAGGAGAAGCCAGAATTCAGCACAGTACCTCAGTCCTCACCTTAGGCAGTGTGTGTAGGGTCATTACTTTGGCCTTCTAGCCATTTCTACAGCAAATGTAATACTTCTCAAACTTCCCAAAGAAATAATAAAGAACTTGAAGAATGCTCTGTCATATTGCCAAGAATGCTGAGACACTTAAATATGCAAACAAGTGACACTAATATTTGCAGAGGAACTGCTGTTGCACTTGGTTGTTTGGGTGCTTTTGTAAATCAGAGCAGTGGTAAGATCTCCTTCCTGAAATTTGTCTTTCCACTCTAAATCCCACAGAGAAAGGCTGTTTTACCCCTGTACATCTATCCTGATGGTTGCATCTGAAATAATTTTCTTCCACACAAGCATTAAAAAAAAAAAACAAAAATGGGGAGCACAGTTTGGCAGCAGTTCCTCATAGCAGCTGCTTAGAATGTGGGTTGTTTTTAATGTTCAATGCTCTAACTTAAAAATCAGCCTAGAAAAAAATTCAGAGATATTACAGCCTCTAAGGTAATGTTCTTTATGAACTAGAGTGAAATGGGGTTTGTTTGAAGAATATTAAGGGAATAAAGAACAACTAAGTTTGACAGCTAAAATTTCATTTCTGAATTCTTGATTTTTTTCGTGGGCTTTATCCTCTTACATTATTCAGGATCTGTCTGAGAGATATTAGTTTAAAAAAATGCAACCTCAAAAAATTGTCATGGAAAGTCAGTAATTCAGGAGGATGATTGTGTTTGTTTCAAAAAACTCTGAAGGATAACAGCAATTACATCTCAAAGTGTACAGATGCTGTCATGTCCTTCAGAAGGCAAATTAAATGGAAGTGACTTGCTTAGGTATACTTGGGTGAGATACTTTGCTATCTGATCAGAAATTAATAATCCAGTGCAGTGTACACCAGCTAAAACTCTCAGAATTATTCTTGTCAGATTATTCTGCAATACTCTGCTCTAATTTTATCACTGTTCTTTACATGGTTCAATGGGCTGGATCATAGTTACAAAAGCATTTTTTCGGGGGAGTCTTTAAGTGATTGTGTAGAAAGATGTAAAACCTCACTTTGGGTTCCAGGACCTGAATTCTTTGCTGGCATTAGTGATGATGCTCCAGATTTACACTGGTAAAAGCAAAACACCACAGAGCCAGGTCATCCCTTCTTTGCAGAAGACAAAAACAGAGAATAGTTTTCCAAAGCTGAGCTCAATTTCAGTGGTGGGTCAGGCAGATGACAGGAGAGTTTCATCCCTTCATTTGAAAATGGTGAAAAGAAGATAATGATTGTCTGACTTCTTTCGTGGTGCCAATGATTGATACAAAGGAATTCAGAGGTGAAAGACAAAGGAATTCAGAGGTGAAAGACAGCCTATCTCATGTTGTAAGCTGAGGACTTTGAAACCTTTATTTGTGGGAAAATTCACTTCTCCAAGTATGCTTTGCCTATGCATGTTTAGTGCTATTACAGGGGAAAATATATGAGTTTTTGAGTGGCCAGCCTGTTGCAGCTTCAAAGGATAGTTTGCACCTCTTACAGAGTTTCCGTTCAATTAAAGCTTTGAAGTCATAGGAACTTGATTATATGCTGTATAAAATCATATGGGCCTGGTACTAAGTACCCAATTATTTTGCTTCACTACCAGAATAAGGGACTTTGTAGCAGCATCACATATTTAACTGGCTCCAAAAAAAGGTTAGCTGCTGGTGCTGACACTGACTGTATGTTTTAGTGTGGGTAAGATGAATGTACTCACAGTCAGACCTGCAAAGGGAAAGCTACACTATAGGGAAGAAGAATTCTCAATGATTTCTACTGTTCTGTTTGTGTGTGAATAGGAACAGACAAACAGGAAAACCCCCAGAGATTTTCTTCCTGTAAAATTATTCTGACCATTTTCAGAACTCTTTCCTGAAGAGTCCCTTTTGTCCTGGAAACCTACCTACAATAACTGCAGCTGAGGGAAGGTGATGAGTGAGAGAAAAGTAACAATAAAAAGAGGGAAGAAGGGAAGTGAGGAGATGACAACAGCACAAAAATCTTCCAAGTAATAGCAAACTCTAGGATAGCAAAACCAGAACCTCCTTTAGATTAAATTTTCATACTAATCTTAAATAATGTATTTGGAAACTCAACACTTTTATAACAAAGGAGAATAGAAAAGCAGAAATGCTGAAACACTCAGCTGCAAATGAGGGAGAATATGTACACAGCTGTCTGAGCCTCCAGTAGTCATAAAAAACAAACTGCCCCTTCCCTTTCCCCCAAGATCGTTCATTGTTTAGCTTCTCATTAAGGAAAAATCAGCTTTGAAGAAATCTCGGTGTTTCCTGAGACCTTGATATATTTGCATCTATTTAAGATACAGAAGTAACAGTCAAGTCTCTGCTGGTTTGATGAGGGCAGTTGGGGTACGTTTGCTAGGACTGTACTTGTGGTCTGTCTTTATATTGTGTTCACATCCAAGACCTGGTACATTTTTCTCATGCTTATTAAATCCTGACATCAAGAAAACTTGATCAAGATTATGGCACCAGTAATCCCACTGAGTTGTTTTGTTTTGTTACAATTGTCTAACCTTCTTCTGCATATGATACTGTGCAATGTCTGACTCAATCTGTTCCCAAGTTATTCAGTAATCAATCTGACAAAGGAATACTTTATCAATGGTGAGCAAACGCAGTGCTTTGAATCCATTGTCCAAAATTTCCTCATTTTTGGTATCAAGACAGAGTGAGATAATCCACATCATGAGGCCAGGTGACAGAGATGGAAGGTTCATGCCCATCCCCTGCTTAGAGTGAGCCAATTGAAGTGTTGCTCTTTGGTGGATCTCCAGAAACTGCTGGCAAGACCTGAGTCCCAGCTCTGAATTCATAGCCTGGAAACTCCCCTGCATTCAGTTCAATTGAGTTGGGCTTGGTGGTCTGTGGAGGGTATTTTGCTTATTTCATCCTCTGACCCTGAGATTAGCTCAGTTGGTTAAAACTTGGTTATAATAATGCCAAGGTCATGGGTTCAATCCCCTATGTGGGCCATTGACTTAAGAGTTGGACTCGATGATCCTTGTGGGTCCCTTCCAACTCAGAACAGTCTGGGATTCTATGGTACTCAGGGTACTACACATGCCCTTGATTATTATCCCTTGCAAAAGCTGCTGTGATTCAGGCACTCTCCTTTTGGTTTTGGGCTCTTCTTTTTGTCACTTCAGTAGTTCTGTGAGCCATACAGATGTTACTGTTCACAAATCTGAACTTTGCTGCTCAGCAGCCTTCCTTCTCCTGGTAGCTCCCTGCTTTTTGGGGTCTATGAGGCATTGAGACTTCACCCTGCAAAGCTGCTGAGTTCTGCATTTAAACAGAGCAGGGACGTGTGGGTATTCTCTGAGAGACTTTATGAGCAAGTCTTTCCATTCCCTGAAGAAACCTCTGAGCTGGAGCACTGTCTGCCTGGTCCATCCAAACACACTCTGCAGGTGCTGCTATTTTCAGGGGCACAAAGAGTCCTGGTGTCTGACTCCCATTTAAAGCAAAGGAAATTAATCTTCCAGCCAAACAACTGGCATTATTGGCACCCAAGGGGCACACACTGCAGCTAATAAAGGAAACCATTTGCTCAAGAGTTCTCTGAAGGTGAGGAAAGTGAAGATGTTTGCCTAGCAAGCTCTGGCTTCTGAAATAGGAGCATTTAATAAACTCCCTAAAGCAACTGACGTATTTAATAAACAGGAAAATAAATAAATAACACCCTCCCAGAACAAATTTGGGAAAGGATCCGTATCCCGTAAGGTCTTCTATTTCTAAAGCCTCTCTAGACAGAGTAGGACCCTTGGGGATCTTAAGGTCAGAAAAAGTAGACACAGCCCCTCAGATACTCTTATAAATCAAGTGGATTTCTTCTGTTGGCATTCATTTCTCTTAATTTCTTTTTTCACTCATATTTCCAAAAATTTTTAAAGAAAGTAGAGTATATCCCAAAGCATTCTTTTATTTTCCCCTATTTTTCATACCCCTCATGTCTTCATAATAAAGAAGAAAAAATTGGCAAGTCATTACATGTTTCTAGTTGTACAAGAAAAAAATTCTGCTACTTGGAAGCAAGTGGACTGGGTGAACACTTAGAACCTGCTGGGCTTGGGGCTTGTTGAATCCAAGGAGAAATATTCTGGAAGGGGTATAGCTCTGATGCTTTACCATTGAGGCTCCTTGTGCAAAACAGCACCTAAAAGACATTGCTCAGATCCTAGATACTGCCAGGAAAAAAAGAGGGGAAAAAATGCTTTAAACTGTATTTTATGTTTTAAAATTAAACCTTTTTTGGCACTATCACTGAGATCTATCCGAGTGTCTACTTATGGATTCTGTTGGTGGTTAAAAAAAGTAGTATTTTCTCTTTTTAATGGTAGCCAGGATGTTTAGAGAGAGTAACTAAGCACAGGCCTGGAGATTATGAAATTTGCTTAAGTGTTAATGGGTTGATTGCTGAGTTACAGCCTGAGAATTGATTGACTAGTGCTGCAGGTCTTCACACTTAACGCTCGGATTTGACTCGAAAATTCTGCCAAGTCTTTTACTCTGAAATTTATCTTAATTAGATCTGAAAGACCTGCCACAGCAGAATAGTCACACCGATTAAAATGAAAAACAGGAGAAATTACTGATCAAATTAATCATAATGTCGGGTTACAGCTGTAGGTCTGATGTAATTTGCCACTCCAGTGAGTTACATCGGCTCGGGCAGGGGAAGGAGAGCTGCTTTGACGCTGAGCTGTAACACCAGGCAGCTCCAGGAAGCCCATCAGGAGCCTCCTTCCATCCATTCCCTGGGCTTATTCTGACCTTACAGCTGCAACTAGAAACAATTTGGGCAAAAGGAAAAGATATCCTTTTATCAAAAGGGTTACTCTGCAAACGTGAGCTTTCTGAATACTTCTTGTTTCGTTTTTCCTCTTTCTCCACCATCTTCTACTTTTATTTCAAGTAATCAGCAATTAATTATAGGGAAACTGGAAAATTAAAAAGTCAGGTGTTACCACCTCAGGCACACTCTGAAAATGTTTATTTCCAAGAGCTCCTAGTGGGGTAGGAAACAAGGAAATTAGGATCACTTAAGCAAGCGGGCATATAGCAGCCCCTGTCCTTTCTAGCAGGTAGGAAAAAAACTACCAGACAATATTTTATAGATGTGATGACCCTAAAATTTATTTTAATATGTTTGCTTATCATATATTACATTCTACTACCTATTATAACTTTTCTTTTTTTTTTTTTTTTAAATACTGATTGAATCCCTGTTAGAAGGTGATGCTTTGTGGTTCTAGTGGGGTCCCACCATAATATTTTCCTCTGAAAGAGAATCCCTCTACAAGTCTCCCAGTATTTGTTCCACCAGCAAGGCTGGAGAGATTTTTAGGACAACTTGCCTTATAATACCACTGTATTTTTTGCTGCTGATCCAGAGCACAGTCAAGAAATGAAGTTTGTCACCAGCTGAGAAAGGAAATGAAGTAAAGGAAAGAAAGCAAGAAAGTATAGCTGAGCACTGTGACTCCCAGGAAAAAATAGGACTCACCTCTGAAATACACCTTGTTTTCATTTTGATACTGTAATACCTCTGGAATATTCTGTATGATTTATTTTTTTCCCAGAAATGATGTAATTCTATAAAGTTTGTTTCTCCCCTGCCCAAAATTCCATTTTAATTTTCTATTTTAGACTGGGGAAATTGAAAGAACTGAGGATAACCTTTGTTTAGAATCAGCTTTTTATATATATACATGCACATTTACATATGTATACACATATATATACACACATATATACATATATATGCACACACACATGTATATAGTTATATAGTTATATATAGTTACATTTAATTGCCAAAAAAGGTGGTTTAACAAAAGAAATTGAAAATACTTTAATTTGTGGTGATGATTTGAAATCTGCTAAAACACTTAATAATTTTCAAATGCAGGTTTCTGTTTGCTGAAACTTTTCCATATTCTGTCTTTCATCTTCATTTGCATCAGAAATTACATGATAAATTAGGATCATTTCAGATAATATCCCACAGAAAGGAACTTGACTTATTTTTTGATAGCTTAGCTATGACCTTACACCCTGTGAGGATTCCATTTGAAGAACCAAGCTGGGTTATGTTTGTGGAAGAGATTGAAGGCAAAGATGAGTTTCCAGAAGAGAAAAACTGATGTATGAGAACAGCACATCATGTATTGAGAGGACTATGATGGTGCATTTTGGTCCTTAAGGGAGCTGAGGCTCTTCAAAGCAGCAATCACTGCTGTAGGGTTTTTATACAGAAATATTTGCATCCTTTGAAAAAGCACAGGTGAAGCAGGTCAGATCTGGGAGGATCCCAATCTCTGAGCAAAAATGCTGATGCTGTAAGGGAAACCCCAAAGTATGGGCCCAGTCACATTATAGAATTGTCCTCTCTGCTAGAGATGGTGAACTGGCATCAGAAGATGATTCTGAATGAATTTGATAATATAAAAATTGTTAGCATAGTGACCTTCTAGCCCTGTTTTCATGCTGCTGGATGGCCAAACCCAGCTGGAGTGCTTTGTCCCTTATTGCTCCTGTCCTGGTTTGGGCAGTGCTGTCCCTCTGAGCTGGGAGCTGAGTCCCAGAGGGGGCAGAGGATAAAGGCAGGGCTGTGCTGGCATCAAGATCCAGGAGGGGTAGGTAAGGAGAAGTCAGTCTCATTCCCAGGATTCATATGAGGATGCAGTTTCCATCAGTGTACAATTCCTCAGGGACAGGGCTTGATCTTAGGAAGGAAAAGGGAAATGCTGGGAGAAGGAGAGGGGAGGAAAACAAAATGCTTTTGTTACTCACAGTGCCTTTTCTACTGGGAGAGGCAGATAAAAGCCCCCAGTATTAGCATTGTGAAAGACTGAGATTTTATCCCTGATCACCACTCTGGAATAAGATGTTGTGTGCATTTCCATCCTACTTCTGTCTGCAACTTTTCACTTTGTAATAAGACCTAACTCCACTACCAGGGAAGTTGGCAGAGGGTTTCTCAGAGCCCTCAAACAAGACAGGAGCAAGCTCAATATGCCACTATGAAGGTTCCCCCCTCTTCTCCCTCCCCAACTTTACAGAATTGCAGCTTCCTTGTTTGCTTCATTTTAGCTGTCTCCTGGTTCTGAAACATGTTCTCCATGCAATCAAAATGTGTCTGACAGAATTTTCAGTTCATGTAAAACAAATATAAAAATAAACAGAACTTGAGAAAACCAAGCCATTCTAAAAATCCTTGATGTTTTCCCCATAGACATTCAAAGAGTATGTCTAGGGGGAAATCACTGGTACTTCAAATGTACAAGCAGGTATAGAGATAACATATGTCAGTCCTGTAGTCCCAAATTTGGCAGTCCAAGCTCTCACGAGTGAAAACTGCAGAAAAAGGAGGGGAGGGAATTCTTTTACTGCCACATAAAATCTGCATATTTAGCTCTAATCTCCTCATCAAGTCATGCCTTTGCTTACTGAATTCTCTTTTGACAAATAATGTACATCAGGAAGCAAAATGCTCTAGTAAATGTGTTGTTGGAATCAGGAGCACCAGGCTGCAGTCCCAGGTTTGTCACTGTCTGGGATGTCACTTTGTCTTTCTCTTCCTTTGTTGATTCTTCCACCATTGTTTGATCACTCTCTACTGAAAACTTTTACAGCTTTTTGGTGTAATGCAATGAGGCCTTGATCTTGCACTGGGCTTCCTGGTGCTGCTGTAACACTGATGCTACAAAAGCAAGGAATATTCAGAAGGAGGAATAGCAGAGCCCCAGTCTCACTCTCCTGCTGAATTCAGTGGCATTGCTGTTGACTTCAGAGGACACAGAACTGGTATCTATTTTGTTTTCAAGTATATTGAATATTTTGAAGTTTCTGTCAGCTGTTCACTGTGCTGTCAAATGCACTAATGAAAGGTTTTCCTAAAGTTAATTTTCCTGCTCGTAATACAATAACCAAATTTGCTTTAACACTTGAAAAAATCCATCCATACTAAAGAGAATCAGTTGCTTAATCCTAAAATTAAAGGTTATTGCATGCAAGAGAAAATAATTACATGCTCAAAGTATGGAAAAAAGAAAACTTTTTTAATATGTAGGTATTTGTATAATTAAAGACTAATCAAGCATGAAGCCTGCTGACTAAACCAGAAAATGAGATTGTTGGCAAGCAATATTGTAATGTAAATGCCATTTTTGTTTAAGTACTAAGGAGCTGGAGGAATGATATCCTGAACAGATTAAAAGCAAACAGCATTGATAATAAATATTTATCAGATTTCAAATGCAACACGCTGAGATTTTTATATTTTACATGCAAAATATATTGGCATTGAAATATTCAGTCACTTTTCAAAGGTTTGTTCACATCTTCACTTTAAAATGTTGAAAACAAGCACTGACTAGTGATAGAAACAGCTTCAGAACTCAGTCCTAACCTGTAGCAATGTCAGCAATATGTAGGCAGTGGAAAGCAGGTGAGAGGTACTAACGTACTTAACTACAAATGCATGAGAACAAGTCCTAGGGCTGGAGAGTCAGAATTTCAATGGTCTGTATGTGTGTTATACTTTCTTTTTTCCAAAGTATTTGCATTAATTTCAAAAATAGAGGGAAGTTTCTCAAGCTTAAATCCATGCCATGAAACAAATGTTTAGTAAAGTATTGATGGATGTCTTATATATACCCAGAAATGAACCCCATGTAACCCCTGTTTTGTTGTAAATGGTTGATTTAGTTAAAGTTCTGTATCACCTTGAGGCAGAGCTTTAAGTTCGTGGTAAAATATCACACTGCTGAAATATGTTCATCGTGCACCTTTGTGTTACATTATTGTAGCCTAAATCTTGTTCAGGAGTGGATGTTTTGCTACATCAAGGCTTGAGCAGAGTGAGAAACGCTCGAACTGAAGTACTGAGTGTGTTCCCATTCCTATTCATTTCCTTTTCCTTGGAGCTGGTGCTACTCAGCATGCTGAGGTCCAACAGGAGCTATCTCTTAATCAAACTTGATCAAACAATAGTTGGAACTAATTTAAAAAGTCCTTTGGCATCTGTGAAAAGAGGCTTAAACCCAATGGCTGTGATAGTGAGAAAAAGAATACCTTGGGCCATTGCATCCTTTGTGCCTCCTGTTGTTTCCTCCTGCATTCACTTTTCAGAATAATTTTCACCTCACTTGGTTATGACTGAAAGATACAGTAGGATGTCACTGACAGACTTATTGGGAGGAAGTAACAATAGGGATTTTGGAATGTGAGGCTGCCTACAACATTATCAAATTTTCCCTATCCTAGTATAATTATATTCTATTTGTCTTTGGCCTAAAGGAGTGTAGACAAGTTAAAATTAAATAATGCCATACAAAAGTCTAATGTTAGTCCCTTGAATAAGCATTGATCAAATTTTCAGAAGGTTTGAGTCACCACCATTGATGTGAACTGTAGAAATTATTACTTAGCTCTCAAAGGAGTAAAGATTTGGATTTCAGCCTCTGGATTTCTTAGAAGAGTCTTGCTTGTGTCTCCAGGTTTTACCACAGGAAACTGCCAATTTGCAAATGCCAAAATTCAGAGCAAGCTCAGCCCAAGCCAGCCTGGTTCCTGCAACAGCCTGTGTTTGTCTGAATTACTAAGCTCTTTAATGTATAATATACTGTATACATAAATGAATGTATATCATAATTAAGAAACTTTATAATAAGTGCTTTATAAGTCTTCTCAGCAATTCATATTTACATTAATGTAATGACAATAAGAATTACGTTGGTAAAAACACACTAAGAAAAATAGTGGGAAAAGTACCAAACTTTGTGTCTAGCCCATCAGTCAGTGGTCCAGCAAGAAGGCAAGTGGAAGAGGCAGTAAAGCACCTTTAGATCAAAGCCACTGATGGCCTGTGAGCCAGGTCTGACCCACAGGACATTTCCATCCACACCCCAAGAGAGCAAATAAAAGAGAAATAAAAGGCTTTGGAGGCAACAGCTTTGCCCTGGAGTGTGCTATTGCTTGTGAGTCACCAGGGCAGCCCAAACACCTGAGAGAGGTGGGCAGGTGAAAAATCTGCCTTTCTATATTTGTTTGTTTTTCACACATAACTGGCTGAACCACAGTAATAAGTCTTAGGTTGCCTTTTAGCAAAAGGCCCTAATTCTTTTCTTCTTCATCTATCTCCAAAGAAGAGGGATCCTCTCAAGCAGAGCAAAACCTTTTGGTTTGTTTGTTTGTTTTCTAACTGCAGGGTTGTATAAAGTGTAAGTTACGAGAAGGGTTTAGCTCTTTTTTGTGGAAAGGACATTACCACAGTTTTCTGAGGAAAATGTGGTAACATGCAAATTATTTAAAGGCTGAAACAGACACTTGCTTAAGTTATTAAACTACTCTGTGTCTTAGAACACAGGAAGGACATCCCTGGGATATTTATCTGAGGGCTCTGCAGGTTAAAGGGGAAGTGGAGTCAGCAAAAAAAGGTGCATATGGAAAGAGAATTTATTCACAAAATAAAAATGAGGATAGTGGTTAGAAGTGTCAGCATATATATCTGAAATGCCTTGGATGTGGCTTTTACTTACAAAAAAAAAGTCATTGCTGCCATTGTGCACTGGGTTCCATATGGTTATTTCATACTAACCATGACGTGGTATTCATCTACATGGAAAACCTACAAAGAAATATCAAACCACCTAATGAAAGGTAGAAACATCTCCCAGCTCTCTGGCTTTTATAATCTTTGACAAGCATCAGCCTAAACAAGGCTTAAAAATGCTCAACACTCGTATACATCATCTCCATTTGCCTTCCTGAATCAATAAGGACATGCAAGCCTCATCTGCCAGTGTGTGGGTTTGAAAGCCTTAATCTGATTACGTGGGCTGACAATATCCTTCCCTCCAGCCCACAAAAAGTAAGAGAAGAAGATCAGGTGAAAGCCTCACTTGGAAGTCTGAAGGCCAGCCAGGGGCTGCTCTGTTTTCCAGGACTGTCCAAAAAAAATGCCTTGTTTTCAGATAGGACTTGTCCCTCCTCTCAGCAACAGCTATTGAAATTTGCAGATTTTTTTCCTGGACATGCTCTGTTTGATTTTGTAATTTCTTCACAGGAGAAAGTCTTATTACAAGGATTAGGCAAAAATCAGACCCAAGGATATTCCATCATCTCAACAAATATTTGACTTCAAACCAGAAAAAGAAAACAATAAAAACAGCAAATGACAAAGCTGTGCATGGATGAAATACACCTGTTAAGTCTGATTTCATCCATTTTACTTTACCATATGCACAGACATCTCATTCCATTTGAGAAATTGGATTCAAAATAAAGAGCTTAAAACTGGGGAATTTCAATATTACCAAAACACTTTCTTTGGGAACTTATGGAGGAAGACACTTACTAAACATGATCAAAATGCCCACCACTTTTCATAAAGTTTCAATTCCAGTGGAAAGAATAATAATGCAATAAATTTTTCCATGACATTTTTAAAAGCCTGTTTGAAAAAATAATTGTAAAAAACATTTTAAACGAATGCAGATACAGAACATAAACTTCACACTGAGGTGCTGTTTTTACATTTCCAATGGGGTGTCAAGAAATTGGGGCAGTGATCTGAGGAGCAGAAAGAAAAGATGAGTACACTTGGCACTTCTGGCAGCTGAGAGATCAGGGTTTGCCCTGTGAAATAAAGTGAGTCATGCCACTAAGATGGCCCAGCACTGAGCAGAGATTTGTAATCATCAGGGCAATAACCACCTTCATTTTCCTACAGCTTGTTCCTTTGCAAAATGCCTGCCCCTCTTTTATCAGCTGGGCAACTCATGGCTTCTTTTGCATTATTTTCAGTTGAGATTCACCAAGAAGCTCATCTATTCAATGGCATCTGGTGAAATCATCTCATAAAATAGTGTCTTGGCCTCAGGTTCAAGCTTTTCACAGCACCTGATTCAGACATGAGGCTTCACCCAGGGTTTCCACATGCTTGTGAGTGCCCTGATTTGGCAGAATAACGTACGCTTGAGGGCTTTTCCTTTTCCATCTAGAAATAGTTCGCTGTTCATCAGGCCGGAGAGAGAACTTATCCTCCTACTTGGCCCAGTGTGTGTGGTAACTTTGACCAAGGAAACAATCCTAAGCAGCAGCAGAGAAACCTTATGAGCCTGTAATTCCCCATGTATAATTCTCTGTTTGAGAATTGTCCACTGCAAATTTTAATGACCCATTTCTGTAAGTGCCAGGCAAGCCCCCAGGGAGCTCTGTGGATATCCCAGATGTAACATAAGACTTGTGTTTATTCTCTCTCAGGAGAAAAGAATGTAAAGCTTACATGGTATTCTGTGCGTGGTTTGGGTGGCATTTTGGGTGGCAGAGCTGCTGCTTTGGCATAACACAAGCACTGCTTTGCCTGTGGTGGCTGCCTGGTGTTGGCATTGGATCTGCCTAATTTTCATCTCAGAATAATGAAAATTGAATGGATTTTTCCTAGGCTACTTTGAGGGAGGAAAGGTGATTGAGACAGAAAAAAAAAGTATAAGTTAAATAGGGAGCATAGGTATGATGAAGGTTGATCAGATTTTTTTTTAAATAATTGATATCTTCCAAGGATAAAGAAGAATCATAGAATCATAGAATCAATTGGGTTGGAAAAGACCTCCGAGATCATCAAGTCCAACCCTTGGTCCAACTCC
>JAWWLZ010000082.1:49577660-49589558 GCA_035041345.1 Poliocrania exsul
TCCAGGGATGGGGAATCCACCCCCTCTCTGGGCAGCCCATTCCAATGCCTGATTACTCTCTCTGGAAAGAATTTTTTGTGGTCTCCAACTTCAATTTCCCCTGGCAGAGCTTGAGCCTGTGCCCCCTTGTCCTATTGCTGACTTTAGTGTAGGTAATGAGTGACTAATTCTAATACAAGGAAGTGTTGAAATTCTTCTAGAAAATAGAACTACAGTAAATCTCTAATCATCTAAATGCTAGTTCCAATAGGATTGAAATTTCATGAGCAAATTTGACTTTTAATGGTATTAGGTCAATACAGACTTTAAAATAATAGGAATTACAGGTTGTGAAAATAAATTTTTAGCCTTAGTGCTTTGATAAAGATCTGTGACCCCTGGCCCTTTAAAACTTGAACTTAGGCTGTAAAAATATCACTTCTTATTGATCATGTGGTTATTAAAGTCAATCAAATGCTCAATTTATATGTCAAACACTTGTAATATTTCCTGTAAATATTAGAACAAAAGAGGAACGTGATAGTATTTTGTTCAGTTGCATTAGATTATTCAGCTTTTCACCGCTGACAAATAATAAAAGTGGCACTAAATAATGCATTAAATATGCCAGGCACTTATCAAGGCTAAATTAATTTACAGCCACATCATGTGTGTGGTGTTTGCACGCATCAGTTCAGGTGTGTGAAGGCAGGAACATGCCCATCCACGCAGCAGGAATGGGATAGGATGGAAACAACAGGAGTTTTCCTTGTCTCCTCTCCCCTTCCTCCTCCCTGCCACAGCCTTGCAGCATTGGGAAGGTACAGCTCATTCACTGAACCTCAGAGAGAAGGAAGAAACCTGATAAGCCAACAGATATTAATTAAATGTTCAAGGCAGGTTTTAAAGTCGCTTCGATGTAAATTGCTCCTAATGACACTCCAGTTTACTTGCCAGGGAGGTCAGGGGGGAGCTCTTCAGATCCCCCAGGATGCCTTTCCATAACCAAATGCTTTCATAGGAGTAATGGACAGAAACCTTGAGCCAACCACTGGGGAGTGTTTGCAGCCTGCCTTTGCTTGGAGTCTCAGTGGAGCAGGAGGTGTTCGGGAGCATTTCTAATGGCCTTTTGATGTACATGCACAAAATTGATGTCGGAAGGATCACTGTAAACTCTCAAACAGTGGAATATTGAGGACATTTTCAGGTGGCAGGCAGATTCTGGCTGGGTGAGCCCAGTATATTTTCTCATGTCACAGTTGATTAGGTTCACAGGGAAGTGGAAAGAGTAAAAAATTCTCTTATTACTGCAGCAATGCCATATCAGCCTCTTTTCCCTTTGAATGCAACATTAGTTTTTGTCCAGAACTCTAACTGCTTTCTACAGTTTGGGGAATTGTAAAGCAGAAACAATTTTCCCAGCTAGGCTGACCTTCACAGTAATGAGAAATGACTGGAATTTCTCTCTATTTCTCTAACATTTGGTGAGGGGGTATAGGAGGTATGTGTTTGTTTTACCTGATATTATGTTGTGGGCGTCTATTTGGCACTTTGAGCCTAATTTTTTTCCATTCAGGAGATTACATGGACTGCTGCACCATCTGACCCAGTAGCCAGCCCTCAAGTGTATAGAGAAGTGACAGTAATGTACTTTAAACCTTCTGTTATCACAGCAGTGATGGCATTTTATTTTAGCCATTAAATGATTTTTTTTTTCCTTGGGATCGCTATTTTCATTTACTCTTCAGTACTTGTTCAGGTGATGAGCAATGATCTTGAGAAAATTCAAGATTCATTATGGCCAGGTAGGTGGGGAATTCTCGAGGTGGACACATCTGCAGAGCCTGTTCCTTGTGAGTCTGGTGCTGTAATACTACAATGCTGATCATCTCTTGGGGATGGGAGAAGAATATCCTGCAGTTACATGCAAAGCAAGTGCTGTCTAAAGAGTCTTTAACAGCAGCACATCTGGCTAGAAATGCTACCTGTGTCCTTGTTCTCTCCAGGTCTTTTAGAAAAAAAACCCTTTCCCTGTGGCATGTGAGACCTCCAGCCTGAGATGCAGCCACCTCATGGTGGTCCAGGCTGGGTCTGCTCTGCAGGTGCAGAACTGGCACTGCAGAGGTGTCAGTATAACCAGGCTGGGGTTCCTGAAGCAAGATTCAGTGTCAGGAAGGGTGAGGGCACTGTGGCAGGGCATGAAAAGCAAGGACACACCCAAGCAAACACGCAGGATGAAGGCACAGCCTATGCCGAGGTCCATTCTGCTGCATCTTCATGGTGGCATCAGCATGAACTAGATGGGATTGGATGGGACTCCACCTGCTCCTGATTACAGTGTAGCCCCATCTGCCAGTTGGCATCTGTGCTAGGAAAATATTCAGAACTCCTGGAAATGGGCAGAGGTGAAAGCATTTCAAATAGAAGACAAACGGGATCAAATCTCTGGCTGCAAATCACTCACTTATGAAAGCTGAGTTGTTGTTTCAGGGAATTCAGAAGTTTCAAGTGTTTTACTTGAATTTTGGCTTTATAGTATCCCGAACAGGCTATGGAAATGTCACAGTATCATGAAGGAAGCAGGTTTTCACCTGGTATTTCTAGGAGAGGAAGATTGCATAATACCCTGTAAATTTTGAACAGTTTGTACTCCTCTGCTCTTACTGTACCTGAAAGGCCTGAAATGGTTAAAATATTTCATTAAGTTGGAGTTATATTTCCCTAGTTAATATGTGCAGGGTATGGCCATGAGCTGAACACACTGCTTTAATTCTGTATTAATAGCCCATAATATGGGGAGCAAAGTCAAGGAATATTAAATTCCATGATCATGCTCTAACACTTAGTGTGGGACATCTCATTAGTTGCAAAGAGTGGGTCCAACAAAGTCTCCATTTGAGTTTTTTTAACGCTGCAACATTATTGGCATGCTCTGATACCAACAGGAGAGCTTTTTTCTGTTCTACTCCATCACTCAGAAATACCTGTACATCTGCAGCCCATGAACAAGATCAGGACGGGAGGAAATACCTGAAATTGCAGGGGACATTTCCTTCCTGTACTGTTACAGAGCATTACAGGAGGCTTAATTTAGATGCCTTTTTTCCTAATTTTCTATTAAACTATTTGGTACTCATGCTTGCCTTTATCTTCTGGTCTTTTAAGGCAGGTATTTCTTGAAGCACTCAACAGGCTATTTCTTGGCCAGTAGTGCTTTCTCTCTGTATTCCCTTTACCTCTACTTGATTATCACAAGTAAGAAAGATTGGATTCATGTGGCCCCTAAAATGGAAAGAAATAAACTAAAGCAAAATCTGAGTGCATCGAGACAGATTTGCTGTCTCTTACCTTCTAAGAAAGGAGAATACAGCAGAGGAAGGAGCCAAAAGTCGAGGCTGCCTTCACACTTGGATTTAATATTTTTTTAGGAAACTCTCATTCTTAATCTTCATATAAGACCAGACAAATACCCTATATCCTAGGAAAGCTGTAATGTGTGAGAATGAGGTTAGAGAGTGTTATGGTAGAGAAAAGCAGAGAATTCAAAGAATGGTTGATAAAACAGAGCTCAGGTAATGCCTTTGCTTAAATTAGTTACAGGAAATCTAACAATAATCTAAAGCACTTTTTTCTTTTTGCAATAATTAGCAATGCTCTGCTTTGTTCACTCTTTGCAGTGTCCTGGTGTCTGATTCATACTTGTATCTGTACCTCACTTCTATGGAGACCTCATAAAAGGACAGCACATTAATTCAAATATGCTCAGTATTCATCGATATTCATTGCAAAGCAACTGCAAACATGTGATCTTCCTTCTTCTATTGACATCAGTCATATTTTTGTCCATCAAACTCTAATACTCTCATTATGGTAGTGGAAATCAGATACTACTCTGTAGAAGGTCAAGTGCAGTACATCAGTAGGAAAGCAGTGTAAACAAGATCAGTCTGTGAATTTTGGGAAGGTTGTGTTCATAGCATAGCTAAGACCTCATGACTGTGACTTGGTTTCATCCCTGAGTTTCTCTTACATCCTCTGCACCTGAGAAACACCAGGAGAGCTCTTGGCACAGCACCACGTTCAGAGCCCTCCCTGCCAGGCAACATTAAAAAGTCTTTCAGAGAGGAAGGCGGGACCTGCTCCTGGAAACACAAAATCATTCCTCTGATTCCAGGACTGGTGAGTCAGTGTCTGGTGCTGGCAGCCCGTAGTGACAGGCACTCCCTCAAGCATTTCTTATTTGACCAGAGTAGGAAAATGTACACTGTATTAAATTTGGCTCACAAGATACACTCCAACTTTAAAAATAGCACTGGCGTCTCCACATCAAGTGCTTTGGGACTTGGATTATACACTCGGCAGTTTTGTGTTTGTTTTCTCACTTAGGTATGACAAATCACTGGGTTAAGAACATACCCAAGTAGGAATGAAAGGTGTTCTACCTCCTGATCTCTGCTCCCGGCTTATGATGAAGGAGCATTGTTACTTCTGTGAGTAACAGGCTAAATGCGTGAAAACTGCTCAGCACATGTCAAAACAGTGGGGTGAGATTTAATTACACTTATTAAGAAAGGGACAAAGGCACCTGAGGTGTGTGGAGAGTTGGCTGCAGCTGCTGGGGTACATAAGGTCTGGATGTCACAGTCAGCTTTGGCCATCTTCTTCAGACTGGAACAGACTGTGGATGTGCTGCTGCGAGGAGTGGAGTGTCCCAGAGCATAGGGTGTCCCAAAGGGGCTGTGGCTGTCCTGTCTGCACTGGCAAGTGGTGGAAGCTCAATCTCACCAGGCTGCCAAACTGAGGATGGGGAATATCGTATCCTGCATCCCACCAGACCCCACAGAATGAGTCATCACACTCCCTGTGGCTGTTAGGAATTCAGTCCAATTCTAAAAAGTGTCTGTTGGTGAAAATGAGAACAGAATCTAAACATAGGAGAAATAAAAGCATTATGTAAATATTGAAAACAGTGTTCATTCCTGGCTCCAGCCTGCAGGAAGCAGCTGAGTGCTGCTGAACACTGTGGAGAGCCAGGACACTCCTGCTCTCTGCTCTGCATCTCTGTGGGAAACCTCAGCATAACCTTTAGTGTGTGATCTTCAAAATGCAAATGATGTGCATAGCAATTATTTTAAGGTTCTTCTCTCCCCCCTACTGCCAACCAGAATTAATGGCACAGCAGCAGAACAAGCAAATGCTGCATAGATGTGCCCAAGAATGTGGGCCATAAATATATAGTGCCAGCTTGCACCTCACCTTGCCATGATTCCACAAGCAGAGTGCCCTTGGAGAGCTAAGCCCTACCCCTCACCTTTTAGGTCCCCCTTCTCAGTCCATTTTCTCTACCCCAGTTTCCTCCACCTCCACCCAAACTGGTTGGAAGTCCACTCCTCCACCCTCTGGACTCTCATAATGGGCCCATTTGCTGTACTACCCTTCTCTTTGGTTTTCTTCCCGGAGTTGCTTCCACAAAACTGAGGACCACGAAGCCACTGGGGCTGGGCAGCAAGAGGAAAGAATTTCTGCCCAGGAACCAGCAGTGTGCTGCAGTGGGGACCACAGAATCCTCAGGTTTGGTGGAAAGGAGCATTACCCACCTCTGTTCACCAACAGCCAGGCTTGCTCTCAGTCCCCAACTCCACTTGTTGTAGGATTTAGAGATTTTGAAGCTCTAATGAGCTGACAGAACTTACTCAACTTCCATCTGGCTAGGAAGCATTATCATTTTCTTCCTTTTCCATTTTGTCCCTAAAGCAGTATTTTCAATATACAGGTAGTTCCTTTTTACCAACATAGACAACACTGAAAGCAAAAATACACAAAATAAATCTATTAAGCATCAATTATTGTTCCAATTTGGCTGAGTGGGCTTTGAAGTAATACTGATAAAAAAAAACTAAGGAAAAGACAGTTTAAAAACTTTTTTTTCTTCAAAGATGTTTCATTATCCAGGCCTCTCTGGATCAGTCTGTATTTTAGCCCAGTAGTTTTGCCTACCCTGCACCACAAAGTGCCTTGCTGGAGTGTCAGAACCAAGTGACAGTGATCCACTCCCTGTTCACTGTTGCCATCCTAGAGCAGCTCACAGGTCTCTGCTCCTGCAAAACAGAGATGGAATTGTTATTATGGAGTAGGAGTGGGTGTTAGGGAAGGCTCTGGAAGGGCAGGCTGAGATCACAGGCCACTGGGCTGCATGAGGTGTGAGCACAGTCTGTAACATTTCCCTTTCCCCATGACAGTCAGACACAGAAGACAACGGAATTACGATTATCTCCACTTTACAGATGGAGAAATGAGTTAGCAGGAGATTAACTAGGCTGGTCCAAGGTCACTCAGGGAGCCTGACAGGCACAGAACTAAGACCTAGATTTTCTGAGTTCCTAAGGAAGGACCAGCCCCTGAGAAATGGCGTCCTAAACTGTGTTTCTTAATAGACTGATCTCATATTAAAACGTTACAAAAGTAAAAATGCAATTTCTTTACCTTTCAGTTTGATTAATGGATTTTTCACAACACTACAATAAAGCAAATTCCTGTTATAATACAGAGTATTTGAAACTTTTTTTTTGTAAGAAAGTAATGATGGAGAAAAAAAACCCCTAACCTTTCTTTGATTAATTCCAGATGGATGTTGTTTTCTCTTCTTTTTTTGGCCAATAACTTCTACATACCAAATAGATGTATTTCAAAGTGCTGGGATTTGGTGCAATGATGAGCCAACTAGCAAGAGACCACCCTTTATAGATAATACAATAGTAGAACAAAGTGAGTTTCCAGACCCTAATCCTCTAAGAAAAGCTGAAACCAGAGGGGGAAACTTCCACAGCGTTACTCAGTTGGTTCACTCTGTTTGATTGCTGGTCAGTACATAAACCCTATTTTAGAGGTGATGGGATTTCTATCTAAAATAAGCTGTTTACAGTGTTCTCTGGGCTATTACTGTTCGAATGGTAGTTTCTAAAGTTCTTGAAAGGTGTCTACATTAAAGCAGCATTCAAAAGGTGGTAGGATTGTTTTGTACTCTCTTTGAAATGGAATGTGATTTGATCTGCATCAGGCTGATTTATATGAAGTAATTTTGTTGTTTTGCTTTTGAGCGTTTTATGAACTCACATAGAGATTATTGACCCTTCTTAAAAAGTTTGTGATGAGAAGATATAGCAATAATCATCCTATGGTTAGTAATAATGGATATATATTCTCTCTAGGAGATGAAATTGCTCTTTTATATATATGTAGGCATAAGCAAAGCTTAAAAGCGAGGTGGGGGTAGGTAGTGTGTGCATGTCAGGACTTTTGGGGAGTTCCCTTGCAGTGTAATGTTGCAGAGTACAAGGGGACAGGGTGTTGCGGGTTAACCCCAGACAGCAGCCAAGCCCCACACAGCCACTCACTCACACCCCACTGTGGAATGGGGAAATAAAGAGTGAGGATGAGGATGAGGAAGCTTGTGGGTTGAAATACAGACACTTTAACAGGTAAAGCAAAAGCACAAACAAAGCAAAACAAGAATTAATTCACCACTTGCCATGGGCAGGTAGATGCTCAGCCAGCCCCAGGAAAGCAGGGCTCCAGCACATGTGACACTGCCTTGGGAAGACAAATGCCATCACTCTGAACATCCCCCCTTCCTCCTTCCCACACCATGCGATGCCATATGGTCTGCGTCCTGTGGGACACCCCTTTGGTCAGCTGTCCCAGCTGTGTCCCCTCCCAGTCCCCTCACTGGGAAGGCAGTGTAGGAAGCAGCAAAGGCCTTGAGGCTGGGCAAGCACTGCCCAGCAACAGTTAAAACATCTCTGTGTTATCAACACTGTTTCAGAACAAATCCTAAACACAGTCCCATACCAGCTACTGCACAGAAAATTAACTCCACCCCAGACAAAACCAGCAGACAGGTTCAGAACCACCAGGGATACTCAGCAAAAAACAACCACTAAGGAATAATCTAAGGATTATTTTTTTTTATTATTTTGTCAGTGATTTATGCGCTTTTGTTAAAAAAACAGGGCAGAAATTACTAACGCTTTCCTTATAACATGGATTACTTTCAGGACACCTTTATTGTCCATGAGAAATGAGTGTGTTCTGGAAGGGAAGCATAATTGGAGCAGAACAGCATATTTTCTGTACTTTAGCCAAAGGCTCTTGGGCTTGCCCTGTATGATACAGAACTGTGTGGCAGTTCTGCAGTGGGGCAGAGGTCTGTCTGCCCTACTGCTCTACTCAGGATAACTAGAAGGAATTAAAAGCAGGGAGAAGGGGACTACCACGTTAGCACAGCCAGTAGTTTCTGTGGTCTGGACAAGCATTTCTGCATTGCTGCTCTTTATGGTTTGCTTCCAGTATAAGAAGTCAGTATATATGCTCAGAGACTGGTCACAGGTTCCAAAGATAAGAGCTGAAAGGTCCTAAATCTGTCATTCCGCCTTAGATGCAGAGATAGTCATGCTGGCATTGAACTTAATGATCATTTGATTTAAACATGTTGTTTGGGAGCCAGACTGGATGGTTCTGTACAGTCAGCACTCAGGTAGGCACCTGGTGTAGGTTTCTTACCTTTCTCTGCTCAGATCTATATGGCTGAGTAATGCATAGACAAACCCAAAGGCAGGCAGTGGGGTTTGGTGTGCAGTGTGGCCAAAAACTAGGAGAATTGCCAAAGTGCATTTGCAATGGGTCCTGGTACAAGCTGCCTTTTGCACGGGCCACCCAGCCAAGCCACTGAAATGTGTACTCAGTTGCCTCCATGAGAAAGAATGAGGAAAGAATCCTCACTGGGAGGCAACTCAGAGAAGGGTCTTCTCTTGTAAGCTCTGAATTACCCCCAAGGGCATCTATTTTCCTTTATCAACTCTAGAGACAGTGAGGGCTTTGTAACTGCAGAGCCTGAAAGGAGGTGCTGGTGTTCCCCAGACAGACAGGAGGAAGGCAGGAGTGTGGCTGCAGTGTGGGCTAACTGTGTTACCACACGGGCTGTTTTCATGGCCTTTGGTCAGGATATGAGCTGCAGAGGAGCATTATTGCAAGCCTTATTCTTCTAGACTAATTTAAGTTGTACCAGAATAGTTGTGACACTATTTTGTAGAACTAAAAAGAACACTAGTCAAAAAGGCTGCGCATTTTGAAGCTCATCCGTGTAGATTAAAGGCTCATCTCTCATGCAGTGACTTATATATGCTCATCATCTCCTCTCCTGGATCTTCTGCACAGCAGGGCTGCTGTATGAGCTTCATGAGATGCAGGAAAGATGACAGAAATACATGTGTTTTGATTTGCCTAGTCTCCTCTCTTCTGTTCCTGATCTAGAATTTAGTGGGTTTATGATATGCTGTATGTCGTGTGTCTGATTTAAAATAATTATTTCAATAGTCATTCTTGTGATTCACCTTTTTTATATTTCAGCACTCCTGTGTTTATACATTAGAGTTAGTTCTTTCTTTTATTACCTCAGCAATGCTTTACTTCTGTAAATAAAACTCAAGAACTTTAATTTTCTTTATCCTTGGTGAGATTAATCTCTATATACCCTTTTTTTAACTTGTGTTCTGCTTCGGTAATGAGAACATTCCAAACTGTATATATTGCATATTTCTTGTTTTTTCTTTGATATAGCCTATCAACTATATTAGATGGTCTTCCATAGTAGGCTATTATTTGTTCATTAAAGTTTATAGAGCAATCCTGCATTTTGTGAATTTTTCTCTTGCATATTTTTCTTACATTCTTTTTTTCTCAGCCTTCCTTTTATGCCTGTTATCTTCTATAATTTGACTTCAAGGAGGTTTTTGATACAGGTTTGGCAAATGTGTTCCACGTACAACATTGTCATGGCCTTCCTTTCTCTTTATTGCTGCATTTTTGCTCTGTACTACTGTAATTTGATTCTTTGTCCATCTTTTTTTACTTTTAAGTTCCTGAACTGATAGTGTTCATGCTTGACTTTGACATTCCTTACACCAGTGTCAGAAAAGACCAGCCTCCAGCTTTACCGCTCTTATCCAAACTTTTACTTCTTTTTGAGGTGAAGGGTAGCCCCAGAATAATTTATTTATGCACATTTTTTCCCACAGCTTTTGTTACTACACATCCAATGCAGAGCATTTATAGAGAACAGATAGTAAGCACTAGATATTAATCTCAGCTGTCTGAGAAGACTCCTAACCAGAGTTGCCCTTAAAATGTTATCTGTAGAGTTACCCTGAGAAAGGCTCCACCCCCAGTTTTGGCTCTGACTAAAAAGGTATCACATGTGATATTTACTACAAGAGTGTGAATAGACAGAAAACCAGAAGAAATGTTGGGATGCATTAGGGATTTCCCCACGACTGCAGGGGCAAGATGCGTAATTGATTGATCTTGCAAAAAGTGTCTAGAACATTAATGGTAAAATTTTCTAAATAATGTATTTGTTGTCAGATCACAACTCCAGAGTCAAGACAAGGCTTCCATTTATTCAGGATGCTGAGATACTCTGAGCCAACAAAGCTGAGCCAACTAATTTATGAAGAGCAGCAAATCCTGACATACACAGTATGCTCTCCTGGAGTTACTTTTTCCTTGTGTAAAGCCAGGGTTCAGTTTGTGGTTATTTTTACTATTTATGTGCAAAAGACCTACATTTTATGAGCAACTTTGCAAGTGACTTGGATGTTCATCCATTTCTGTACCACAGAGGAATTTTTGGGGCTCCATTAGTATTATCTGGATGTATTTTATGGCAGTAGTTAAACTGCTGAACTTATATAAATACCAGAGGAATCCATGAATCACTGGGTATTGTGTAGTGAACAGAAAGATATAACCTATATGCAGATTTACCCTGAAATAAGAAAATTTGGTTTAGCTTTGATCTTGGCTTAGTTTGGTGCATGTGCATTTGTCATTCAGTGTCAAGGGACTTCCAGGTGTTTATCTAATGAGAAAAAAAAAACAAAAAAAACCCAAACAAGGTGAAAGAAAAGGAGTTTTATTATTTATTTTATTTTTCAGACAGGAAGTGAAAGAAATGAAAATACATCGAAGGATTGGACCTCATGTGAGGTTTACAGGTATCTACCCAGAGACCCTAATCACAAGATTTCCTTCTGCCTCAAACATAATTATTACTCTTTCCATCACATATACTTTGGAAAGTTTTTCTTGTTTCCACATGAAATACTAATTTTCTAACCCTGAACTTTCCTTTTAAGCAAAATCAATGAAAAGCTATTGTTGCTTTTACAGATGCCAGAGAGAATTATTACCATCACAGGCAGCAATAAAAGATATATTTTCACCCTCGGTAGATTAAATTACTAAGAAATAACCTTATAATTACTGTATAAAACACCCTGTTTTAACACTGGTTTTAATATCCATAAAGTTTCTGATTTATTTTTCCCAAGCCAGCACCAATGCACTAAATTCTTCCTTGGTCCAAACTGGTGCAATTACACTGACCTCTGTGAGACTCCACCTGTTGCACTGATGGCTCTTAAGAGGCACGTTATTTTTGGAGGAATATTAGGAACAGAGACATCTGATTTCACAGACACCTGATTTAAATAAGCAGCGTGATTTTCTTAAAATCAAAGGTGAAATGTGGGAGTACTAGCAGTATATCAGATAAATCTGCATTAATTTGGGTTTTTGTCAGACCAGTGGGAAAAAGAAGCCTTGTGATATCCCCAAGTGTGGGATTCACCTGTGGAAATGCCAGGAAAACCTTGAGTTACAGTGACCTTGACAAATAGATCCTTGTCCCTCCCTCTCTGAAAGTATACGGGGAGTCCTATGGGGAGAGGCTGGGAGTGTTTAGCCTGGAGAAGAGGAGGCTCAGAGGTGACCTCATCACTGTCTGGAACTCCCTGAAGGGAAGTTCTGGCCAGGTGGGGGTTGGTCTCTTCTCCCAGGCACTCAGCTATAGGACAAGGGGGC
>JAWWLZ010000082.1:49589658-49608764 GCA_035041345.1 Poliocrania exsul
GCCATGATGTGGTAAAGGGACTGGAGTTGGACCAAGGGTTGGACTTGATGATCTCAGAGGTCTTTTCCAACCCAATCGGTTCTATGATTCTGTGATTCTTGGTTCAGATGTCTTAGCAACCTGCAGTGCTCAGCAGGCTCATGGTCCTCAGGAGGAAGGAGGAAATTCCCCTTTAGCAGGCTCAGATTTCTTTCTCACAGCTACAACCAAAGCACCGGTTCCTCGACCCCTGCAAAAGGAACAATTTCTGTTTTAGTTTAGGCTGTTGGTCTTGTTTTTGCTCCTCTGGCTGGCTGTGATCACCAGGTCCCCTGCAGGTCGGAGCCCTGTCTGTTCGTCTGAGGTGACAGGAGGAGGGTTGGTCTCTGCCTGCTGATTGCCATTGGTGAAGGGTGACACAATTCAACACAGAATAACTGCACCCTCATTGTGTGTTCACTTAATTCAAGCTTAAACCCAGATCATTCCTTTCCTGCTCATCCTTCTTGTCCTGGCATAGTTTCCAAAATGTGAGTGCCTTCCGGGACTTCTCCTTTTCAAGGGGATATATTCAGCTTTAAGTTTGGAAAGCACACAGCACATGCCTCATGTTTTAAAAGCAGCATTTGCCCTGCTGCCTGTACAGGTATTAAGGGTGTGATAGGCAGTGAAAGAGCCCCTGGTTTCTGACGTGTTGGAGGGGCATGAGAACAGCAGCATTGTCTGAATAGGTGCCTCCAAAAACATTTCTGCCCCCTGACTTGCCCCTTTTAGTGGCACAATGACCAGCAGCACCCACTGGTACACGGACTGCAGAGAGGTCTGCACACCTCACCCTTTCCAAAGGTGGTTTGGGCAAGTAGGAAGGGAAATAGATATGTTCCTCCCAACCCAAAATGGATGAGATTAAGAAAAGGCATGTAAGAATAATTTTTTTTAAAGTCAAATATTTCCACTCTGTTTATAAAACACCCATCTGTGAGGATTATCCATTTTACATTTCCTTTCAAGAAATCATTTTAGTCTGAAATAAATGTTTCTAGTGACCTAAAATTTATTTATTTTCCATTTTTTTCCACTTGAGGTCTGTCTGAACTGTGTTTTGTTATTGTTTGGGGGTTTGTTTTGGTTTTTTCTCTTGAGGGGGTGAGGAAGATATTTCAGGGAAATTTTTCAGGCTGCAAACAGAAAAATTCATTTGTTTCACAGCTGTAGGTGTAAATGTTTTGGCTTCTAACTTCAAGGGATATCTTCTCTAGTTTACAGAGGCATAAATGCAAAAAAAAAAAAGAAAGAAAATAGGAGAAAACCCACAGGCCTTTGGTGAGATTACTTGATTTAAATAAAATATAAGAGCAATTAGCTAATTTTAGTATTTTAAATGAGGGAATCATTCCCTTCTTCTCCCTCTTTATTGCAGATTTGAAGCTCATAAGAAACTGAAGGGACTGATTCTGACAGTAGTTTCAGTGTTTTAACCAATTGCAGCTCTGCTGACCTCATTAAAATTAGATCAGATTTATATTCTGGTAGAGTGAAATCAGAATCCGACCAAGAACCTGGAACTTACGTTATTTTTAGCACAAAAACCCCCCCACCATCCCTAGTTTTGTAAAGCAAAAGAATTGCTACAGGGCCCATAAATATTTTGTGAATCCAGTCAACAGATAAAAGTAGAAAATACTTAGAACATGAAGAAATTCATCTGTCTGTCTGTTGACAGTGCCTTATGGAAGAACAAGAGCCTAGGTACAATAAAGCAATAATGAATTTAATGAAAAAGCTACAGACATTGGGGTTGTAAGCTGAGCTGCTGGTGGAAGATAGTACATATTTTCACTCGTGTGGCAGAATTCCTTGGCTGAATGTCTATGAGTAGATTTCCATTGATAATAAATATGGAGGAAATTATTTATTGTAAATGGTAATTAGAGTTTCCCCAGGCTATGCATTCAGCCAGTAGCAGATATTGAGTAATAACCCAGGCATTATTTCTGACATTCTGCTTCCACAAAAAAAAAAAAAGAAAAAGAGAAAAAAAAAGAAAAAAAGAGGGTGACAGGAGCTAAACTTTGCCATGTCCTTTGTTTAAAACACAGTAATATCTCCATAGGGAGAAATTAATATTTGCACGTGATCTTGCGTATAAGGTCACACCCCATCTTTATCTGTGAAACAGAAAAATCAAATGCACAAGAACACAGGAACACAAAACCTCAGATTTATCCAGGGCTGTGTCAGGATTGCACGCAGCCTAACTAAGCAGTCCTTGCAGGATTTCAGCACCAGATTTTAACAAATTTGGAATTGATCCTTGCAGCAAAAAGAAAAAAAAAATCACACAGTTTATACTTGCAGTCATCACTCACATTCAGCTGAGAGTTCTTCTGTTACCTGGAGCAATATGGAGCTCTGCTTTTGTTATAAGAGGATCTCAGTTTCATATCCCTCTTGCCATCAATTTATAGTGCCTGGCACGGTGACAATTGCAAAGGCCTCAGAAACAACACATTCCCAGCCTGTATGGTTTTAATTGTATTTTCCAGTTTCATTTGCTGTTGGCAACTTGACATTATTTTGATTTTGCTGAGGTGAAATATGTGAGTTTCAAAAAAAGCTTTGAAATTGATTGGGAATTAATGTGGACAGGGGATTTAGATTAGGAATTCATATGGACAGGAGATTCAGATTAGAAATTAATATGGACAGGAGATTTCCTGCTTTTGCAGCTGGGTGTGAACTCCCATATGGAAATCTACTGTGATTGGATTCAGAGTGACATGAGCAAAGGGGCTGAGAGGGGAGAAAAGATCAGAGAAAAGGAGCAAAAAAAGGGGAAACATAAGTACAATCTATCACTGGAAAAAAAAATTATACCCATCCCAAAAAAGTAAAACACAGGGAGGAATCACAAGAAAGGTGAGACATGGATGTGTTATGAAAACAGGAATAACAGACCAAACCAACAACAAAAGCAACAATAATTAAAACAAAAACAAAACACAAACCCAAAACAAAATTAAAAAAAAAAACAAGCCAAGAAAAATTTTAAAGGCTTTGTCTACAGAGCAGGCCTGCTGGTGAAAAAAGAGAGAAAACAGGAGAACAAAGTCCCTCACGTTCACAGCCCACCACTGCACACTCTGAACTGTGACAAAGGAATCAAACAGTGTCCTAAGGAAAAGGTTAACAGTATCCTGCTTAGGGGTCCCCAAAATCCTTTTTCCATACTTTCTTCCCTTTCACAGACTTTGACTCAGCTTGCTTGTTTCTGTGGATATCATTCACCTCTTACGTTGATTTTATTGAAAATGTGGCTTTGACTTCAAGGTTTTCAAATTCAATGTTTCCTTCAACTTTAGTCACACTTCTCAAATCTCACTTTATATGCTGAGATATCTGCAAAACTCAAATGTTTAATTCAAAATCAGGTTCTCAACTGATTTGATATTCCCAGGAAAACAAAGAGAACCTCTCAGACCCATGGTATCATTAGGCTGTTTACATCATTTCTACTTTGAGGTGAACTGATGTAACCACAGAGATGAAATCCTTGCAGCTTCCCAGATACCTGTATTCAGAGCCAGATTTGGATTTTGGACTGTCATGCAGCTCTGACAGCAATCTGTCCTCTGCATTCAGGAGCATCTGCATTATTCTTCAACCTTGTATGAGATCAGTGCATTTGGTAAGGTCTGGTTTGGAGCTGAGATCAGTGAAAAGAAAAATATTCCACGTAATTCCACTTTTAGATCTGGTATCGTTCACTGATCTCTTGTTCATTGAAGTCAATGAGACTTCAGTGTGATAAGCACTTTGCTTACATGAAAGCAGAACTATTTAGTGATGCTCTTACATTACAAATAAATGGAAGTATCCTGATGGATTTTCGGGATCTTTTCAGAGCAGCAGATTTAAAATTTTTAAAGAAGCCTTATATATATTCTCAATTAGTAATGTGTCCCTAAGTATTGAGTAGGATTTATTCTTCAAAGGGCAAAAGTGAAGTTCTGTAGCTAAAAATTTGATTTAAAAATGAATATTTGAATAAACAGTTCCAGGCTTGTACACTAAGATGGCATATTCTCCTGGAAAACAAGACTTCCAGAAATATTTTCTCCAATACTCAACATGAAGCATCACATTAACATGGTGTGACCTCACATTGCATTTTTAACATTTGTATAAGCAAATGGTCATATTTGCATGTGCACATGCCAGTCACAGATTCAAATGAAAGGCAAATAAATGTTTTAGATTGAGGAGATTAATTTGATGTGTCTCACAGTTGACAGAGTTTCCACAGAGGCTGGATCACTGAGACCCAAGTGCTGGACTCTTATCCAAGAAGACAGATGGCAATTTCCTTTGGATAAGAGTTCATTTTTTTAGCAGCAAGGGAGCCCTGAAGTAACCATTTTTCTTGTGGGGAAAGCATCTTTCAGAAGCCAGATAAATCATTCTAAAATAGACAAACACAGGAACCAAGGAACTAATCAACACAAAATGAGCTGAGTTGCAGCCCTGTTCAGAAAGTTGAGAAGATGCTCTTTGCTTTCCTTCTTGGGAACTACTTCAGAAAGTCAGAGAATTCAGATCATTGTTTTTGGTACTCTTTCTTTTTTTATGAGTACCAGTACAATTTATGGTAATTAGAGATGCAAAATTTCATGAAGTCAGATGTTGTTTGTTTACAGTATTTATGCATCACGTAAGAAATAAACAGTTTCAGGTATTTTAAAACTACATAAACATAAAAGTAACTAATCAGACAAAACTAAGATGCCTCTGTTTAACTAAAATTTGGTGCAGTGTTTGTCAGCTTAAATGGATCTGGAGCATTTCAAACTTGTGAGTTATAAATGTGGACAGCCAGGAAGCTACAGGACAAGAGTCTGTGGGCAGTCTGTAACTCCTGAGCAGCTGCTTAAGGAGATAGTCAGCTACATTTTATAGTTATTTATATTTAAATATATTAAATATATTTAATATATTCACTCTTCTTTTTGGTAAAAATGTAAGATAACCTCAGACATGCTGACACCTTTGATTCATTTTATCTCATAGGATTAGACCCAAGGAGGATCCCTTTCTTCTAGTTTCTTTTTCTCTCTGTTCTATCTGCCACTAATAGAGCAGAAATGAAATGGCTGGGGTGGTTTCCACTCATTCTTTGCTTGTGCCCTAATATGTTCTTCATTATTCGTATCTGCAGTGTTTTGGGCCAAGGGCCATGGGAGTGATGTCACAGAATCCCAGACTATTCTGAGTTGGAAGGGACCCACAAGGATCATCGAGTCCAACTCTTAAATCAATGGCCCACACAGGGGATTGAACCCATGACCTTGGCATTATTACAACCAAGTTTTAACCAACTGAGTTTAGATTGCTATTGTAGTTTTTCAGCCTGGTTCCAATTTGACCAGCAGCACCTTGCTTACAAAGATGTTGTGAGAAATTTTGTGCATCCTCCCCTGCCCTTGTGCATCCTCCCCTGCCCCTGTGCATCCTCCCCTGCCCTTGTGCATCCTCCCCAGCCCTTGTGCATCCTCCCCTGCCCTTGTGCATCCTCCCCTGCCCCTGTGCATCCTCTCCTGCCCTTGTGCATCCTCCCCAGCCCTTGTGCATCCTCCCCTGCCCTTGTGCATCCTCCACTCCGTGTCATCCCAAGGCTCCCACGAACCACCCCAGGTCCCGTCGCGTTGCATCGAGCCAAGTCACGTCACATCAGCGATGCTGCTGTCAGTGCTCCCTTCTGATAGGAAATTCAGCCCAGATTTAGACAGCAGAGAGCTCAGCCACAATAAATGTATATAATGAGCAGAATAAGTATCTGTGAGAACCAGATATTTTAAGTGTCTCTGTCAAGTCGGTGCTGCTTTTGTCCCTGTCTCTGTGCTGTGTCCTGCACATACATTTCTGATGTTTGTGCATATCCATGTCTAAGCAGCCTGGTGGGAACTCCAACCATCTACAAATACAAACCTGTGCAGTTGTGAAATAACCAGGCATTGCTGAATGGGTCTGGAGATAGAATTACATTGTGTAGTTCATAGGTTGATCATATCACAGCAGTGCACAAAAACCAAGGGTTGACAGGTTTAATTTTTTTTTCCTAATTTGGGATTTGCCTACTGGGCATGTTTGCAAAGAGTTATGCATGATTAGACTCTGTGACAGCCATTTTATTAGACATTTTACCCTGATGTTCATTTATGAATGTTAAATGTTGTAATTAACCTATTACATAAACAAAAGGGGAGGGAAGGGGAAGGTCAACATAAAAAAAAAATCTTACAGATAAGTGACACACACAGGGTTCCCAAAATGTTTTCTCATAGCATCTCTTTGGATGAAATGGACTTCTTTTGTTTTATGTTACTGATGTATTCTCTCTTGGCTTTCTTGGGATCTACATGTTCACAGGGTTTTTGAAAATTTTACTTATTTTTACTTAAGGCCCTAAAAATAAATTAAATTGACAGAGCTCAGGCAACAACCATTGCAAAATTTGGCCGTAAAATTCTATATGAGTGCTAAGTGGTGATCTTTTTGGTTATTACAAACATTAATTTGATACTCATTGCTGAGATAGCTGAGTGCTTTCCTAGGATTTAGGTAAAACAATCTTTCCAGTGTCTTTTTTTAAATTCCTTCAGGACTGGGAGTTCTAATGTAAGTTCAGGGAACTGTCAACTAGTGCAAGATATACATGGAAAATGAAAACAGTTAAGAATATAAGCATTAATACTGTGTAAAAAATTTGACAGAAGAGTTACCTGGGACTTCCAGGGAAACTGCCCTTTTCTCTCAATTCCTCCATGTTTAGAACCCAAGTAGATGAGTATCTGGGTGGGAATTCTGCTTCTCTGCCATCATCTCAATTAAAAATTCCTACAAAAGCAAATGCCATGCTGATAAAATATTCCATTTCTGTGACCAATTTTCACTTATTTTGGCAAAGGAAAAATGTCATGTGTTTCTGATTGAGAGCCATTGCTGAATTGTTCCTGACTTTTAGAGGTATTTCTGTTTTCCCTTGGAAAGGTTTAGGCAGACAATCTCAGTAGCTCACCTACAGTGTGATGCTTCCTACAAAAAGATTGCCAGAGAAGAGGAGACTGAGGATCTCTCGGTCTCTATTCAAATATGCTACTTTTCTACACTAATCTGATCCCTAGAAACTATCCAGAAATATGATTTTTTTAACATTCTTCCTGTAAAACACCAATATTCTTTTGTAAAATGAAGCTGTGCTTGCTGTTTCTCCCAAAGTGTCCTTTCATCCAGACACTGCCTTCACTCCTCCCCAAGCCCTCTAGAAAACACACAAGATCTGTGTCCTGGCACTGGATAAAGTGACTCCACCTTTCAGGTTACAGGCCTATTTTTTGATATGGTGCTCTGGCATCCTGAAATATCTTGGCTTTTCATCAGTAAAACTGACTTTTTCTTTGTATTTGTTGAATGAGTGTTACTGTAATGAGTAAAACTGGCCCTTTGCTTCCAGACCAGGGGAGTGAAAGTTCAGTAAGATATGCCCTTTACAGGAAAAGTAAAATTACTGTGTAGGTTATCGAATGGTGTCTCATGGCACAGCTCGAGGATCTTGTGAGCGGTGCCTCGTTCAAGCCCCATCATTTCCCAGGTTAGTTTTGTTTGTGTGAGTTCTATTTCCTGCACTGGAATATCTTCTGCTTTTACTGAGTCACTACAGCACAATTTTCATGTGCTTTACCTTTAAAAGTTCAGCTTTGAGAATGCAGAAAAATGTACTAAAAGTACTCAGTTCTTAGAAGATTCTTTCTTACAAAGTTTGCTTCCTCATGTAATCTTGTCATTAGCAGAGGCATCCTTAAGAGGGCTGTCACTTTAAACTCAGATCACTGATACCTACAGTTATGGCTGGTGTTTTGAGTGGGAGCAGGAATTGGGGCACTGGAATTCACAGCTCCCAACGTTTCTGCCTTTAAAATCAAATCATTATTTGAGTACAGAAACAAAATAGGAAGAGCCCTTTGTGGAATTTTTCAGAATACATTTCTAATATTTCCAGTAAGTATTCTTAGGGATCCAACCTGTACTGAGAAAAAGCATAAACCTCTCAAGTCACAGATTTTATTTTTAAAACAAAAGGAAGATTCAGTGTGTTACCTTGGTGTCCAGACATAGTGAAATGAGATGCATTTCTCCATCCCTGGTTTTTGCATGGTATAAAAGGGGGCAATTTAACAGAGCACAACTCGATGTCAACAGCTCCCCAAAGCAGTCAAAGAAAATGCATCTTCTCCTTTTTAATCAGACTTATGAATAGATAGGGATGGTTTTATATGCACTTGGAAGTCTCTTACCCTGTGACTTGGCCCATTCACTGTGCTTTTTCCTGGAACATGGCACTATGCAGGGTACCTATGCATATCACAGCCTCTGCCATCATTTAATAAGTAGCTTATCTCTGGGATGCAACTAAAAGCAATCCTGAGTGTCTCCAGGGTTTGTTGTAATTAAATTTTATTGTTGTATTTTAAAATGTACATTTTTTGAAAACTGGAGCAAGAAAAATGGAAAAGAGATTCTGGAAGATGATAGTCTGATTTTTAGAAGGTTTTAACTCTTTGTGGTTTCCAGCTTCACAAGGTTATTTGTGTTCCCCAAGTTACTGTTCCAGTGCCTGCAGCTGGTCTGGGTTCCCTCCCTGTGCCCTCCATGGATTGTTTGCTGTCTGCACTGGGGGTTGCCAGCAAGCACTCACTGCAGTGTCCCTCCTCTTTGTGTTCAATTCCTGCTTGGTTCTCTTGCCATGGGATGCTGCAGAACTGCTTTTACAGATTCTTGTAACAATTTTTTCAAAATCAAAATACTTCTTCCAAACAATGTCATCTTTTCCGTCTGGCATCGCTACTAATCTTTATTTACTTTACAATTTCTAGAGGGATTGGATGTGCTCAAGGCACCCCTTTAAGCAACACTTTATATCAAGGTTCCATTTATAAATACTTCATGAAGGGCTAATGAATGATTAATAGATGTTTTAATGTATGACCAATCAATTGTGGATTTTGCAATGTCCAACAGACAAGTAGGTTTCTTATAAGCATAGATTATAACCATATCTGACATCTTCTATTGATGAGCTTCTAAACATCTATAGCATACACACCACTCATATCTGTAACATGCTTAAAACATCTACTAATCACTGATTAATTTTTCATAGCCTATTTTGAAGCAGAGCCTCTCTGTGAAGTGCATCCCTTACTGGTGTCTGTTACTCTCCATTTCCATAGGATTGATAATTTACTCATCATCTAAGGGCTTCAAACTCCTACTAATTTCAGCTCAAACATTAAGCTTTGCTGAGCTCCAGTATTTTCATCTCAGTCTAAGAAAAAGTGTCCCGAGACTATTTTCCCCCTCAAACTTGTGGCTGCTGTTTCCTGCTAATGCACATTTTGCAAGTTCTACTGTAATGCAGTGATCCTTATGTGGCAAACCTACTTTAAAATATATTTTCAGCCTCTTGAACTCAGTTAGTCTGATTGTTCTCAAGACAGCTCTCCTAGTTCCTAAAATTTACTTTTTTTTACTGTCATCCCTGTGTGCTTGGTTCAAAGTTTGCCTATTCCCAGAAAAGGACAAGAAAATAGAATCTTCACAATAATCCAGTAGAAAAGCTGTATCCCAGAGGACTTTGGATTCTGACAGAAGGACACACATTTTGTATGTTTGCTAAACACAAGTGTTGATGGGGGTGTTGCCCTGTTGGACTCCCACGAAGGTGAAAGCCATGACTGTGCTTTCTGTGGGGCACACAGGTAGAACTGACTAAAACAGGCAGTGCAACCCATTTCCTGAAAATTTATGAGTCCTTAAATTAATCGTTCACAGCTACAAAGCAGTAAGATGCTTAATATCATATTTTGCAAATAAATTTTGAATTTTTAGTTGATTTCTACCAAATTTAATCACAAGGTTGAGTCTTCTGCTATGATTTATCTAGATGTTGAGAACAAAGTTGTTGGGAACAATTCTTTAATGGCAAAAATGAAAAGATTTTGCAGCTTTTTGTTGTTTCTGGGATCATTAGTGAATTAGTTTCTATCCTGAATATCCTCAAGTAAATATTACACTCCCATTCAAATCAAATGTTAATCTTTCACTGCTTGCTGTTTACAGCAATATTTGTCTGCTACACCTGTGTCATTAGTACATTGAACCTAAAGAAACACATCAAGCATAATTCAATTAGAAAAAAAAAGAAGAAGAGAAAATACAAGGTTCAAAAAGAGAATTTTATTCTTTAACATTAATATGGGATTTCCTCTACCTTTTTTAAAACCATCCATTGTCAAAGCCCCAGGAATAAGATCCTCTCGGAACTACTCAAGCTCTGGGAGCAGTCAGTGTTTGATGCAATCCCTTCCCCGTTGCCCTGTCTCTGTGTCCATGGTGGGGTTTCCATACTCTTTCTTTCCCTCTTTTCCAGCTGGTGAATCCCCCTGTTCCCCTATCTCTGTGTCCACGGTAGGGTTTCCATGCTCTTTTCTTTCCTCTTTTTCCAGCTGGTGAATCCCTGCCATTGCCCTGTCTCTGTGTCCATGGTGGGGTTTCCCATGCTCTCTCTTTTCCCTCTTTTCCAGCTGGTGAATCCCCTTGTTCCTGTGTCTCTGTGTCCATGATGGGGTTTCCATGCTCTCTGTTTCCCTCTCTTCCAGCTGGTGAATCCGCCCCTGGCCAGCCAAGCCGCCGCCGCCGCTGCCGCCGCCATGGGCTCCTTGGCCAGCTCTCAGGCCTTTGGCAGTGCCCTCTCCAGCCTTCAGGGTGTCACAGGGCAGCTCGTCACTAATGCCCAGGGACAGGTGAGTGCAAGGCAAGCCACAGGGAATCCTGATGCCGGGCTGGGCTCTGGGCAGGAGGGAGTTCCGTACACATATTGAGGATAAATAAATATTGACTGGCCAGGCAAGGTAAGAAATGGCAAGTCTGGGAACCAGGAAGAAGTCAGGAACTGTCAGACAGTGTTTTCAGCCTGGCAGGGGCTCAGAGTTTGTTTTATTTCGATGCAACCCTTTGAAAATATCACAGTAGTGCAATGCTGTGGTGTTTGGAAAGTGCAGATCCCTGTAATTCTAAACAGACATCCCACTGTCCTCTTCCACTCACATGCCTGGTAACAGGCAACTGTGTTAAAGTGGTGCTGTGCTACAATTTGGTGCATTTCTGTAGCATTTCTGTATTACTTCATTTCTAAAAAGGTATTAAATGTTTTAAGGAACACAAAATATAATGAAGTATCTGGGATGGATTTAGCTGGGTAGCTTTCTCATTTGCTCATTACCTTGTGTTAAGCAATTTACAATGAATCTGCCAGCCTGTAAATGCAAATTTGGGAGAATTTTTTGGTTTAAAGAAAATTTTCCAAACTGGAAACTTGAACGATGTTGAAGTGTCAGTGTGTCTAATAGACAGATAGTGCATTATCTGCATTTTGGAACTGTTTATTTGTTCAAAAGAGTTCAGTTTCAGTCTTTGTATGATGCAGAAAGATATGCATCTGACTTCATATATATATAATTAATTCCTTTGATGCAGCATGCTTAAGTGACCACTGTCATTCTTTATTGCATTTACGAGGACTAAAATTAACACAATGACTTGCTTCACTGCAACAAATCTGTCAATATAACTTATGACTGTACCCAGTAACTGAGTAATTTGAATGTCATTATTCTAAATGCTACAAATTGGGCATACAGTGATATCCACAGTGTTTATGTGGATGTTAGGTCCTGGAAGGTATTTATTGAAATGATGCAGCTTGGATGATATGTGGATCCAAAGTTTAGTTTCTACTTTTATTGTTTACTGGTGGGGAGAAAAAAATGAAGAGCAGCTTTTTTTCCTGGTAATTTTCTATCACCATGTTAGTTAATTGGGACAGTTGGAGTGATGTTTTTTATTTTGGCCCATTAAAAATTAGAAGCCAACAATTTATAGGAACACCCCTCCCCCTTTTTTTTTTAACATAACACATGAACAAAGATGCTTCCTTAGCTTCACTATCACCATCCAAGTCCCAGGAAAAAAAAATGCTGACCTTGTTATATTTCCTGGGTGGGTGCAGAATTGTTCCATCACTACCCCGAGGGTTGAACGATGGAGCTTGTCAAAGTGAGGCCTTATCTAATGAATCATCTTATCGCAGGTGCACACCACACATATTAAAGGAGGATTGTATGAACAATGTGCCCTCTACAATAACCTTTCAATGTCTACTTTAACCCTTGTTTCAATCCCTTTTCATCAAAGCATCATTTTATGCAGCCAGCTTTAAATGGAGGCTCTCAAAAGCCTATTAAGATTTCTGGAGGGATGGGGTATTGGTTTGGAAGAAAAGTTGGTTATAATAACCATAACTCATAGTCAGATCGGCTCCAACCCGCTTGTTTCTGTCTGTGCTCCAGAAATGGTTCCCACTCACATGAGGCACTGGACACCAAAGAAGTTCATTGTGAGAGCTGAGGATAAAAACCCAGACTAGTTTTTTGATAGTTTTCCCTTTACATGTTCTCCACAGAAGACATAAGAGATGTGTGGCCATTCATTGTATGTTTTAAAAAAATACTACTATGAAGATATCACTGAATGAAACTATCGATTCCCTCAGGCTCAGCCTTGTTTATTCCAGTCATTATGTAAAGTCCAATAATTCCACAGGTTGCAGAGAAAGGAGGAACCTTCCCTATTGTTGGGTAAAATGACAGCATCTAACTGCTTGTTTAGTTAAATAAGGGTTGTCTTTTTATTACTTCTTTTTACAAATGTTCCTTAGTTTATAATCAGGACTGCAGATCTTGCCACAACACAGATAAATATTGGTAATAAGTGTGTAATATAACATCCATTTTTATAATATTCAGCATAAATACATGTTACATAGAGCCCAATTCTCAGTCTCTCTTAAAACAGGACTATTAATTATAATGAAACTATGTTCCAGAAATTAAATTACATTCCTTCAAATTAATAAAATTATAGCACTTAACCAAGAACTAAAAGGGGTTTCTTCAAAACTGGGAGCATAAGTGAGTAGTAATTTGGGGCACTCCATTTCTGAATAATCTGCTTGGTGTCCTTAAAGAGCCAGATTTGCATCGTATGTTAAGAATCTGTCCTTTAAAAATTACCCCTTTTAAAGGATCACAAGTGTGACACCCAAAATTCACTCCTGCAAACATAAAGCTGGATGACTTCCTAGAAGGTTTGTATGTGCAATCTTTGTAATCACATGTGCTTCTGTTGCAGAAATTCAAGGCTTGTAAATGCCCATCTATCTGGCTAAATATGTGGTGATCAGGAATCCCTGGAGACATTAAGCTATAGGTCAAATCCCTGGTCCTGTGCCAAATTTAGGGAAATGATCCTTTAAATGACATATGGCATGGCCTTAATTCCCAACAGCTGATGAGCCCTTACAATTATAGCAATAAAATTATATACATTAACAATAATTTTATAATATATTTGTTATTAATTTAATTACTGAATTCACAGCTATGGTACGTTAATTTATTTTTCTTCTTTTGCTTTGGATGTCACTATGAACTGCAATACCAGAGCTTCCCAAGACTATAACCAAGAGATCTAATCCATTGAAATAATGTGATTAGATCACCTGATTAATTTGATATAGTGCAGGTAGAGGACTCTAAATCAACTTTTCATTTTCAGAGGCGTATTATGAAGAGCTATGGGCCCATGTAACACTGCTTACATTCTGTTTGCCCTCAGCACTTTCCAGAAGGCATTTGCAAGACTGGGCTTTCATATCTTGAATGTAAAGGCCAGGTTAGCAGGTTTGCCAGGTGCCCCTGTCAGTGGATACCCCGATTTCAAAGAGAAGCTCTGCCTGCTCAGCCTCAGCCTGTGGGATCCTAATGAGATCCTAATGCCATTGCTGAACCTGGACCCTGCAGAGGTTTCATAACCCAACATTTCTCTTTTTCACACTGGTTTGGCTAATGAAAGAAGATATCAGGAGTTTTGCATGGGTTGCACTGTGTCTAGTAAGTAGATGAAATAAGTACTTCGGCTGGTTTTGTAATATTTTTAAGGAAAAGAGCCACAGACACATGGAACAGGGTTGGTGTGTCTGGTTCCTTAATTGCCATCAGCTGCCTTCATCCCATCTCTTGACTTCAACCCAGGATCAAATGCATTTTAACTGTGGGTGCTGAGTAAATGTAGTTGTTTGGGGTTTTTTTGAAAGATGGAAGTTGTCTAACAGGAGAAAAATACATCCTAATTCAGCAATTGCGAAATTACATTTTACCATAAAAAGGGGAAAAGTAGCATGGTAAGAGCTGGCATAATGAAATGTCTTGTGGATGAAGAGAGCAATGCAGTTTATTTCCTGGTAGATTAATAGAAAAATCTAAGTATTACGTGAATTAATTGGGATTGCATCAGGATAAACTAAGAATGCCCCTGAAGAAACTTGGGCTTCGCTGTGCCCTTTAGATGTGAAAACCTTCTGTGTAAGAAAAACCTCAAGCCCAGCTCCACCCTGGCAATTAACAAAAAATAACTAATTTTTGAGGGTTGTAGTCCACAAGTAGCTCAGGAAAGGAAGGAGGGAGAGAGGCATTGTTGATCCAATTAGATAATAGGAGTGCTTTGGTTCTCATTATTCTGATGAGAGGGTCGCGTTGGCTCTTTGAGCTCCTTGATGGTAAACGGTGCTAATGAGCCCTGATGGATTCCTTGCTCCTAACAAGGCTCTCAGCAGCGCCAATGATTACAATGGAGATAGATTTGATGGGATGCTCTCCCTTTTGTAGTGTCTCAGCTGCTGACACTCTGCGACATAATCAGGTCACGGAGCCGGTCACAGCCATCAGCAAAAGCCATAGCTCTATTCCTCATTATTAAAGTGCATTATTCAGTTCCAGGCCTTCACAATACTGCCAAGGGCCTTTTCTTCTTCTCCTCTTTTTGTTAAGCATCAGTTCTCAAATACAAGAGTTAATAAAATCATCAGCTAAAGGACTGGTAAATTAAAGAAATGGAAATAAAGTGCCCCCTTTCAAATTCATTGAAGGATCACAATTAAATAAGCAGGGAATTTCTCATCACCACACACTGTACAGTACAATATAATATGTCATGTGCAATAACAATGGGAATAGGATTTAAAAAATAGCATTGTCCTCATTGTGGACTGACTTGGAAAGTGCTGAAGTGTCTCTCATGGTGAGGGCAATGTCTGCCTGCCCAACTATCACATGTGTACATGGAGGTGCCATTATTTGCACTGTTTTCTGCAGCTGCCTTTTTTCTGAAATGACCACAGCTATTTACAGACTAAGTTTGTAATTCCAGGCAGAACAGCTGTCCTGTCTCTATTTTAAGTGGCCAAGGCCACAATCTGGGAAATACAGGATGGGCCACAGTGCTGGGACCACTGAGTTCCTGTGCATTACCTTCTTGTGCAGGGTGAGCTCATTAAAAATGGGGTGGAAAAAGGTGATTGCAGCATTTTCTTTCTATTCTGATAATGTTCAGTGGGGATTATCTCCACTCTAAAAGGAAACACACTTTTAAAATCTAAGGCAGATTTTAATGTGGTTTAGTTAACCAGGTGAGAATAAACTGAGTGGAGAACCCGATTTTATTATTTATTTAGATAGTAATATGTTAGTTCATTATTAACTTTTTGTTTCAGTTTTGTTTCAGCTAAATAGAAAACAGATATTCTAGTACTGAAATGCATATCTTTTCAGGGATTTACAACATTTCTGGAATCCCAATAGTATGCATTCAATGACAAGAGTATAATTTTGTGCATAGATGAAACTAATACATTGATTTTTTTTCCTGTTGTTCTTGCTCAATTCCACAATTTTTCCTCCTTTTTCTTGCTGGTAGAGTATGGCCCGATGAGCAAATGGCTATGTATATGCAAAGTTGTTTATAAAACTTTTGATTCTCTAGAAGCAGAGTTGCAAGAACTTCTCAATAGCTATAAGCAAAAGTACAAAGTTAGGGCTGTGGAATTAGCAGTCATCTCCAAGAAGATATGTAGAAACTGGTATGTGACCTAGTTTTCTTTTCCTCACTAAACAATAAAACTGGCAGCTACCCCTGGGAATGCAAGGTTCAACTCCTCATCAGACTTCAGAGAAGGATGAAGGTTGGTTGTTGGGCTATTTTTGTTGTTTGGGGTTTTTTGGCTCTCCCAGAAGTTCGAGGGGCCCCAAATCCCTGTGGTGTGTAACACACCTTAGAGCCCTTTGGAATATGTGCCATTCACCTGCTCTCCAGTGTCCCATGTCTCTCAGCCTTTTCTCTTAATTCTCTCTTCTCTTTCTTGTTCCCATTTCTGCATCTGTTTCACCTGTGCATCTCCAACACAGGCTGACCACTAATATTTTAGCCCTCACAATATCTAACAGAGTTCACAAGATTCTTAACGATACCTGTTTAAATAGTAACTGCAAACAATGTGTTCCCAGTGCTCAGGGAGACTGAACTCTGAGGTAGCGGGCTCAGAATGGTCTATATTTAGGATACTTCACGGGAAGCCTGAGAAATTAAAAGAGGCACATTTTGAGGGAGAGGTTTAGAGGGAGCGATGGTCACAATCAAACATTTAAGAACATTCCTTGGAAAACCCTTCACCAGCAGAACCTGTTCTGACAGACCTTCATACTAATGTATTGAATTTCTGCTGGGTGGAGTCTGACTCTCTGTGTTCCCCCCAAAGTTCCCCTGTGCTGAACATGTGCAGCTGAACTGTTTGCAGGAAGAAAAGGGCACGTACTCTGAGAAAAGGTCAGTTGTAAGAAAAGATTTTTTTTTCCATTGGTTTCCCTCCCCACAGCTATACGAGGAGGAGGCTGTTTGTTTAATTACCTCCCATGTGAATTTGAATCAAAAGACAAATAATTCTTTTAACATATTTTTGCTGACTGTGTCTTTATTTTACTGCACTACTTATCTGACCTCAAGTGTAGCCATAGTGGCATAAAGGTAAAACTGTATGGACCAAGCTCTCAGGTCATGCAAATTGGTAGTTTAAATGGACTGGGGCAGAGTGATTATATCAAAACAAGAGCTGACCAGTCTCTTTTGTCTATTTTAGTCAGTGATTACTGATTAATTGAAAGGATAATTGTGTAATGAAACCTCTGCCAGGCTTGAAAATGATCCACATCGATCCAGAAAGGCCACTGAAATTTCTTTCATCCAACTTTCAGCGAATCTTCCTTTTAGTGCTAAACTCCCCACTTTTGCAGCCTCTTGCCTGGATCCCTGCCCCGGGGACTGTGTCTTGGACGTAGGTGTTTTTCAGAGGCACCCAAGTCTTATTTTCAAAAGCAACTTTCATACCTGTACAAGCCTGAGTTTCCTTCACTCAGTGTTATGAGTGTCAGTGCTTGAAGGCATGTTCACTGTAACAGAGCATCGCAAGCAAATTGCCAGAGACAGTTCATTTATATGTCTCAGTGCTGTGCCAGCACAGATTCCAGAAGTCAAAACCCTTGGTAGGATGTTGTTATGGCTGGACTAATTAATTCTGCTTCTCAACAAGGTGACATAGGATCTAGCTCATTAGTTATTAGCTCTGGGGTCCTGCTAACACTCTGTATTATGTGGAGTAAATAGACTTTGAAGAGAACCTTAAAAGCCTGAAGCGTTTAGGTAGTTTTGAAAATGTTGCTACTCTAAATTAATTATTTCAAGTCAGAAATACAGGACATATCTGTCCTTTTGTCATTGCCTTCTTAATTACTTTTGTGTGGAGGTGAAAGCCAAACAAACAGCTTGGTCAACATGCATACCATTTTCATGAAGGCTAACTAGTAACTAAAAGAAGAACCTACCCCTCCTGTAATCTGTTCACCTTAGCATCATGAGGTGGTTACAGGCATGGAAAATTGTCATTATTATCACCAGTGACACACATCACAGTCAATGAAATCTTTCTGCTCTACAGAGGTTCTTACACTGCTCTCCTTATCATCATATCTTACCACCTTCCAGTAAGAAACATGACTAGTGATAGTCACAAATTGGTCTTCCTCCCAGCAGAAACTTGCAGAATAGTGTGTCACATGTTTGATTAGGGTGGTTTTGTCTGCCTTTATTAGAAATTTCTTTGTCTGTTTGACTTTTCTTTTAAAGTTTTGTTTTCATTTGAATTTTAAAATCTTCAGCAAGGGGTTTCTTAGGGCTGCAAATTGCTTTTATTTGCATCAGAGAAAGGCAGACAGCAGAAGTGTACTGAGCTTCTGCAGCAGAATGTGCTGAAGCCAGAGGTGATGAACCCAGGAGTGCTCCTCAGCTACTGTTGGAATCCATTCCAAGTTCTTGACTTTCCCCTTAAAGCAGACTTTGCTGTGCACAGAGAAGGTTGGAGTGTTATTATCCTGGAAGACTGAATTTGGTAATTACAGGTTTCACCCAGGAGCATTAGGCAGCCATTTAGATTCCTGGGAGAACAGACCACAGAGGAACTTGATGGTAAAGGCTGAAGTTTCCCTGAGTACCTTCAAAATTCCTTAAGGTGACATAAGCAAACCTTGGACAGGGTTGATATGAGTAGGTGGTGCCAAGAAAAGTGCTTTCTATATTACTGGTGTTTCCCAAAGAGTGGAATTGTCATGCTGAGGAGTATTGCACCACCTCCAGGAGCTGGCAAAGCTGAGAGCATTGAGCCACGTCATTGTCCAAGCAGATGATGGAAATCCTGCTGTACGAGACTCACAGCAAAGTGGAATCCAAGACTATCCTTAATTTCAGACTTCTCCTTTCTGTGAGGGAATGCCCTGCACATTGGATTATAGAAAGGCTGTAGGAAAGCAAAGGCAACAGTGGGCCAGATCTGAGAATTTCTTTGAGTTACCTTTCCAAATGCGCCTCATCATTTCTGAAAGACTTCAGATCATAGTTCTTTGTGTAACATGGTGCTTAGTCTTATTTAGATTTTACCTAACTTATCCCAACCAAGAAGCCTGTTTGGACAAATGGGACAAAAAAGCCAGATCATAGAATCATAGAATCATAGAATGGATTGGGTTGGAAAAGACCTCTGAGATCATCAAGTCCAACCCTTGGTCCAACTC
>JAWWLZ010000082.1:49618919-49656728 GCA_035041345.1 Poliocrania exsul
TCCCTTCAGGGAGTTCTAGACAGTGCTGAGGTCACCTCTGAGCCTCCTCTTCTCCAGGCTAAACACCCCCAGCTCCCGTAGCTGATAGGCCTGAGTTGGTAGGCCTGAGTGTTACTCAAACCTCTTCATAATCTACCACACACCAATGTATTTTGCCAATGGAAATGGAGCAGTGACCGAATGCTGCTCTCCAGACCCACAGGAAGTCACCTCCTGAATTAATTGCCATTGCTCCAAGGAAATGTTTTGCCCTGAGAGAGATGTTAGGACCACTCATTTGTAGCAGATGCTTTACTGCATGTCTGTGTGACAGAACTTAGAGCCATGATTGGTATCAGGGGGTGTCCAAAGTGGAAATTCAAATTAAGCTGTAAGATGTGAGCAGACCACCCTTCTTTCCCTTCTATCAGCTCAGGTGAACTGGATTAATGATGCCCTGGCTGAGGTGGGATCCTGCAGCCATTGTGCTTCCAGGCAGAGAAGGATCCCCTCCCACTGCCATCATTCCAGAGGAGCACCAGCTGAGGGCACTGTCAGTGGGACATAAACCCCCTGCCTTTGTGTGGTCTCTCCTCTTCAGAACTCTCAGATAGCCTTAAAAAACTACTCTAGGCTTATAGGAATGTGCTGGCAGGGAGCTAAATAACATTTATGCAAACACATTACAGATGATTCAATGGAGGCCTGGAATTTTAGAGCCTTTCCAGGAGTGTGCTGATTGGCAGAGCAGTGCACTGGACCAGCAGCCTAAAATATTTTCATAAGGTAAGAAGGACTAAGGTGGGGTTTAGATTTGGTGGTCAAATTTTCCATGAGGCATCGATACTGAAGAGAGCAAGCAAATCTCTGATGAATGTGTGACAAAAGGAAGTTGTATTTCCTCTCAGGAAGGATTTTTTTTCTTATACATTCAGATATAGAGACTTGGAGTCATGACCATTTTTCATTCAAGAATTTGCATGGGACCTATCTAAATGTTCCCATTCTCTTTCAGTGAAAGGAATTTTTCCTTCTTGTCCTCAACACCCATGTAATTGTATTGCATTATAATGAACTGCCACTTTACAGGCTGGACTATTGGTTTCCATAGTGACATCCATGGTAGGGACGTGATCCAGGATGGTTTGTTCCACCATAGTCATACTGTGATAAGTGTCGTGGGGTGGTTTTAGTTGTCTGAAAATTGCTTGTTGAAGAAATGAATGTCCTGCAAAACTGGAAAGTGTTCCAGGAGTGCCTTTGTGGACTATTGCCCAGGTTTGCCCAGTTATTCATCTCAGCCTTGCTCTGAGCTCTTGCAGAGCATCACATCAGAAGTTACAACTCTTAATTAAGGAGACCAACAGTTTTATGTTTTATTTAAGTCTAGATCACCTAAACTTGTGGAAGCATAATCCGAAATAGGGCATGACTTTGTATTTAGCAGAATGTCTTGTTGCACAGGTGCTGTGTTGGAGTTCTGGGCTGGCAGGTGACTACGGTGGCATTTGTGGTCCTTGCACCTGTACAGCAAGCTCAAGGTTTATAGCAGCATTTGGAGAAATATGGCTCAACAATGCTGAGTATCAGGGCTACTCATTGATTACAACATTTATTGGTCTTCCTGTAGTGGATTTTGGCCAATTCTGAAGTGATTGAATAAATCAGCACACCTAATTAATTTCACCCTTCAGAACAAACTGAGACATTTAATGACCTCTGATAAATATTTTATATGGTGTATGTAATTTGATAGTGAGAAGATGCGAGTAGATTATTCAAGAATATATTGATGGCTAGAAATTCTTTGACCTGTAATCTCATTAAAGAACTCTGGTCCTAAAGATTGCATCTGAAGATTATGTGATGGTTAGTGATTTCAGTCCAGTTTCTCATGGAGAAGTACCTGAGAACACATCCATTGGTATTCAAAATAAACAAGTCACCAACAGAATAAAACATCGTCATTAAGCCTTCAAAGTTGTTTTTCCAAAATATACTTCTGTTTCCTTAGGAAACTTCATCAATGACAATTAAAAAGAAAAATAACTCTTTTTGAGGGTGCAGTCCATATCCAAAATTTGAATAAACTGAGAAATTGTGTTTCAGAGCAGGGATTTCTTGTCTCTGAGATGCTTGATGCTTAGTTGAAATCTTCAGAGAAGCCAAATAACTTCTGTAGGCAACTGTGGAAATCTAAGCCCACATGAAAAGAAAGAAGAGGTGAATGAATATCTACCAAAATATTTTCATTGTAATTAATTCTAGAAATTCATGCTGCTAGTCCAGTTGCTATGCATTCAGTTCCTGAGAAAATTAATACCACTACTTTTTGTTATCAACAGGATTTACAAAAACAAACAAAAAAACAAACCAACCAAACAAAAAACAAACAGATAAAAAAACCCCACCCCACAACAAAACAAAAACCAAAATGGCACATGCAAAAGTGTCCTTGTTTTTATAACCCTACAAGGATCTGCACAGCAATCAGGAAAGCTGTTTGAGGTTTGGGAGACAAGAAGTCAAATGCTAAAAACAGTAAGTTGTGAATTATTTTTGTGGTCAGCAAACACTACTAGAAATTACGGCTGTTTTGTCATAACAAATATGTCATGATAGTGTTGGCTGTTTTGTCATAACATATTGTGGATCTGTTGTCATAACAAACAAAATATTGCTAAAATATTTTATACTAGACATCCATAAAATAATTTTAAATAAGGAGTATTTTCTCTAAGACTCTCACTAGCTGGTTTTCAGAAATGCTTGGGACCAGTAAGTCTGGTTAAAACCAACAGTTGCTTTGCTCAGCTCAGAACTGTGACCTCTCCTTAGAGTTCCTCATGCCTGATTTAATTCTTATTTTTAAAAGGAAGCTAAAGCTGAGAAGCAGATTGCTTAGAAAGAACAATTCAGCAAACACTCAACATAATTCTTTGATTTTATAATTACATAGATTTTTCTAATGAAAAAATATTGTGCTGATTGGAATGTGTGATAAAAAGGGATGTTTTTTTATGGCTGTACACGTGCCCCTGCTACCAGAACATAATATTTGCATGAGCAAATTTTCACCACATAACTGCTACAGTGATGACACATAAGTTCTTGCATAGTTTGGTGTCAGTATACAAACATTATCTTCTACAAACTAAAGCACTAAGTCAGTCAGAATATCAGACTCACTGTTCCATTATGACACTTACAAATAAACCACCTAATAGTATAAGTATAGTGCATATCAATAGCTGGGGTTATGAATATAAAGATAATAAATAATATATATTTCTTAGATTTTTTTGTGATTTATATAGGTAGTGTATATATTTACAAATACGTGTGTGATTAAGAAAGGGGCAGCTGCACAGAAGTTAAAGAATCCTGTGCAGATCCTCATTATTCTACCTTTTCCTCAGTCATTTTCTCCTTAGATTATCTCCTTTGAGTACCTCATGCTGATGCCATGCAGGAAAGAAAATATCTCTGAACAGAAGCAGCTTCTGAAAGAAGTTTGCAAACCTGTAGAAACTCGTAGGATGATAGAATGGTTTGGGATGGAAGGGACCTCAAAGATCATCCAGTTCCACCCTCCCTGCTGCAGACTGGGACACTTTCCACTAGACTAAAGCCCAACCCAACCTGGCCTTGGACACCTCCAGGGATGGAGCATCCACAAATTCCATGGGAAATCTGTTCCAGGCACTCACCCACCTCACAGTAAAGAACTTCTTCCTAACACCTTATCCAAACCTCCTTCCCCAGTTTGAGGCCATTACCCCTTGTCCTATGTGCCCCTGTCAAAGGTCCTTCTCTGGGGTTCTTGTGGGCCCCTTAAGGCACTGCAAGGCTGCTGTCAGCTCTCCCCAGAACCTTCTCTCCTCCACACCCACAACCCCAGCTCTCTCAGCCTGTCTTCATAGCAAAGGTGCTCCAGCTCCTGACCATGCTCATGGCCCTGCTCTGGACCTGGGCAGGCTGATGTCTCTCCAGTGCTGAGGACTCCCGAGCTGGAGCAGCACTGCAGGTGGGGCTTGGGGAGAGCAGAGCAGAGCAAACAAATCCTTCCTTTGAGCTCTGCTGATACAGCCCAGGGGGTGCTTGGCCTTTTGGATGTGAGAACACATTGACAGATCATGTCCAGCTTCCTGTCCAACACCCTATGTGTGTATAAGGTGGTTTGTCTCATTTTGTTGAACAGTTTTTCTGTTCCTTCTTTTACTTTTCCCCTTGTTTTACTCTTTTCTTTTTATGTTGTTCTTCTGTTCTTCAAAACTGGAAAATTAACCTTCAATATTTAAAGGGTTGTAACATTGATACAATTGGAGAGATGTTCCTTTTGATGATATTACTGAAAAAAACATTTCCTTTTTAGAGTTGAAGCCTTTTTTCAGATGAAATGGCAACTTTTGCTTTATGTCAGCCCTTGCTGACAGTAGAACCAAACTAGTTGGGCTTTGATTTCACTTACCCTTTTCAGAGCAGAAACAAAGGCAGTTGTTGAACCATCCATTTGGCTGCAGTTTGCAATATTCCTGAGGCTGTGCTAGGAAAACAGTGGAGCAAGGCACCATCCCTGTTTCTCATGAGAGGAGAGAGAGAACTTCTGAAAAACAGTTGGACACTTCATTTTTGAATATCACAGTAACTTCACCTAATGTCAAACCACAACTGGTTTATTGGGAGCCACAAGGAAAGACTCACTACTGGGAAATCAGCAATTAGTCCTTCAGAGAGATATGCAAAATCTTGAGTATCTGCAGTGTAAATGCTGTTGCAATTAAACATTTATCCCCAGAAATTCTGAGCAGTCACTCAGCCTCTGCCTGCAGATTCAGGCTGTGTGTTACAGCAGAGCAAGCCACAAAGGAAATTAAACATGAAGAAAAGATAAGAATGGATATTTATGTTATTTCTCTTAAGGATAATTATTTAATGGATCATTTTTGAGGGATCAGAGATTTCTAATTAATTTTTAAGAAGAAACCTTTACTGAGCAAGGCCCAAGTCTGTTTAAAGGTGCAATAATGACTAGACTTCAGTTAATCAGTGCTAGGACATTACCCTGCCATTGGAGGCAGCTTGAAATCCTAAAATGCTAAAATCACACCAACAGATTAATCAATGGAAAAGACTCTATGCCATTAAAAAACACCCTAAATGTCTTTTGAAGTTAGAAACAAACAACTGAATTTTAAAATTTAGTTAGTATTGGGAAGCATAAAAAAAAAAGAGATTAAATTCTGTAAAAACTTCTCTCTAAGCAGCTCAAGATACAATTGGTGTATCTATTAATCCATAAACCAAAAAGGAAGAAACATACTGAATACTTGAATTGGAAATCAAGGGTCAGAGTGTTGCCAGAACCTTGAACAGGGCCAGAATTGCAGACTTAGTGCTGTAATTAGAGGCAGACTAAAGCCCTGTCTATGGTAAAAAGTTGAGCTCTGAATTTACATTGAATACATCAGTATAATTTCCACCTGCATTGCATTTTGTGCCTATAGGTGGGACCTGTGCTCCAAATAGAGACAACTTGATGTCATTTATTTTAATCAACAGTGCTCTGCAGATTACAGTCTGGCTGCCTTAGAGGAGCATTGACGGGGGTCCCCAAATTAACCCTTGGCCTTTCCAAACTTATTTTGCATTCCACACCTGCTTTGCAGCTCGTCTGTGATCAGTGCTTACTGTTAGTTGTAGGATGTATAAAGGAATTGGGAAAGTCACATGCATAGTGTAAAGAAAAGCCAAATCAAAACCCCCCAAACTTTTTGCATTATATTTTTGTAGATGAGGACTTCTAGGGTGGGGGTTTTTGCCTCAAGAACATATTTGACAAGCAGGATTGTTTATGAAATTGGGTCCAAACATTGACAGAGCACGAAGCCACTTGTGCTGTGTCTCAGAGAAGCTGTGGATGTCTCACCCCTGGGAGTGCTCAGGGCTTGAGGCTTTAGGCAGTATGGTCCAGTGAAAGATGTCACTGCCCATGTTGAACCAGATGGTCTGTAAGAGGCCCCTTCCAAGTCAAGACATTCTGTGACTGAGTGATTCTGTGAGCATCTTTTGGGATGAGTCTCTCTCACATGCTATTCCTGAACCATCCTAAATACAATCTGAAGTAGCAGCCTTTCCTAGAGAGGAGCAATGCCTCCCAACCAGGAAATCACTGGTAATTAAATAGTCTGTGCTGTGGCACCTCAGTGCCTCAAGCCTGTGCCATGGCCTGGCTTTATTTCTTGACAAGATTTAAATGTATCAAAGCCATAAATTGTCTTCATATTTTACGATAATTGAAGAGGACAGATTAGCAGGGCCCGGGGGGGAATTTCATACCAAAATTAGAAGGAAGGGGGATCTGGCTCAGCATCAGGACAGTCACACAAGGTTTGAGGAAGGGATCCAGTTGCACTACTCATGTGTGAACTCATGAGCTGTTAGGATATTTAGGAGAGGGCAGTTGTACAAGGGGGAGCTGGAAAAGGGAAGCCTGAAACTGATTTTAGCCATATTAAAACTGCATGCAATGAACAGTAGCCCTGTTGTTTGAGTAGAGACAAGTGGATATCTTTTTCTTTACCAGACAAGATTTTACTTTATTTTGGTATAAAATAGACTAAAACCTTCTGCAATCTCAGTAAGTTTCAGCGAGTGGAAGGACTGTTTCCCACTCAGATTTACCCTTGGCTCCTACAGTAACAGCCCTAAGGGCATTTGTTGGTTTGTCCTTCTGGAACACTCTGCCATCTGTGCTTTCCCTGCTCATTTCTGGCTGTGTGCATGTACAGCATGGGCTGTGACACACATTAACACACACAGATAGCCTTCTGCTTCTGACCTTACAAACTGTCCACTTCAGCATTGTCATTCTGGGAGATGTCCAGCTGCAGTCCAAGAAATGCATTTTAAATGTGAATGCAAACATTTCTATTACTGATAACACCAGCACAGCATTTTTTGCTTTGCTGGGATTAGGACCTTGATAGTTAAAGTTACATTGGAATAATGACAATCCAAGGCTGTGTCCTTTACAGACATGGCAAAGGAACGGGAGGCCTTTGCTATGCCTTTGCCGATAAAATTAAGGGGGATTATTCCTTGTGTTTGGTGAGATTATATTAAAAGTGAAAGAATGTATTTGTTAGGTCACAGACACTGGGAGAGATTTACGTGTTGCAAGGTGTTGCAGTTGTATTTCATCATGCTGGAAGTCAGATTTTAGAAAACAATCTGAACTCTGGTAATGATGTAAATAAATGCCTTTCTGCTCAGTGAACAGCCATCTTCTCACATGAACAGCTGCTGTTCAGCCAGGGACACCTTAAAAAATCAGAATAAAAGTACTGTGATCTGCAAAGAGAAACTTGCAGGAAATTCCAGCTTGGAAGACAAACTCTGAATATGCCCCACCATGCTTCACGTTCATGCTCTGTAGAATAGGGGTAATAATCTTTATTGATCACTCTACCTTTTAGCAATGCATTAAGAAGAACTTAAATGGTATCTTTACAGTCTTTCTGAGCGGTCTGATATATGCAGCTCTTACAATACACCTTAGTAGCTGGGCTTGCCATTTTAGCAGGTTTTCCCACAGGAGAGCTGTCCTGCTTTTCTTGATGGTTCTCTGCTCTTCCCATCCTAACTTCTAACTGGGCAGTTTTGGTAAACGGGTGCTGACTTCAGCACCCGCCACTTGGACAGCACCACACCATGCTTCCTGGGGCATGGGTTTTCTGGGCTTGCTCTGTATTGTCTCTGGTGACTTAAATGGGCAGAGGTCTCCACAGATCTCTGGAACTCCTCACCACACAGGTCACACCTGTATCTGGTTTACATCTTTAGCAAAACATTCATAGTTGTCCCTCTAGTTTTGTGCTTTCACAAAATAACTAAGCAGTCTGTTTACAATGCTAACTGATGCTTTCACTAGACAGTTATTTTAAAGCTAATTTTATGCCATATTGTACAGGTTCCATTGATATAATCTAAATTAATTGTTGACATTTATAGGAATTTTGTATGTTTTGTTTTAGGAAATAAAACTTGCTTTTGAGTTTCACTGGAAAAACTTTAGCCTGTTTTTATGAACAAACTAGTCTGTGAGTAGTGCTGTCTATACTTCTCTTTCCATCTATCCATATCTACTTAATTGCTTTGAAACAACTGCTCAGTTTCAACAAAATTCATCAGAAACATATAGATATAAAGAGCTGATTAAACTCCTGAATGTGATGACAATCAGCAGACAGACTGAGGGAAGCTCACAGACTGAGGAGGCACTAACTCCCCTGGGGACAAAGGAAAGCTCAGCCATAATCCACTCTCTTTCTCAGCAGCCAGGCAGGTCTACACTGGTCACTGTCTGTGGTAAGGACACGGGGGAACTGGGGTCACAGCAGTGGGGGTCAGAAGTGCCACTGCAGAGTGGTGGGTGCTGAGGGCAGAGAGGAGGCAAGGTTTCTAGAGAGGGAAGTCTGCAAGCCTTTCAGTGGGGTAGACGTTTTCTGGGGGACTGTGATGAAGAGAGAGGAGACATGGTGAAGGATGTAGAGATGTGTTTTCCTTTTTTTTTTTTTTTTTAACTTTTGTCATAGTCCTATGACTTCAGCTTCATATGCTGCTGTTTGAAAACAAAGAAAAAGTTTGGGTCTAGTCCCAAGTTTTATCAGAACTTTGTTTCAGGTGTTCTATTACTTGTGAGAAGAATCTTCCAACAGAGTAACTTTTCTCAGCCTAGCAGCTTATTGACTGACAAGCTTCCTTACAGCATCTGTTTGACATCTCATCCTAATATTAGTTTTACAGTCACATTCACATTTTAGGAAATCACTGTATTCTCAAGTCTGAGATGTCACAGTGTCTCTTTCTGCAAGTACTTGCCCCAGAAATGTTAGCTAATATATTTTATCTAACATCAGCCCTCCTGTTGTGTTGTACTTCATAGCTGTCATCCAAAACCAGCTGCATTTTTTGTGAATGTATCTTAATAAGACATGTCCTGAAAGGCACCAGTGTTCTTTTGCTTCTTCCTGGGATCCCGTGGGAGGAACAGGTGGTCATCCAGAGTACCAGGTATCAGTGAGTCAAGGACAATTCCACAGTCACAGTCAGTAACATTGTATGGATGAGTGGTAGAAAGCAAAACAAAACCACTGATATTTGTATCTATTCCACAAATAGATGTGAGGTGGGAACAAACCCTGACCCAGGGCCCAGAGCGTGGCCCAGCATTTGTTCTCTACATTCTCAGCCACAGCAGATTGTTGCAGGGGACACTGGACAGTGGTCAAAGGTACAGGTGACATGTGACATGACAAGTGAGTTTGGAAGTCCAGTAAAGGACTGTTTGTTTCCCCCCTCAGCATGTCCTGCCTGTCCCTCTGTGCTTATTCCCCCCCGTTTGACTGAACATACATAATGTCAGTGATCACCTGTGGCACGTGTGCATTTTCCCTGTGTTGTTTCTTGCAGATTATTGGGACAATCCCACTGATGCCCAACCCAGTGCCCTCCAGCCAGGCAGCAGGTGGAGCTCAGGGCCTGCAGGTGCAGCCGATAACGCCACAGCTCCTGACCAATGCCCAGGGGCAGATCATCGCCACCGTCATCGGCAACCAGATCCTGCCCGTCATCAATACCCAGGGAATCACTCTGTCTCCACTCAAACCAGGCCAGCAGGTAATGTGTCTGGAGCCTGAGGGATCAGCAAAACAGGCACACACAGATCTTCTACTCCCCCCAGGCACTCTCATGGCCTCTTGAAAAAAACCTGCTTCTTTATCATTGTTAATACCAAAAATTAATCCTCTCATACCTGGTGTATCACTGCATACTTGTATGTGTAGTTATGGATAATGTCAGATAGTTTACTTATATACCCAAGGATTATGCAGTTATTCCTTTTTTTTTCAAGGTCAATATAGGGCCAACTGAGACATTTTCTGCAGGGAAAGTACAATAGGAATATGAGACAGGGGAGACCCAGCTGGCCTGGAACTTTCAGTGCCTTGGTTAGTGGTCACCTGGTAGATTGGGGCTTTAAATGATTTGGAACATACAGGGAAATATAAAATCTTGTTAGTCTTCCTCAGTGGAAAATCAGATATGATTGTGTATATTTCCATAGACAGAAAGTATTTTAAGGAAATTATTTCCCAGCGTAAGGCAGCAGGTAATTCCTAAACTCAAGTATGGGAACAGTGACCACACTGACATCCAGAAAGTTTCCTGTAGCTCTTTTCACAACACTCTGAAGTCAAATTCATTAGGTTTGCCTACATCTGTAGAGCAAGAAATTGAAGACCCACAATTTTGTCTCTGAAAGAGATAAAACTGGGTATGGAAAATGTATCAAAAGTGATTACCAAAGAAACTGTCCCTTACCTAAACGTTCAGCTTAGCATTCCTATTGCTGGTAGCGCTTTATGGCCAGTCCTGCCTACACCTCCAGGCACAGGTAGCAGCTTCTTGTGTGCTGCTGAGAATCCCAGGCCACTCTGAACTCCAAACCGATGATTTTATCTTTTTTTAATTATTATTTTTTCAAATTCAGAAGTAGAGAACCAATGGATCTCTAAGGTGACTTTTTTGTTTGTTTTGAAAACGTTTTGCATCCAAATGATTACATGTTTGGGGTTTTTTCCATCATGTCCTCTGTGGTATTCAGCAGAGGCATCTTCCAAAGCATTTGTCATTTATCTAACGCTCTTCTTTAATGGGAACATACTTGCACTACGGGCAAGTGCTTTTGCAATTGTGTGTGTGTGGTTTCAAACAAAGTGGGATGGATGGGAGGGCAGACTCTGCATTCCTCACCACAGGAAAGCCTGACAAGGGAATAAGACACTCAGCAGTTTCCATCAGGGTTCCTGGAGGTGTGTGGGGTGGGGTGTTTCTTTCCTAGTCAGTGCCCTGAAGAGATTAGATCTTTCCCTCCTTTATGGGGGAAGCTCTCAGAACTCACAGCAATTCATATGAAACTCAGGAAATTAGCAATAGAGGGATAGAGAACCTGAGACATTCTCACCTGCAGTGCAACTCACCTTCTGAGTCCTGTAACAAAACAGCTTCTGCCAGGCAATGTCTGCCAGTGGGCAGAGATGGGACAGGGGTGTGACCAGCACAGCTGGTGGCACTGTGCTCACATAAAGGGACAGAGTGCTGACAGAGCAGGGCTGCGAGGCAGAGAGCTCTGCTTAGCCATGCAGTGCTGTATGAGCCAGTCCCCCCACCCTCTGCACTCCTGTGCCGCCAGCAGCTGGCAGAGCTCACCACTCTGCAGAGAGCTGCTCATGTGCAGGAGCCAGAGGTGTTCTGCTCTGCCCAGCACTGCTGGGGAGGTAGAAAAACATTATTTTGCCAATACCAGTTCCACAGGGTTCAGCCTCTGCCTCTTGAGGCCCCCAAGGCTGCAGGAGGGGCCACCAAACAACGTGGTCTCCTTACCTTGGATCAGGCTCTCTTGACGCTTGATCAAGATGGTCCTTTTGATTGGGGAAAGTTAAAAAAGTAGTGCAAATACTATACGAAAAAATAGTACATGTTATTTTTATAGGAACCACAGAAAATTATTTTTATGTATTTGTGCTCCCTCTACTGGCTCTTCTGGTTTTACTGAAGGAAGTCAGAGGAAATGAACTTCAGTGAGAGCAGAAGAGATGTATGAGAGCTAAATTCCTCCTAGGAATAATGCTGATGGACAGCGAAATGCTGTCAAGCTGGCACTATACAAACTATTCTGACATTTGAAAAGTGAAGAGGTTTACACAAAGTTTAAGGAGATCCCCAATTTATTTTATTGCCTGGGTAAAGATTTAGCCTAACTGTAGCACTCAACTAATGATAGCATATTCAGTCATAAAGTTTAAATTCTCATTTTCAGAAGTATTGAATAAGTGCTTAAACCCAGAGGGCTCAGCAGGGATTCAAAACATCTTTGAAAGTGGTGTCACAAGGCACTTGGTGTCTTGGAGCTTCAGTGTGGGGAAAGATCACAACACAAGTTTGAGGAAAGTTTTTAGAATGTTGTGGAGAAATAAATGCAGGAAATAAATAATGTAGTAAAAATGTCCCAGTTAGAGATGATCCTAGTTTGACTCTCCACTTGTCACTTCCTTGGAATCTCAGTAGTGCAGGAGCAAAAGAGGAGGTTGCCAGCAATGATGGTAAGCTGCTGCTTGTGAGCTGAGTCACAATGAGGGAACCTTGGTAAGTCACTAAGGAGTGCTTCCTTTGTGCCTTGTAACTGAAGACTTAAATGCCTCAGATATTGTTTGCAGTCAGCTTTACTTAGGTTGACTACATGTGTTATTTATTCATACAACTTTTTCAAACCTGACAGGCTAAAACCTCAATGTCTCCTCGTGGAAATGAGTTCATAGATTGCTTACATGTAGTGTAAAGCAGTGCTTTTTTTCCTCTGCTATAAATAGATTGTTTTTTAATGTACACAAGCAACTCTGTTGTAGTTCTATTCCTCTTGTCTTTAAGTATAAATAGGTTTTTATTTATGTTCTTTAAACTACTTACAGTAGGGATAGTTCGTCTTGAAATTACACTGAGGAGGTTAAAAAAAAATCAATTTTTTACTATTTTACAAGATTTTGCTAATCTAAGCAGCAGCATCTGTGCACATACCACGAATTCTTCTAGAAACTGCAGTGGCTTTCTAAAGCAGGCAGATGTTTGCACTCTTGTTTTAGTCTGTATTCTTTTTATCTCTGTTTGTAAACAAGTTTTCTTTGCCTTTAATACTTTTTATTGCCCATCTCCCAAACATCTCAATTTCCACACTAATCTCTTGAAATTTTTTGATCACAACTGAATGCCATGGTCACAGTGAGGATCCATCACTATTTTATACAATAACATTATAACATTTTCAGCATCCTTTTCCTTCTTTAGCTCAATACCCTCCAACATCCTGGTGTTTCCCATCTCTGTTCACTGAGCAGTTATTTTCAATAAGCAGATGTATGCACCATAACACATCTTTGCTTCCCTGGTTATCATCACGTGTGTCACTAAAGTGTGATGTGAGTCCCTTTGCACCCATCCAGTCTGTATTTCCTTGGAATGCTCCCCTGGCATGTTGTAAATGGGATCTGTAAGTTGTTTTTGCTCTTCTGTACTGACTGAAGAAATTAATGTGTTCTTCCTGCTGATTCAACTTCATCATTGTCCACCACATTTTCTTGCTGGCAGCTAAAAACATTTTAAAATTTGGTATAAATCCTTTGTTCTTCACTTGTAGTCTCCTTTCTTTAGAAAAGGCAATTTATTCCCTAATTTTTTGTTGTTTGCTTTATGAGCTCTTTATGTCCCATAATAGAAAAATGCCTTGTAACCTTAATTCCTGCACTTCCTTTGTGCCTCTCAGGGGCATTTTGCCAAGATGTGGGTTGTATGGCTAAATGCATTTTGTTTGCAAGAACACATGAGCTTGTTGTAACAACTTGTTAGCACTGTCCTTTCCTATCAGGTTTGAAAACTTTGTCTCACATTGTTAACAACACTGTTAACACCAGCAGAGTTGACATTTCAGTCCTATGAAATTTAGGGGAGGATTCTCCTTGCTTGAGTCAGAGTAGTTAGTTATCTGGTGTAAGCTGGTTAACTGGATTTTCTGTATACACATAGACAAGGAGACATATGCACGTCCAGTGGGCAACTCAAGCTGTCCAAATAAAATAATGTTTAGATAGCTTGAATCTCTAATAGGTATCTTAAGGTATCTCTGTTGTCTCCACTGACATGAGAGGGGGTTAGTAGCTATTTTAGGATCATCAATTAACTCCTAGGTGAGTGAAATTAGGTAAGAAGAATCCAGCTGCCAGTGATCTCTGGGGTTCCAAACACATTTTTGTTTATGAATTCCCTAAAGAGCTTTCCTACTAATTGGTGCTTTCGTATCTACTTGTTTGCCCATACAGAAGCACTTTCTACACACTCTCTAGTTCTCATAAAGAGAGATCCCTTCTCCTTGTTGCCTGGATCTTTTCTTCTACACACCAGCTTCATTAAATCAGGCCTTAGTCCCAGTTGTTTTCAGTCTTGTTTTACCTACTCTGCCTGCCAGAGCTTTTCATATTTCATTGTGTCTCACAGCACAACCAGCTTTGGGCTTCTGCCAACTCTAACACAGTAAAACGAGCTACTAGGCAGCATTTTCTTACCCAGTCAGTTCTCCATCCCTGTCATTGCCTATCATGCTCCAGATCCACTGTTGCAAAGACACAGATACCTCTCAGATGGGCCTGTGGTGATTCTTGTGCATTTGTTTCCAAATTTCATGCTAGACATTCTTTCTACAGTCTCAACCTGCCACATACCCCCTACCATCTTGTCACAACTCCTTGCAATCCCCTGCATTAGAATCCATTAAAATCCAGCCAGCTCTCAATTGTTTTCACTCTGCAATGCTCTTACTGCTGTGATGCTGTCTTGTTTTATGAGAAATGCACTCTTCTTTCTCTGTTTCAATACAGTCACTAAACTGTGTTGTCTCAATCCGATTTGATTTTTGCTTTGGGTTTTATAAGGCTTTCAGTGGTGAGGGTGACAATTTTTCTTGCTCCTTACTCTTTTCCAATACCATTACCCTTGCAAAATTCTACTTCAGCTGTGGATGAATTACTAGATTTTTGAAAGTCAGGATTACTGGACTATTTACTGGTACAAAGGACTACATCAGGTTTTCCATGCCACAACACGACTTGCAAGTCACATCCCTTCCTGCCCAGTTTCCTTTGTGGCATCAGCACTTGTAGGAGAGGGATATCTCAAAAAAGTCATCAGTGCACCAAACCATTGGGAAGATGCCGCTGCACTGTCTGTGTCATTCTAAGCAACTCAGGCACAGAAAGAGTAAAGCACTGTTCACTGCAGGAATATCAGTGTCACCTTTGAGTCATGCACTTACACATTGAAGACTGTTACTGTAATAGTATTGTAATATTTGATTATTAATTAACATGATTAATAAGTATTTTGTAATTAGGGATTAATGTATTGGTGGTAATACTGCTGTTATATTGACATTATATCCTCCCTGGTAGGCGTCAAAAAGATGACTGATGTGCCTGATTTGCATATAAAGTTATGTCTTCTGCACAAGTCCAGCTGTATCCTCGGCCTCATTTAGCAAGTTGAAAGGCCTTCAGGTACAGTGTATTTTGAGGGTAGATGTGATCCCATAGAAAGCTCTAATAAACCATCAGCAGGTGCGGTCCAAGTGCTGCTCCCAGCACTTTGCTGGAGCCTCACCTGGAGCCAAGTGAACCTGAGCCCTTTCTGCTGCTGGTTCCCAAACGCACCTGCCCTGCCAGTCTAAGCAGTGTGGATGGACACCTCTGATACTCTGTGTTCTGCACTACGTTATACTGTGCTGGGAGAGGAGATGCTTACTAAGGATCAAATAACTTTCATCTGCAGATTTCCGTATTCACTTACTCGAATTTGAGTCAGCTAAACTGAGGTGATGGGGTGGAGTATTTGTGAAATATTCTGGCAGAGCTGACTGTGAGAGTGATTTGGAATGAAGGGTGTGAATGTGTGTATTAACTTGAGCTTTCCATTTGCTGGAAGATTTAGGGAAACACCTTTGAAGCCCATGCCTGGTCATGCAGTATGAGTAGGTTTGAAGAGAGACTTCATCTGCCATGGTGCTCTTGAACAGTACAGAAGCCTCAGCACAGCACCACTCTCTCTCAAAAACAAATGTGTGACACTTTAGGAAATGTTTTAGTAAATGTAAACAGGGCAGGACTCCATTTATGGGAAAAATGGAAGCAGGAAACACACTACTTCTTCTGAAAGGCATTATCCTGGAATTTCCATGTGTCTGGGAATGTCTTTTCATATCAAGATCTTTATTTTTCAGCACTTTCCATGGACTTTTGTCCTTACTAGAGCTGATGTCCATGTTTCCCAGGAAGAACTAGCTGATATGAGAAAAAATTGAAAATCTTTATTTATCACATAAAGGGGATTGTTTAAAATGTATTTCCTGCTCTTTGTACCACTCCTCTTAGTTTCATCTCTTCTGCCCTTTTTGTTATATTTGTCTTTTTCACCTCTGTCTTCTTTAATCTGTTGTGTTTCCTCATCTCTCAGATTTCCTCTTCACTGAATCATAGCAAAATAGGACTGGAAAGGACCTGGAGAGGTCATGCAGTCCATCTCCTCCCCCTAGGCAGGATCAACTGTCCCTATATCATTCTTGACAGATGTTTGTCTAACCTGGTCTTAAAAATCTCCAGTGATGGAGGTTCCCTGCCATCCCTAGGCAACCCAGGCCACTCTCCTTAGCATTCAAAAGGTTTTCCTGGTGCCTGACCTGAGCCTCCCTTACTGCAATTTAAACTCATTACTCTCTTCTCCTTTCGATTAAGTTCATATTTTGCCCCTGCTCTTTGTCCAGACTCTCTGCAAAACCAAGAGGCAGTTCTGTTATGAGACAGGGCAATATTCTGTCAAAACTTTTCTTTATTTCCCCTTCATTTCTCTTCCCTTATCTTATCCAAAATACCTTGTTACTCCATCACTGGTGTGCAGCTTTCTGGGTGAGGGGAACAACATCCCTGATCTTCTAAGACCTTTAATGCAGAACTCCAGTCAACCACCCCAGGTACAGGAGTATCTGACATACACAATTTAGAACCAAGATTCAGTCCTACAGGCATAATTCATTCTTTGTCTCTCCAATATCACTCAATACTGCCTTCACTGTTGACAGCAGCACATAAAACTGATGTAAAAGAAATAAGAATCAGGCCTTTTGCAGCATTCAGTTTATTCTTATGAAGTATTATGATGCACTTTATGCTTCTCATATTCCCCTCATTCCTCAGGCTGCAGTGTGCATACACATATTCCTGCCAGATAGTGATCAGTGTTGCAGACAGTCATCATTTTGGCATGTCTGCTATATCCACCTCCACAGAATGGCACTTACAGCAACTGCTCCTGTGATTCCTGGGCCTCCTTCTGTCTTTGGATGGAGGATGCACAACAGTCATAAATATAATTCATATCATATGTACGTGTCCAAAATTGGGAAAAGTCAGCTATTGCAAGTTCAAATTGATTCTGTCATCTGAAATCTAATTCATAATCTAATCGTTGCCTCTCCTTAAGGCTATTTCTGGAGTGGAAATTATAGTGGATGAAAAGAGAGAGAGTATTTTAATGCAATTTCATGACATAGATAACTATCATTGTTCTTTAAGCAGGACATTTACAGCTTAACCGTCATGTCTATAAAGCAGAGGGGGTGCTGGAAATTATGTAGGGAGTTAAAAATTGAATCCTCCCTCAGCCTCTGGTCAGGCCTTAAGGTGACTCTTCAGCCACTTCAACCCAATTTCTCGCTTCTCCCTCATGAGCAATGAGGTAGAAACCAACAATCTGTAAATGCCCCTTCCATGTTGCTGATTTACAGAAGGTTGCTGTATATCCAGACTTCACTGGCAACATTCCTTTTTGTCCAGCTGAATTTCAAAAATTTCTTTTATTTGTTTAAAGATTTCTGGACTTTCAACAAGAGAACCACCAGGCTTCTGGGTATCCCTGTTATTTTAAAAACTTTAGATTTAACACGACCAGTTCATTCCAGGTGTCTCCCTAAGCCTCAGGAAACTCCCAGGCATTCAGCCACTCTAATTATTCTCCTCTGGCTGGTCCAGATTTTCCTGAAGTCTGGCACCAGGCTGTGGACATGGCATACCCCTCTCCAGAGGCCTTTCCGGTACCTGGTAGAAAAGATGCACTTCACAAGCACTGCAACCATCACTCCCATTCACACAGCTTGGAATGGGAATTGCCTTCCCTTCTGTAACACCCCAGGATTGCAGCTGGAGTGTTCAAACTGGCCGGAGCATTTTGATTCCCAATCCTGTAATCCAGCCTCTCAAAATTCCCTCCCAGCATGCCATCAGCATGGAAATTCCCTAAAGATATTGTCTGCTCCATCACCCAGGTCATTAAGAAACTATGGCAAACGCCAGCCCTCTATGGAGCCCTGTGCCTGCACCCCTCTGTTTGCACAGACATCTCCCCTCTCACCTTTGTTTTCCAGCTCCCTTTGCATTCATCCTGTGGCAATTTCCCCTAAACTGTGTTTCCTTGGGCTATAAAGAGTGTCACACGAGGGATTGGTGAGACACTTGTAAAGTCAAACCACCCACTGCTTTTTGCCTGTCCACGAGGCCAATTTCCCTGTCTGAGAGGGAGAGCAGATTGCTCTGACACAGTTTGTTCCAACAACTCTTGTTGGCTGTCATTGCCTTGTTTTCTGTGGCTGCTTACAAATTGTTTGATTATTTTCTTCAGTACTTTTCCACGGCTGAAGTTTAGTTGACTGGGCTATAATTTGGCAGATCTTTCTCTTTAAGGAGCTGCTGCATTTGCTCCTCCATCCTCATGGATAAGTACTAACATCTTCAGGACTGTCCCACATGGTGTGAAAGCATCTAACTCATCTAAATACTGTACTTATCTTCCCTCACCGAGGCTGAAATCTTTCATTTTGCCAGAGGTTCCCTCAGACCACAGACCCAGACCCCAAATTCCTGCCTTTCCTGAAAGCTGCAGCCTGGCTGGGCTGTGGGTGTAATGGATGGGCAGACAGTCCAAAGTTTCTTGCTTTGTTTTCTGTTAAGTCATTCCATGTGAAAGGTAGAAAAAGAAGTGGTATTTTTTTCCATTCTTAAACAGACTGTAACAGGAATGGTGTCATTAAAATAGTTCATACATATTCCACAGGAACGTGTCATCTTGACTGTGAACAGATACCTTTATCTCCAGGGTTATACAATTTGTTGCCTACTTAGCTTCAGTCATTTCTGTGTGCTGGGAGCATAATACATATAATTTACTGTTACTAATGAATGTAGTTCCTTTTCTAAAGTCATTTGTTCAGTTAGATATCAAAAAACTCATCCTCCTTAGCATTCAAGGCATAGATTTGAATTACTGACTTCAAGCAAGGCCAAATAGGCCTTTATCTTTTTCCCCTTCTAGAAAATGCAGATAACAGCTCTGAAAAGTGAAGCCTTTTAGGATATTTTCATGATCTTTTTTGATCACTACCAAGAATCAACATAAAATAAAGGTGCAATAAGTAGCGGTCACCAGAGTACATCAGAACTTATTACTGTATTCTTACACTCTGAAAGGCCTTTACTGGACTGCTAGAATCCATTTCAGAATTGTGAGCTCCATTGTGTCCCTTCATTCTGTGGAGAGACTCCTTGGAATTTAATGCGAAAATCAGTACCAGGGAATGTTCCTGGTTTTCAATCCCACATGAAAGCACATTATAGGCAAAATGGGTTAATGGTTCTTTTTTTTCCCCTAGTGAACAACCAAAGACTGCACTCCTGTAAAATTTGTAAAAAATTATTTTAGAAAGTCAAATTCCTGCATCACAGAGGGTTATTTGCATCTGCCATACCCACCAGACTTTTTGGGTGTGTCCTACTGGATACAGTCCTGATGTGAATGGGGCTCAGAAGTTTCCCTGTGTGTTTTAGTCAAGAACAATTTATCCATTGAGAAATAAGATTTTGTCATTTTCATTAGTTTGCTAGCTCTGATGTCAAGAAACAAATGATTCCTTCCTGTAGGAAAGGGATTTTGCCCTGGTTTATGTCCTCTTCCCCATTCCCACTTCTCTTGACCGTGGTCCTGCAGTGTGAAAGGACTACTCTGAAACAATGCCGATTTATGTGAGAATCCATGTAGGGAATAAAAGTCTGACTTCATGAGTCAGATAACAGGTAAGCTCATGTATTTAATAAATCATAATGCTGCTGGGAATGTCATAGGTCTCCTATCACCAATTTCAGACAATGCATTTAACTTCTATTTAGATGAAGTATCCAGTTAAACTGAGTAAAACCTGCAAAAACCCATTCAGAACAGCTCAGATTGCTCCTGCTGTAACACTCTGTCACCTGAGCAAGGCCCATGGTGTGGAGTGCCCCTGTGTGATGTGCTCTCCAGAAACAGATGGGTGAGATGGTGCATGGGAAGCTTTCTGTTACTGCCTCACTTTCTAAATGCCTATTTTTACATTTTGCCATATAGCTCCACCAGCCCTCCCAGACGCCCGTGGGACAAGCAGCCTCCCAGCCCAACCTCCTGCATTTGGCTCACAGTCAAGCGTCTCTGGCTCAAAGCCCAGTGCGGCAGGCTTCCTCCTCTTCCTCCTCATCCTCCTCCTCTTCAGCTTTGAGTGTGGGCCAGTTAGTCAGCAGTAAGTATTGCTCCCTGGCTCTCCTGATGCTCCTCTCTGTTTGTCCTCCTCGCTGCTGAGTTTCCCCATCTGCTTTCCCTCCTTTTGTTTTTTGAGATACGATAGATTGTGTATTGCAGAGCAGAGTGACTCTCACCACTGAGAACCACTGAGTGCTGCCTTGGATGGGGCTTAAGGCAAACATGCCTTGAGAAATTGTAATCAATGCTGAAAACGGCCATAAAAATGGTAGCAGCCATTAATTGACTCATGAGGGCAATTCCTATCACTGAAATGTAGTTTATGTTTTTTTGAAATTAGAAGGTTTTGAATCAGTCAATACAATGAATTGCATTTCTCAGAATTTGGTGGGCAAAGAGATCCTCCTGCTTTTGGTTTGTTTGCTTGTTTGTTTGCCTATATATAGTGAACCATTTTACAGACTCTCATACGACACAAATCCAGAGTAAGAGACTTTTCTTGCCAGGAAGGGCTTGCACAATTTAAACAAGACTGGGCTGGAACACGTGGAGGAGAAGAGAGACGGTTGCTGGAGTGAAGGAGCTGAGACTCAGTCTTAGGATTCCAGCAGCTTCCTGATCTTCCAGATCACATAGATCAGTCTTTGCTGTTACCTTATCAGCATTAACTTTGGCCTTCACACAGCAAAACCAGCAGGTTGAAATTGTACCTATGAAGCATTAACAGTTTTTGCACATCTGCAGAAATCTGAGTGATTTGGGTGACCTTGTTCAGTGATACTCAACCACTACAGCTCATGTCATATTGGGAATGTAAATTGTGTGGCCCATACGAGTTTATGAAGGGCTTAGAGAAACTGTCATGCAAGAAAAGATGTGATGAAATCCTGGTTAGATTATTTCAGTGATTGTTTACATGGGGAAATGACTAGTAGAGCTGTAGTGGTAAAATTATGCTGATAGAACTCCCAGTGCAAATACTTTTATTCTGGAATAAAAATATCTGCCTATAGATACAATATAATTATAGTGATATAAATATACTGCTATTGCTCTGTCAGTAAATTTTCTCATGCAGACCTGCTTGTAGGATGAAGACAAAGAAGAGGCTTCATGTTAAAAATACATAAAGTTTACCCCTTGTCCATGTGAAGAAATTGAGTAAAATAGCTGGTAAGGAGTAAGATATTTTTCACTGGCTAGTTCAGAATAGCCTCCCTTGTGGACATTCTTATTTAAAATAAAAGCAACATGGAAAGAAGCCCTTTCAAGTTTGCAGAATAAATCCATCAAAAGTTAGGAGATGCTAGAAAAGTAGTTGTTTGTTCAGCTGTATGCAAGTCCTCTTAGAACATGTATTTCATTATAACAACATATTGTTGTTGTGATTAAAATCATGCAATCATGATTTTTTTTCCCCCTCATCCTTCTTTCAGTGCATTCCCAATGGAATCGTCCTAGGGATGCCTCAAAATTACTCATGCAGCCGGTGGGCTGTTGTCCCAAGGTTTGCTCCTTGCCTGATTCCCTGAACTGCTCCCCAGTTTGCAGAACGTTTGAGGCAGGAGCTGTAGGAGAGTGAGGGATGGTGAGACCTGAGGAGCTGCAGCTTTCTGTCTGCTGTGTAATTCCAGTGCAATGGCAGGCAAATCACTCAAAAGAAATTTTTCACAAGTGCTCACTCAATATCCAGTTTGAGACTATGGACTTTAATTTACAGAAGAACCTGGTGCTCACAGTTGCAATTTTAAGTGCACTTTCACTGTGGAACTGTATCAAGAACCATTTAAAGACACAGTTTAAAACATCATTTCCTACTTGACCTAGACTAGGTACCCAAAAATGCTTTTTCCCTTAATATCTGTCCACTTCTCTGTGAATGAGAAGGGGAAGACCCTCATCTTGTAGAAACACAAGAAAATAAATTAAGATTTTAAAAAAACCCAGAAGAGCTCGAGAGGAGATGTCTTTAGTGAAAAGTTTTAATAGAGGTCTGGGGCCACTCACTGAACAAGTAAAAAAGCAATACATCAATCAGTTCATCTGTAATGAAGGACAATTCATCCTGTGCAGTGGACAGGGCACATGAAAAAGAACTGGTATTCCAGGGCTCAAAGACTGTGCCACATTGTGTTGTGGGCTGCTGTAACTCCAGCATTTTGTAGCTTCTGAGTGTTTATTTGTGCAGCTCTGAGGATGTTCTTTTTCCTTCATTCTTTGCTTGGGTAAATTCCAAGGTTGTTACAAAAGGAAGAACAGTAACGTAAATCAGTCATATGGTGAGATAATGCTTTGTAGTTGGAAATAGGAGATCTTCTCTTGGATGGATAGAAAAGCCTCACAGAAGATCCTTCTGTTATCATCTTGTTGGTCCTGCTCTTAAAGGAATAAGACACGTGCTGTGCTTATGGATTTGGCTGACAACAGAGGAGTATGAGGCACAGGAATATCAGCTTGGGACATACATGAATGAACACAGAATTTTCACTTGATCCTCTCAGGCTTGACTCCATTCACTGCTTATCCTGTTCCAGTCCCATTACTTCCTCACGCTGTTCTCTCCACAATCTCCTCTCCCTTTGTCTCCACCTTCCTCTGGCCTTCTCCCTGCAGCTCTTTCTCCACAGTCCATCATTGCCCAACTTCCCTTCCAATTCCAGTTCCTCCCAGTCGCTGTCCCCAGACTGTATCTGTGCCCTTTTACCTGTCTTTTTATTAGGTAGTTTCTGTCCTCCTCTATCTTTTTTTATTACCAGGGTCATCTCTTTTTCCCTATTTTCTTTCTTCTACCACAGTGATCACTACTCTCTGCAGCCAGGCCTTCTCTCTCTCCACTCCAGTCTCAAATCCCTGCTTTTTAGTAGTCTTCCAGTTTGGTTTTTTCCTTCCAACATTTGTTTTTCTTTAGACTAAAAGTTAATTTTTGCCCCCTCTGCATCCAAATACTGCTGATGCCACTCCCACACTCAGTGGAAGCCATTAGAGGAGTATGGAAAATGATCACCAAGAAAAGCAGCAAGTCAGTCCCTCTCTCAGTCCCTCTCTCAGTCCCTCTCTGTCAGTGTCTGCAATCCCTCTGTCGGTCCCTCTGTCAGTCTCTGTGTCAGTCCCTCTGTCAGTCCTTCTCTCAGTCTCTCTCTGCTGTTGTCCTGTCACAAAGCAGGCCAGAGACACCCCCATAAGTGACTTTCCATACAATCAGACTGAGGAAGTCTTTGACCCTTGGGGATTAACTCTCTGGGATTCAGATCTTCAGAGCATTCCAAGGGAAGAGGTTGTTGATAGGGATCTCCTGAAACAGCCCCCCCAGAAAGCAAAACAACATAGTAAATATTTATAGCTAAATAAACCTCTCTGGAGCTGCTTTGGATTTGTGCTGCCTGTTTCACCCAGGCTCTGGCTACTCCAGACCAACAGAATGAGCAGTGTGAGAGGAGATCAGCTCCGTTCTGCCACTGACACAGCACTCTCACACAGGCAGAGGTGAACCAGCCCCATCGAGGATCCCTGGTGTCTGTCCAGCATCATCTGGAGAGCATGGAGCCAACCCCAACCCGGAGCTGCCACTGTGATGGCATTCCAGGGCACAGGAGAGCTGCCTCCTTCTTTCAGTCATGTAGGAAGAGCCTACAGGAAAGAGGAAAATATGGTCAGTTCAGTAAGAAGAGGTCAAACCACCTGTGGAATGAAACATGGGAAGTCAGACAGGATCCTTCATAGCCTTCTGTTGTCACTGATAAACCAGTGATACTTTTTGGACAAATAGTATTAAATGATCTTTGTGAATCTGAAAATCATTTCATGTGACTGAAAACCTATTTGCATACTTTTTATATTTGCCCGTGGGGAAATATTTAGACAGGAAGTCATCCCTGTTTTGCTTCTTTGTATCCTCTGCTCAGCTTCTGGATGCAGATCCCTGCAGGGCAGGAGCACCTCTGTGTCCAGCCCGTGGCCCATAATTGAACAAAACCTGCTGAGCATCCACACCAGTGCAGAGCTTTGTGTCCCAGGCCTGCAGCTGAAATGCAGTGCTACAACTCCATTCCAAATCTTTCAGTGGGTGGGGTGGGCAATGTGGCAGTGGCTCTGAATGAAATTCATAGGCGTGAGGGCAGTAAGAACCAACCTGTGGCCTCCTGAACCTATCCTTGATTGCTTTATCCCTCCTGAAGTAGGAATACTGCTGTTTCCTTCTCCTCATTCCATCCACATCTGCACTCCAGACCTTCAGCAGAGGTCCTAAAGTTGAGCACCTTGGCAGAGATTTTCCATGTTCCAGAAATGGTTGATAAATACAGCAAAGTTCATGTAAAACCAGGTACATTCAGCCAGGCTGTTTGGTTAATGGAAGTGCACAGAGTAACATGACTTCAGTAAATAATTATTTGAGGCAACTTCTGCACAGGGACTGTAGAGGAACTCTTCTACAAGAGGTTGCCTCACATCGGAGAAATCACTGAAGTACAATGAGAAAGTGATAAGAACTGGTCTTTAATAACTTTAGTGTTCCATGCTCCTTGGTTTTATCCCTTTTCATTCTAGTAATGTTTTCTTTATGATTTTATATTTTTTCTTTAATACATTTCTTAATTTTAAAAAGGTGCATTTCCTTACAGTTTGTTTTTGTTTCCCCTTTTTTTATTACCTGTCCTTGTTTTTACCCCCTGGATTTTGGGCATCTTTACAGCTTTTCCCTTTTATCTCATCATCACCCCTTAATCCCTAACCAGCAACAAAGGCTTGTTATTTTAAAGACAAAAAAAAGGTTGTTTCCAAATAAAGGATGTTTAAAAAGAAGTTCTGCTTAAGCAAGGACTGCAAGGTTCATCTCTACCCTTTCTGTTCCTTCTTCATATTGTCTCATTCTGTCTCTATTCTCTTTTGTCTTCTTTGTTCTCTCTTCATTCAATTCTACATCAATATTCCTCCCTTTTTTCATTCTATTTTCCCCTTCTGAAATACATCCCTCTGTTCATTTCTTTAGCTTCTCCACCATATGTTTTCTTTGTGGGAATCACTGGTTTCCCCTCGTGCTGAGACTTGTGTCTCCTTGAAGTTCCTTTCTTCCTTCCAAATTCATTTTACTGTCATCTGTTACTATAAAATTAAAATGCCTCCCGTAAACAAATGACTCTTCTTTTTTTTCCCCCTGAGCTCTAGTCCATTTTCCATTGTCAATGTTTGTCCTGCCTTTCTTACCCAATTTACTTCCCATTGGCCCTCCTCTGCCAGCTATTCCACCTCCTGTCTAACTGGGGAAATCATCCCCCCTGTGATCCCTCCCATGGTAGAACTCTGGGAAACAGGAATTTGCTTTCTCCTTCAGGGTGCACTGATGTCTCTGTAGCAGCTCTTTCCCCTAACTATTAAAATCACAGCATATTTTCACTCACCAGCAAACTCATGCAGGATTTTCTGAAGAATTCAAAAGTGGGAGAAGTATTCCCTTCAGTAGGAAAAAAAAGGGATTTCAATGCAGGAGAGCCTGTGGATTTTATCTCTTCCACTCTGTTCATCTACCTTCACCATCCTCCAGGACAACTGTCAGAATTTTAGCTGTGCTCCTTTTTGTTATGGGATATGTACACATATTCCCTGAAATGGTCCCAGACACCTCTCTTACTTTCTCCAGCATGCAGTAGTTCCATAGACACAACAGCTGTTTTTTTCTCATGCAATAATGGAAGTTTGGAGTCTTGAAATGCTGTTGTTGTAGATCCCAGCCACTCAGTGGGATTGGTATTCTCAATTTTCCTGTTGGCACTGGGCTGTCTTCCCTGGAATATTCACTTAATTTAAGAAGCAACTGTTTATTTACCATCCTCAATGAGCCACTCTTCCTTAAATGTGAAGTGCACAATATGCTCAGCTGTTCTGAGAGCTCAGAATGTGCCAAAACAAAGCCCATTACCTGTTTGAATATATTCTTTAGTGTGTATATTTATTAGTCCACAGAACGCAAGGCTGTGTATTGATGGTATTTAATGGCAATAAACAGACTGGTGCTGTTAGATGATGATGTCAACAGAGTGGTCTTTGTTTGTGCTTTATGGAGATGATAGGAGACAAGATCTGGGGATTTCCAAGGGCTTTTTCAATCATACCAGAAGTGGAAGTGGTTCCAGGTTCATACAAATGCTGTTTTCCCTCGAGTTCAGGGATAAAAGGCTTCAGTGTTTCAGTCCACCTCTGTTAGTGCTTCCCTGTTTCCAAGGATGCTATGGAAGGATGAAGTCCTTTTCCCAGTGGACACTCCACCATGTGTTACATCCTACTTCCGTATCAGTGAAGCGCACCACAGGTTTTCTGCTCATCTCAAGGAAATCTCAGCCTAAGCTTTCCCTCATCCAAGCCCCCCTGGCAGGAAAGGTTGTAACAGTGCCACACCAGAAGGATCCAGCAGAACTTGGCAGTATTTCTCTATCATCATGTATGCAAATAACCCCTTAGTTTTCCTACTCCCTTTTGATTCCTAACTGATCTTTGTGAGGATTACAGGTGCCATATGCCATGGTGTTTGCTGCTTTATTGTCTGGGAACACCTCCATTGTCCTTTGCCACACCCCTAACAGCCTTAGGCAGCGTCCTTAGAGTGCAGGAAGGACAGAGGTGAGGAAGGTCAGCATCTTGGTGTGTTTTCTCCAGGGAGTTTTTGAGGCCAGTATCATTTATGATGCTTTGTGCCTTTATCAGTTGGTCTTCAGAGACCCAAAGGGCAGATGAGTGTGCAGCTCTGTTCTGTGTCTCTGAAATTCAGTGGTGTGCTGGACAGACAGTGTGTGGGGCAAACAGGAAAATTCCACACCTCTAAAGGCAATATTCCATGACTCTGTAATTACTTTATAAACCTGAGTGCCCACTGCCATAGCACTGACTACTTAACAGCAAATATGCACCCAGCTTTATTCTGAATGAGTGCATGGGTGTACAGGTGAGCTCAAGTACAGCAGTGAGAACAAGAGATGATTCTGAGTGTGGAGCACTGGAAAAATTAGGCTCAGCCTATGTGCATGTTTACCTGCATGCACAGTTCCTGTGGTCCCTGGTTGCATTCAGAATTTAAAAAATACTATTGCTGTGTGTGCTTCTTACACTCAAGCAACAAATAGACACAGGCTAAATCTGTACATCAGAAAACCCTTTTCCCTGTCTATTATTGGACAAAAAGATTTTTTATGGGACGTTTCCATCATAAGGAAATTTTCCACCAGGCTTATAAACCCCTGAAAATAAAAGCTTTGTTACTGCAATGCTGATCAGCCCTCAGCTCTGCCCATACAAACAGGAACCTCTCTCATATAGGGCTCAGAATGGTAATGTAGTCCAGCACTGTCCTTGGCCAACTGCTTGCACTTACAGGAATGGAGGGGTTATTCTGCTGCAGACTTTCCCCCTGGAAGCCTGAGGAATGGGGTGAAGAACAATAGAGATGTCTCACTGGGAGAGTGGCTCCGCTCCGTGCCGGATTGCACAGCACTTGGAAATCTGCCACTGCCCCAGTCCCACGCTGGCTCTGACTTGGCAAACACTTTCATTTAGTCAGGGTTCAGTAGCTTGGGAGGGGGGAGAGAGTTCCATTCTCCAGCTGTTGTGTCATTTCCCTTGATAAGTCCTAAATTGACCGAGTTATCCAGCTCCAAAGGAGCTTTCCTGTGGTAGACATGCTTTATTATGTGCCCTTCCAGGGACAAAGGCTCCTGCGTCAGGAAACTGCTGTGGAGGGGAAGGACACATTTATTCTCACAGCATCATAAGCATTATCTTCTGAGGAGCTAATGTAAAAGTAAAAAACTGTGCAACATTACCATCCAAAGCCAGTGTTGCTGCTCCTTGATTATCAACCTGATGGGAGGCAGAATGAAAAGCTTGAAAGGCTCCTTCTCAGAAGGGCATATTTTAAAAGACAATTTTTGAATTAAGGAGGTTTTAAAGGCAGCATTTGGTTTGGGCTTGTTCATTTGCTGAGTTATTTTGGACATTCAGCTGGTAGTTTGTGTTGGGGATTGTGGAAAAGGGAAGAAATGGTTGTGAATGTCCTTATTTGGCATTAATTTTAGATAAAGCAGCAAGTCTTGATTTCAAGTTAAAAATCCAAGCACTTCAAACATATATTTAGCCCTCCTCACAGACTGGAAATAAATATATTAACACCAGTGTGATAAGAAGGGAAAACAGGGAACATGACTCCTCAACCCAGGGAAGAGTTTGTAAGTCTTAAATGGCAGTGAGAAGCCCAGGCAGGCCCTCCCCCTGAGCTGAACTGGCCACGTTCAACAGTTCAACAACTGCACATGCCTCTGGAAACCTTCCCCCAGCACCTGCAAACACTGCAGCCTGTGTGGCATTGTAGCAACCTGAATTTGCTTCAGGCCACACCTGGCAAGGCAAGTCTGCTGCTGTTTGGGGAAGAAGAGAAAGGGAGTATTACAAAAATTGAACATATTGGCAATGAAAGTGGGTGTGAGCCTGTCCCACTGCTGTGTGATGCACAGAACTGACATGATTGCAAAACTATCTCAACAGATCCTCAAACAGCCACTGGAGAAGTGGATGGGGTGAACCTGGAAGAAATCCGAGAATTTGCCAAAGCTTTTAAAATCCGGCGCCTGTCCCTTGGCCTGACCCAGACGCAGGTGGGCCAAGCCCTGAGTGCCACAGAAGGCCCAGCCTATAGCCAGTCTGCCATCTGCAGGTAACCAGTTCATCATCAACCCTCCTCTCCTCCCTTGGTTCTTAATGACTCTGCAGCTTGTTGTGAGGAGCATACTTGTGTTTGTCTGCTGTTCTTGCAGGTCGTTATTTAATCTGAGATTGAAATTAGCCAATAATGTTGTTAGCAGACAGATGAAATGTTCTTATTGTGTAACCCTAGAGCAACTTTGGTCTTTTATTTTTTTCCTTCCTTCTTTTTTAAACAAGTGAGAAACAATGTTCCTGGCACTGAGACTTAATTCCGTAGATGAGCTGGAGACCCTGCTGATGCTGGATAAGCACCAGCTGACCCTCTTCATACTGTGCCATTTTCTACAGATAGGGTTACTGAGCAAATATTTCATGGCTGCATCCCTGCTAAGTTAAAACCTGTATTACTGTGGTTAGCACTTCACATAGAGGATGTTAATGATGATTTACCTAGGCAACACAGAAGGGAAAAAATAGCCTTCCTGCTATCTTGCAAACCAGCAGCTATTCATCTTTTATCACCCAAATGTTTGCTAAAAAAATAGACAAACTCATGTATGCAAAGCAGAAGCAGAAATCTGTCCTAATCACAAGAAGTCATGATACAGTCTTGGCAGAGTTAAAGTGGAAGCAAACGCCTTATATGCATGTCTGTGTGTTAAAGCAATCCCATGTTTATGCATGAGGTAACAAACACACTTAGGTAACAGCTTTTTCCTCTTAGGCAATGCCTTATAGTCCTGCTCCACCCGTGAAAGCCAAGAAACCAACTCTAAGCTCATTTAAGTGAATTTTGTTCTTGGTGATCCATGAAATGCTCTGTCTTTTTATCTGCTCTTTATACTTTTAATGTATTCCCCATAGAACGGAAGTGTACTTTTCCTGCAGTTAAAGACTAAGGTTATAAATAACATCAGTATGGGGTAGTGAGCTTGCAGCTCACATTTTGCTCAATGATTTTCCATAAAACCCATTGATTGTTGTTAAATACAAAAAGCTCCATAGGATCCTCTCACTTCTATGGTCTCCCCTACTGTTTTTTCTTATAAGATACCTCCCTGTAGAAAATAACCTTTATTCAGTCTATACAAGGATACTACTGCTGGGAAATTTGTTTCAAGGCTTGTATATTGTTATACCAAACATGTACTGCAGTATCAACACTAACAACCAGTGCCAATGATATGAATGCTGTTGCTCCCTATTGCTAAGGATTCATTTTTATTTTATTTTTGTCTTCCTTGTGGTCAGTTGGTAAAGAATGCCTAAAGCGGGGGGAGTTTTTAGCAATCTGCAATTTTTTGTAGCCTTAAGTTGCTGTTTAATGTACTACCCTTTAAAGGACACACAGTTTCCTTTGCTTTTGTCTGATTTTCTGTCTTCTCATTCCCTTCATCCTTTCTCACACCTTGAGAAAACACTGGGGGACGGTGAGACATTTTACAGAGGTCTCCTTAGAGGGGCAGATTCCTCAGAACATGAGGAGTGGGTGCACAACCTGGTCCCAAAGACTTGCAAGGTTACAGCTTTTTAAATTCCCTTTGCCTGGCCCAGCTGGATACCACTCCAGGCTGTAATAATGTGCTATGACTGTGCAGTTTTTGTTAAGCACCAAGACGAGCTGCTTCAGTGACAGTATGAGTTCCTCAGGAACAGCAGACTTAACTTCTCTTTGAATGGTAACAAGGGAGGTTCAGTAGGAACTCTGGGTTGATGGAAGGGGCAGTAAGGCAAACAAGCTGAACCATGAACTCCAAGGCATAATCAGAGTCTCCTGGTGGCCTGTGCAGGTCATGTGAGCAATAGACTCCCCTGAATACATTCTGCATGCAAATGACAGTGTGTTTTTTAACTTGAGACAACACATTCAAAAACACAACTGGGCACCAAGGAATAACACCTTGCAGCCAATACCACATTAATCCTAATGGGGCACCAATTCAATTACCTGAAATTATTCCTTGTCTTACTCTTTGGTTGTGAGAAGTGCTTTGTTTCTTGCTGGAGTATTTTCTGCTGCCTCCACATGCTGAGCAGTGCCCAGCCCCAGTGATGGAGTGTCTTTGCACAAAGGCACTGGCTGGGTGGGTCTGGTCTCCAGAGCACTGGGATCGGTGGTGGTGCTGCTGCTTCAGCACCGGCTGGGCTGGACAGCAGACAATGCCATGCATTAATTGCTGCCTTTCTGCAACGTTAAATGCTGAGTGGACAGAGCAAAGGGGGGAAATACAAATGGGTGGCACCAGAGGACTTGGGTTAAGACTTTTGCAAGTCTTTTGGGTTAAGACGTGTAGCAAAAGAGGGTGAACTCAGTAAATGAAACAATTACTTATAAGACTTGAAACGTGCACTCAGCTCTTCTGCTTGTTTTTGACAGGATTAAAGCTTTGTGTGGCTGCTTTTCCAGATGTTTTATAATACTTGTAAAATCTGGTTTGGCAAAAGACTTTTGATGGCAAAATGATATATAGAAGACCTCATTTACAGGAAATGATATCATTCTGGTACAGTTTGCAGAAATCCCACAATAAACTCAGCTTGGTGCCACAGCATATTAGTAGAGCATTATGCTGGGTTTCATCTGGAAAACATGAGTCTGTCTTTGCACATTGTGGGGGCAGTCAAGGTAATTGCAAAGTGTCCAGCTGTTTCAGCTGAACACCACCGTGGCTGTGGGAATCTTTTTCCAACCCAGAAAAAGGATATATCATTAACTTACAAACAGTGAAAATTGCTGAAGAAATGGAAAAGACACCTGATATTCAGAGGCTAGAAACTTCCACTGGTTTGTATTATGAAAGCTGTGGTGTTTGGGCAACATGGGATGGGAGGGAAAACAAAAGGATTAATCATAAAGACAGGATGACAAAAAGCAATTGCCTTTGATATCATTTCCTGTAATTACACTTAGTCTCAAGGGTTTTGAAGATCATCAGAAATATGAAAATGTGACTCTTAACCTGCATTATTTAGTGTACTTAGAATGTTGTTGTAGTGCTCATTTTGTGTTAGTTTAAATATCTAGTTAGGAGTATCTATAAGTATATATATATATATATATATAAATATTTATATATCTGACAGTTTTCATAATCTATTGTAAATGACCTCTGCCAGTCAGTTAGTCAGGCAGGCAGGAAGTCCCACCCTGGCAGAGCATCAGTGTAAGACTCTTCTTTCTCAATTTTCCCCTCAGACACACCATCCTGAGAAGCCACTTTTTCCTACCACAGGAAGCCCAAGAGAACACTATAGCTAGCAGTCTGACAGCCAAACTGAACCCTGGCCTTTTGTATCCTGCCAGGTTTGAAAAGCTGGACATCACCCCTAAAAGTGCCCAGAAGATCAAGCCGGTGCTTGAGCGGTGGATGGCTGAGGCTGAGGCCCGCCACCGCGCAGGGATGCAGAACCTGACCGAGTTTATCGGCAGCGAGCCCTCCAAAAAGCGCAAGAGGCGCACCTCCTTCACGCCCCAGGCCCTTGAGATCTTGAATGCCCACTTTGAGAAGAACACGCACCCCTCTGGGCAGGAGATGACTGAGATTGCAGAGAAACTGAGCTATGACCGAGAAGTAGTTAGAGTTTGGTTCTGCAATAAGAGGCAAGCGCTGAAGAACACCATTAAACGCTTGAAACAGCACGAGCCCACCACGGCAGTCCCCATGGAGCCTTTAACAGACTCTCTGGAAGAAAACTCCTAAAAACAAACTAAACAGAGCAAAACTAAACAAAACCACACAGAAAATAAAACTGCAGCGACAGAAACGCAACCGTTTGAACTCTGTGAAAATTCCCACTCATCGCCCTTGTAAGTAAAAGACTGAGAAAACTACGAGAAGGACAGAACAGTTTATAAATGTCCGTGGGTTTTCCTATTAAAAAAAACAAAACAAAACAAAAAAATACACAGCACTTAGTGTGTGTGTGGCGTAGAATTAGTTCCCAAAAAAGAAACAAAAGAAAAAGCCAGTTTTTTTAAATGGACCTAAAGTAAACCAAATAACTGCTTACTTTTTTTCTGTATATTATGAAAATATGAACACATTTTAAGGAAAAGCAAAACAAACAAAAAAAAAAAAGAAAAAAGAAACTTTTATCTGTTTAAAAGAGAATACAAGCCTGCCACCTGGAGGAGTGATTGTAGCCTTTCAGGTACCAAGTGCTGATTCAATATGAAAACTATTAACCAAAGTCAGAAACACGGCATTGCAATCTAGATTGTTAGTCTACTCTTTTCTGAGTGTAAAATTGTGTTATGGATTTTTACATTTGTATTTTGCAAAGAGAAAAACAGCAGGATTAGTTTCTCTCATCCGTGTTTGTACCCCTGCAGGTGTGTACAAACAGCTGTTAAAGCCATTCCATAGTGGTCACCTCCTTTTCTTTTCTTTTAGTCGACAGTTTTGCAATCTCCTAGTGTTTGGGTGCCAAAAAATAACTTCTTTTTATTGTGATTCATGGAGTTTGATATTTCTCTTCTAAGGGCGTATGTCTTGGTTTGCATTTCTTTTTCTTTTCTTTTTTTTTTTTATTCTGTTTACTGCCTCCTCCCTTCCAGCTCATTCTCCACCCCTTCCCCAAGCCCATAGAACCCAGTACTGTTCAAAGACTTTTCTATTGTTATGCTGCAGAGCAGCAGAGGACCAAGAAGGGTTAGGATTATGCCTGGTGGACTGTCAGCCCACACTGAACATTGTGCTTTGTCTCAAATGAGTGGCTGGGGAGTCCTCAGTCCTTTGGCCATGAACCTGAGAGGTTACCAAAGCTCATTTTGTAACATAAATGTGAACTGCACACTTGGTTCAGTACTGCACCTCTATTATGGTTCTGTTTGAAGCAATTTCTCTCCAAAGTCTGCTAGCCAAAGAAATTTCCTGAGATTCTGGTGGAAACAAATGGACAGGCCGAGAAGTGCTGAGGATGTTTTGAGCGCTACATCACTGTGGACTGTGTCAATGGCAGTGCTTTGTTCCTTCTGCCTTTTTTTTATGTTACCCTGATATTGATGCTTGCCCTTTCCACCTCTTCAGCAGGAGGGTGTTTCTGCAGGTGTTAGGGGTGGCCACTGGCCAGCCTAAGCAATTGGGATACAGGGAAACCCAGGGAATGTCCCCTAGTTATGGAAGGTGGGTCACCTGCAACACGCTTTGGGTGAACTGTTTTTCCTGTAAAGACAGTTTATCTCTGTGGCTTCCTTTTGGACTGGACAAGCATTGCCAGAATACTGTGGTCACTGGACCTACAAGCACACCAAGGCTCAGGGGGAGAGAAAGGTTTGCAGGTTCTTCATAGGGTATGGGCTGACCTGTGAAGGTCGTCTGCAGTTCTCATCTTTGGCTCAGCCCTTGGGGTTCAGCCCTCTCTTAGGGTAGGAGCTGCATCTTGGTCAGGTCTTCCCAAAGGAAAACACTGGGGATTTGGATCAGCTCATTGTAGAAATAGTAGAGTAAAACCCTGCTGGTATAACTCCTGATTGCATTCCTTGACCTTAGGGTGGTTGTATTGGATTGCTGCTGGTCTATCCAGGATGCTGAAGGAAGTTCCTGATGTGCTGGAGTCTTCAAATAACACCTTTATTACAGAGTTTTCAAGTACTCAAGGCTATAGTGGAAGAAAACTGAGTGGAAGGAACAGACTTTCATTGATTCCAATGGACTTTGAATCCGGTCCTCGCTATTTTATTAATGGGATTTGCCTTGTAGAGAGTGGTATTTGCTGTGTGGCTGGTGCAGTTTTAAGGTTTCAGAGACCATCATCTGGGCCAGAAACTGCTTCTAAATGTGAGCACTCTCAGAGGTCAGGGTTGGAGAGCACTGACGGTCCAGTACTCCAACATGGGCTCACGTCCAGCAAATGCATTTTAGGCTTTAAGCTTCAGCAGGGTGTGTTTAAGGATATTTTCAGTATTGCTTTTATGAGGAGAAGAGTGAGAATTGTTATTGACTCTTTTTCAACTGTTGATATATAAATAACTGCTGGGGGAAAACCCAGCTCAGTAACCACAGGCAGATTGTGAGGGACAAAAAGAGGCGCTTTGCTCAAGCTGAGCATGCAAAGAGTCTCATGCCAACATCTCCCCCTCTGGGTTTTGTTTTTACCACCTCCCTGCACAGCTGCCCATAGCCACAGAAATATCTGTTATCTCTACACCAAACAGTCCCAAACCTGTGGCCACAGCACAATTTCCATAAGGAGCAGTCCAGCATCCAGAAGGCACCAGGGAAGCAGGGAAGAGCAGACTGTGTTTGAAAGCAGACACTCCTGAGACCCTCCCGGTGTCCTCAGCACCCTCCTAATTGCCCACTCATTAATGCCACATCCATGATTACCTGCTCAGCCAGCCTTAAGGCCATGCCCTCCCCTGCTCCATCCCCATCAGCTGCCTGGGAACAAACCCACCAACCACTCCTTGCCTAAAACTGAAATTTTCAATCCTCCCAGGAACTGCTCCAAATTCTGTGAAGAAAAATCCCTCAAGAAGAAAAGTTAACTAAACAGTGTATGAAAGATGCTAAATGTTTAAAAATATGCTGGCAGCAGTTACATAAGCTCTCTTCTGTTCCAAAGTACATATCGGAAGGATATAACTAGGACAGTGAAAATGTAAAATAAATATAAATTGCCAGCTTGGAAGGAAAAATAATGTTCATCCCACAGTCTTAAAACCATTCATGTGCAGTGATTTTTTTTACAGTTTTCTAATTTTGTATTATGTTTTGTAAATTATTTATAAAGTGTTGTAATGCTTCTTATATTAATTTTTCTATAAACAAATTTTTGCTATGGGGCATAAATGGTGCCTGAACAGATTCTTAGGAAGATAAATTATGTGTGAATCATACATCTTTAGAAGGCCACAAATATTTGGGTTTATTTTGTTACTGGCAACGTTTCTCATTTCCATTGGTAAACAATTTTCGTGTACTGATAACATTTGTATACCTTTTAATTTTGCATGTGACTAAAAGATAGAGTGCTACCAGCAAATGAAACAAAAGTCTCTCAGTCATATGTGAAGGTTTAATGGTTTTCCAATTTATTCGTCATTGAATTTTTTTAAATATATATATATATATAAATATATTATTTGAATAATGAATTAAGGATTCATTTACTGTTCTGATTTTGTCTTTTTAAGTTTTTCACTAAAAAGCTATTTTGGACAGTTGAAGAAATCAAATGCGTTCAAATGGTTCCAATTTCTTTATGCTACTACTGAAAAAAAAAGCCAAAAAAGAAAATAAAAGGGAAAAAAAAAAAAAGAGAGAACAAAGAAGCAAAAAGGAGCTAGGAAGGAACAAGTAGAGGCGTATCAAAGAACTCAAGCTATAACCAAAAAGAAATATGTAAAATGCCTTTGCTCGTCTTCTCAATGCTGGACCAAAGCTCAATGTATGTAGGTATATGCACATTGTATAGATATGGCTAAATGTTGCTGACAATCTCGCAATATTAAACTGTTACTATTAAAAAAAAAATACAAAAATAAAACTGTTCATCAGTGTTTTACCTCAGCACTCTACTTGTACCCAGTTATTGACCAACGTTCAAACAAGAAGATAAGAGAGGAAATTGATTTCCATGTCAATGTTTGACTGTAAAATCTGTTTGGAAAACATTTTGTAATGAGCTTTTTGTCACGTGGTTTGCTTGTTTCCAACTTGAGATTATGTGGGGCACATTTGTTTATTTATTGTTAAAAAGTGATATTATTATTATTAATTATTATTATTAATTATTATTATTATTTTTGTCCTATGTGCTATAATCTACAGAATGGTCACCAGGGTCACTTATGAAGCACTGCAAGGAGATCTGTTTTTCCATGCATGGAGCATGCAGAGGGAAAGATGGCAGTACAAAATGGACTGTATTGTGTTGTTAAAAAATACAAATAAATGCAAAAGGAGTCGACATGGTGGACTTGTGACCAAGAAAACAAACTGGATATTTAGAAGCTCCTTACTACTCTGACTTTGAAACCAAAGCTGATTTATCTGCACAGGTTGCTTAACATGAAAAAAAAATAAAAAAACTGACAAAAACTGTACTTAATCTAGAGCAATATCTGTATGGTCAGTAAAGCTGCACTTTGTGTATTTCTTAACAGCTTCAGATCTGTCACTTTTAATTTGTACCATAAAAATAAAGAATTGTTTGACATGAAAAATAAGCTCCTTTCATGAGTTTGCCTTAAACCTCATGCATTATTTACATTATCCGAGCTCATGTAATTTCCCATCAGTTCAATACAAAAACAGTTAAATGCTTGAAAGAAAGGAAGAAAGCAAATCTATCTGCACTGTGGAGCAGAACTTTGTGTGCAGCACTAAACCCTGTTCCTGTGCCCAGAGCAGGTGTGTGCACTGGCAGTGTCTTGTTTTCTCTGCAGGTATGGAGAGGAGAGGATCCATCTGGGACTGTCCTGGAGCCACTCAGGTGAGTGTGGGTTGTCTCCAGGCCAGGGGACATGAAGGCCACCAAAGGTGTATCTCCCAGTTCCACAGTTCCGTCACCAATCCTGGTAAGTGAGAGGAGTGTGGCAGCCAGAGCAGCTCAGCCACTCATGTTATTTCTCTGGCATTTCTGCAAAGCTCATTTCTTTCTGTAATTATGATACCAGGGCACAGGATTGCCTCTTTTCCAGGCCCCTTGCTTTGAGTCATACTGAGTGGTGTCTGAACCCACCATTCTGAAAAGCCAGCACTTTTTGAGACATGAGTCCAGAGAAGAGCAACACGGCTGGTAAAGGGACTGGAGCACAAGTCCTATGGGGAGAGGCTGAGGGAGCTGAGGGTGTTTAGCCTGGAGAAGAGGAGGCTCAGAAGTGACCTCAGCACTGTCTAGAACTCCCAGAAGGGAAGTTCTGGCCAGGTGGGGGTTGGTCTCTTCTCCCAGGCACTCAGCAATAGGACAAGGGGGCAC
>JAWWLZ010000082.1:49656828-49671116 GCA_035041345.1 Poliocrania exsul
GAATGGGCTGCCCAGAGAGGGGGTGGATTCCCCATCCCTGGAGGTTTTTAAGGCGAGATTGGCCGTGGCACTGAGTGTCATGATCTGGTAAAGGGACTGGAGTTGGCCCAAGGGTTGGACTTGATGATCTCGGAGGTCTTTTCCAACTCAATCGATTCTGTAATTCTATGATTCTATGAATTAATTGTATTGGAAAGTTGTTTTGGAAAAAACCCCAGCCTATACATAAAAGCTCTGACATTTTTAGAATATTCCATTTGAGACTTGGGAACAAAACTTTTGCAAAGATTTTTTCCTTTGCTTTTGTTAAGCATTGTTTTACATTTCCAGTATCACGTGTTAAATAATCAAAAAATAAACAGAAATATTTATTTGCATAGAAAACACAGGGAGGATCTGGAATATTTTTTTATCATGACTTTTTTCCAGACTGGAATTTTCCTTTTCCATGCATTTTTTCTGTATTTTATAGGATGCATAAGAATGAGGGGAAAAGGAAGCTTTCCTGTAGATATGCTGATAGAGGCTTCATAAACAAGATCAGAGATGGAAGAGGTAAAGCCTTTTCTTAGAGCAGTTGTTCTATCTGGAAAAAGTAGACAGGTTTTTAAGTGGCCAAATCCTCCCTTGGTCTGAAACAAAAGCCTACTTATGTGACACAGGCATGTGGAGAATGACCCTTTGTGCTTCCGGATCAACTACTAAACACCGGACACATATATTTTCATTTAATAGTGACAAAGCAACAATCAAACATTGGTGAGAGGCTTTCCCCCAACCCTATTGAAAAATGCAACATTTCTTCTTCTGATCACACTGTAGGTATTTTAGCTGCTTCATGGGCATCCGACCCTCCCTCGCCATTACAGATTCAAATAACCTGGACCTATTTTGTTGCAAGAAAAAGTGACTTTGCAAATTGAATCAATTGTGTTCCCACTGATCCTTGAAATCTCAAAATAGATCCTGCCTTAAAGCCACTGAATGCTGAATATAAGGCTTCACCCCTCTTACTGACTGCTTAAAAGTCAAATGTCTAGAAATTGGTATGGCAGAACTTCAGAGCTCCTTAAGTGCAACATAAAGAGTTTTAGGAGCACAATGCTTTCCATGCCTCTTCTCTGTACATCTAGCAAAAACAGAAAAGGAAAATATATTTGCAATATTCTTGATAAAAAACCAACTGCTGTCTGTGTCCTGCCCTTCCTAAAGACAGGTGGGCACAGAACTTAAGACTAAGGGCACAGAACTACACAGAAATTGTAAAATACATGTTTTTATATGGCCTATTCCCCTGTGCAGCTGCTTTAGGACTGATCACAGCCCAAACCTATACCTGTGAGAAAAGCTTATAGTGCTAGCAGAGCTTTGATAAGCAAAAATTCTCCTCTACTGACTTAAACTTCAATTAAACAAGCACTCAGGAAGCAAAATAGACTTATCAAGAGGGAAGGTTCTCTTGGGGTTTATTTTTTAATCTGAGAATTCAGGTCTAATATGAAACAGTCCCATATGAGACTGTGAATTTCTTGAAAATAATTGATAATTAAAGACTTGGAAAATTTTTTTCCTTCTCTCTCCCAGTGCTCAACAGACCTCTAGGCTGGGTTTTTGTCTCATTCACAGTCCTTTGCTGTTGCATTTTGCCACGCTATGGACAGACAACAGCGGCCAGGACTGAGAAGAGAATCAGCAGGTAGCCCACAGGCAGTGGCTGTGTTTTTCAGCCTCAGTTGCCTTGGTTTCCCTAAGATGCCAGCAATGGACTTGTATAATCCACCCAAGCAGCTGCAGGGAGGACAAGCAGCAGCTCACATAATGATGAACCTTTTATTTTATCCGTCACTGAACTTCTTGTATTATTGCAGGATCAGTGGTCTCATGTCAAAACACTTCTCAGCCCAAGAGCTGTGTGTGGTCACAGCACTCGGTGTGGGTGGGTCTTGGCTCAGGCCACAAACTCACACACAAAACCAAGGGGCAGCAAGAAATGGCTTTGGAGGTCCTGAAACGGTAGTAGGGAATACACAAGTGGGCCAGTCCTAAAAGAACACAAGATTCTGTTTTTGAGCTGTAGCAGCTTAAAGTTGTGGCCCAGCCTTCACCAGCATAGCATCAACAAGCTTTTCAGACATCACATCATGTTTAGCTCTTGGTTTTCAATGAATAAAAATCCATGCTCCATCCAATCTATCCATCAGTGCCATCAGCAGGAAGATCTCCCACCCTGTATGTACTCTGTCAGTGGTGGCCCCAGAAAAGGTCCTCAAAGGGTTGCAGGATGCTGAAGATCTTAAAAGACAGTGGGAGGGTGACCCTGCACAAATCTGAGTTGTGTGGCAATTTGGAATTGATCCCCAGGGATCCACGATTGTCCCAGCAGTGTGGATGTCCTGGTTGCAGCATGGAACCTCTGCATGCCCACACTTTTTTTTTTTTGATAATTCATTGAAGGACTTGTGCTTACCTTCAGTCATTCCTGTTAGTTTTTAATTATAGAATCATAGAATGCTTTGGGTTGGAAGGGACCTTAAAGGGCATCTACTTCCAACCCTGCCAGAGACAGGAACACCTTTCACTAAGTCAGGTTTCTCAGAGCTCCATCCAGCCTGGCCTTGGACACCTCCAGGGATGGGCCATCCACAACTTCTCTGGGCAACCTGTGCCAGCGCCTCACCACCCTCACAGTGAAGAACTTCTGCCTAATACCTAATCTAAATCTCCTCTCTTTTAGTTTGAATCCATTCCCCCTTGTCCTATCACTACATGCTCCTGTAAAAAGTCCCTCTCCATCCTTCTTGTAGGTTCCCTTCATGTACTGGAAGGCCACAATTAGGCCCCCCAAAGCCTTCTCTTCTCCAGGCTGAACAAGCCCAATTCTCTCAGCCTGTCCTTGTATGAGAGGTGCTCCCTCCCTCTAACCATCTTGCTGGCCCCTCTCTTGACTCACTCTAACAGGACAATGTCCCTCCTGTGCTGGGGACCCAGCACAGGACTCAGCACTGCAGGTGGGGTCTCACCAGAGCAGAGCAGAGGGGCAGAATCCCTTCCCTCACCTGCTGCCCACCCTGCTGGTGATGCTGCCCAGGACACATTTGGCTTTCAGGGCTGCAGCCACACCCTGCTGGTCATGCCCAGCCTCTCACCCACCAGCACCCCAATCCTTCTCCCCAGGGCTGCTCTCGATCCCCTCGTCCCCCAGCCTGTGTTGGCACTGGGGATTGCCCCCATCCAGGGGCAGCACCTTGCACTTGATCTTGTTAAACCTCATGAGATTCCCATGGGCCACTTCTCCAGCTTGTCCAGGTCCCTCTGGATGGCATCCCATCCTTCAGGTGTGTCACCTGCACCCTCAACTTGGTGTCCCCTGCAAGTTTGCTGAGGGTGCACTCAATCCCTTTGTAAGGGTCGTTCATGAAGATATTAAATAACACTGGTTCCAGTATGGATCCCTGAGGGACTCCACTTGTCACTGGTGACCTTGAGCCATTAACCACGACCCTCTGGATGTGACTGTCCAACCAATTTTTTGTCCATCTAACAGTCCACTCATCACATTAATTTCTCTCCAGTTTGGAGAGAGAAGGATGTTGTGGGGAACAGTGTCAAAGGCTTTACAGAAATCCAGATAAATGACGTCTATAACCTTTCCTGTGTCCACTGATGTAGTCACTCCATCACAGAAGGCCACAAAGTTGGTCAGGCAGGACTTGCCCTTGGTGAAGCTGTGCTGGCTGTCCTGAATCACCTCCCTGTGCTCCATGTGCTCCAGCATGCCTTCTGGGAGGATCTGATCCGTGATCTTCCCCAGCTCAGAGGTGAGGCTGACCAGTTGGTAATTCCCAGTGTTCTCCTTTCTACCCTTTCTAAAGGTGGGTACAATGTTCCCCCTTTTCCAGTCCCCTAGGACTTCACCTGACTTTTCAAATATCATGGAGAGTGGCTTGGCAACTATCTCAGCCAATCCAACTAATGCCATTAATTTTTAAGCCCTTGTGTCCTTGTGAACTATTGATACTTTTTTCTAAAACATATTACCTTGTATTTTGACTATCAACTGAAATGAAAAGACAAACCATGAAGATCCTTTAATTTCTTTTTGCAAAGAAGGCACTATGGTGTTTTTAATCATTTTTCCTCTGTCCTTTTGACACTTGTAGCTCAATTATGTGTTCTTAAACAGAGGAGCATGAAACTTTCTCCAAAATTACCACTCAATCCATTCAGGCTAAAAGCAGCTGAAGAGAAACAGCTATTTTTTGAACAGCACAGCCATTTTCAGTTGCTTCAATATTTCCAGGTGTGGAATCTAAAGGTACTCATCTCCATAAAGTATATAACTTTATATGCCCAACTGGTGTTACTGATGTTTTGATGCATTAGTGACATGTGTAAGACTTCACAGGGTTGGACCTACTTTAGGCTTTTGTGAATCCATGATCATATTTCTCACTTTTTGTAGCTAATCCATCAGTAAATCTTGATATGCCTCTTATTATTTTTGAACCACATAGATCTCAGAGAGGACTGTATCTCAACAGGAAAGGTATGTGCATGTTCCTGCCAAAGTCCATAGAGCTCTTGGTTGTGGCTCAGCACTGGCTGCCAAAAACGCTGCTGAAGATCCTCTGGAGGGGACCACAGAAGGGAACAGGATAAAGGCAAGAGAATGAACCATTAAATGTTTTCACAATACTCTCCATCATTTCACTGTGCTTAAGATCCTTCCTTCTCAAGGCACCCTGACAAATTCACTGCTGTGGTTACAAGTGTGGTATCAAAAGCAGGTCCTGTGGGCCCAGACATCAGCTGAAGATGAGACTATGACAAGACACATTTATGTCTGAAAATGGCTTGAACTTCACACTAAAATTGAAACCTGACTATTCTAAACAAGTCAACATTTTTCAAAATATAAATGTTGAGCCTAAGACTATTTTACTGGAGTAATAGGGATAATTTCCTTAAAGCTAATTGAAATATTCTTTGATATATAATCATTTGTGGTTTTTAGAGGGCAGGAAGGTATTGTCCATTTTCAAGGAATCACATGGCATAGTTATTAATTCTTTGATTGTGCACAGCTCAGTTTTTTCCATTTCAATTATATGTAATTCTTGAATATGTAAAAGTGAATGTGCCTCTATGCAAAGCCAGCATCTCCTGCTTAGTCCAATCATGTCTCAGGTAAGAACCTGCATGGATTTAAATGTTTGCATAGCCATGTTTGCTTGGCATCATAAAGAAACAACTCATTGCATGCTGCCTTTTTTATCTACTTAGATTTCATACACTTTTAACCTCAAAGCTTTATAGTATTGGCCAGTTTCTAATTAATCTGACCAAAGGGAGATATATTGTAATTTAGAATGAAAAGAATCTATAGCTGAAAAACTATTCCATTCCTATTGCCCTGGGAAGGTGTTTAAAATGAAGAGGGAGAGCAAAACAGCCTCCCTGTACAATAGTCCTGGAAATCTTCTCTTTCTTAAGGCAATTTTTAATTTTAGTCTACATAATCAACATGCATTTCTTTTCCCCCTTTGCTTGGTAAGTCCTAGTGATTTTTCCTTCAGTGTTTTGGCCACTGCTTTCCTTTGCCTTTAGAGTTTACAGCACAACCTGAACAGAGTCAAAGACTAAATATAACAGTCAGGTGCAATTTACAGTCTTGCCCTCATATCCAGATTAAGTAGGCAACAAATTCCAGAAGATGATGATCCATGATTTTCTCTTGGCATAGGGAAATTTGCTCTGCAAACACCTGCACAACAGGGCTGTCTGCTCTGCCCTCTTCTCTTCCCTGTCCTCAGGAGCTGAAGAAGCTGCCCCTTCAGACCTTCCAGCAGATATTCAGTACTCTCTTCTTATTATCCACTCTCTTATTATTATCCACTCATTTCAGCTGGGACAACCTCAGTGAACACTTAGTTTTCAACGTTTTTAAGCCAACTGACTTCTCTGTGGCTGAAGTAGATTAAAAGACAATCACACATGTTGTTCCATCAGCAAAGGCACAAAAGGAATGGAGCATGGAAAAGGCTGAGCAATACCAGAAATACCATAAATGAGCACAGGGGGATCCCAAACCTCACCTTACCCAATCCTGACAAAAAGCAGACAACTATTCACTGCCTCACCATTTCAGCATGTCCTTTAGAGAGATTCACACCATCTTATGATTGTGTTCTGAAGTTTCTGCTCACTTACGTCCTCTCAATAATATTTAATCTTTTTTTTTCTCCGTTGGCAACATGAAAAATATACCATACCTGTTCTGATGGAGAACTGTTCATTTAAGGACTGGCTTGTTGAATGAACCTCACAAACTTTCCCCTAAACAAGGAGTTCTGTGAGAAAAAAGGAACTGAAATGTGCTCTTGCTCTTGATATCAGTATTGAAGCAGTTCAGTCTTTTTAATTTTTTACCATTATGACATGATCAAATCCCTTCTTTGCCTCTTGATATCTTAAATTCTAATTTAAGCTGTCATTTTGGTGAAGGAGGCAAATTAAAATTTACTGGTTTTATTTCCTAAGGTAAGGTGGCCTTAGAAATGAGCATGTCTGAGCAGAGAGACAACTCCTCCGTACCAGGTACCCACCAGGGACACTCCTGCTGCCACTCTGGAGGAGGTTTATGGAATATGGGAAGTTCAGGCTGGTGGAAGAGTCAAGACCTGTCTTTCTCATTGCTGCAGCACCGAACATAAAACAAGTGAGAAAAAAGATAATCAAGCTCTAAAGCCTTACACAGACCTTGTCCTTCCTCCTGAGACTCCCGATAGAGTGTAATGTTACAACAGTTGTCCTGTCACAGATCCCACTCTGCTCTGAGCCTGATTCTTCATCAACAATTCACCTCACATAGGACACCAAATGGCGTCTCTCATGTGAAAACAACTTGTAAACTAATAATAAGAGGGGAAGATATTTAATAATTGATAATGAAATGGAGTAAAATCAGTGACCTTGGCAGGAAACATTCTGTGCCTTATTTGCAATTGCCAGAGCCAGTAATCCATCCCCCTCAAACCCATTTCCTGAGAGTGTTGCTGCTCTTGGATTTGTACTGCTCTGACATCAAACCATGAACATCACATTGCTGATGTTCACTGTCTCACAGCCTAAACCCAGCAGCCTCTGCTCCTCCCACCAGCAGCAGCCCCTTTGTCCCTTTTTCCTGCACACAGCTATTTGTGCTTCTCTAAATTTCCACAGAACTCTGGATGTGGAAGTATTTGTGGGTTCAATGATTTTATTGATCTTGGTGGCCTCAGCTTGCATAGTGCCTGAGCACAACTTGAGTTTATGGGCTCCTGGCATGAGGGATATATTTTAGAGTTCTCCTTAGAAGCTAGAGGAAAAATGAGAGTGGTATTATTCCTTCCACAAGTTTTATGGCAGAAAAAAGTGCATTGTAGACAATGATTACTCAGTATGTTGTGCGAAAATCATTGCCAGGGACCGAAAAATCGCCTCCTCTACAGTGTTGTTGGCAGCACAACAAACATTCTACACCAAGGCTTTTATAAGTAATATTAATCTTCCCTGCTGGAGTTGCCTGCTGTTAATGCATTGTCATGGTAAGGCTGTATGTTTAAGCCATCCAGAAGTCTTCCCATTTTAAATAAACGGTTTTTCAAGCACATTCTAACCAAACCAATTGCAGTGCATTTCCCTTCTGCATCTCCAGGGGCTTAATGGGAGCATTCACCCCTGCGGCAAAGATGCAAATTAACCCCATTTACCATGTGTGTACCTGTGAACACACATCACAGCAGTGCAAATGAGCACAGACATGTTCATGGGAATATCTGCATTTCTGTATTTCTCTATATGAATTTCAAAGTTGTCAACAGACTATTCTGAGTTGGAAGGGACCCACAAGGATCATCAAGTCCAACTCTTAAGTCAGTGGCCCACACAGGGGATTGAACCCATGACCTTGGCATTATTACAACCAAGTTTTAACCAACTGAGCTCATTTGAGGGTTGACACAAATGTGCCAGTGATACAGCTAGAGATGCATGAAAGTTTTCAGTTGTAGTCCCATTTCAATCCATTGCTGAAGGAATGCTTGACCCACTTAGTCTTTGCCTAAAGAAGTGCCTTGCTGTGTTATTTTTGGCTTCAGCTGCATTTTGAAGACTCACCCTTAAATTAGGGGGGACCCCTAAATTAGAACTGGGGTGTTCCAGGCTTGAGAAAAAGGGAGTTTGGTACTAATCTCCAGAACAAGAGCGGTCTGCTCCCCAAAATAAATCTTCCTAACAATTTTCTTTAATGCATTTGAGCATTTTAAGGGCTCGGCAACAGCAGCAGCAGCAACAGGGGAACAGGTGAAGTATTTTTGATTATTTCATTCCTTATACCACACAGCTAATTATTTTGGAAGAAGGTTTGGCTTTTTTCTTTTCATCTTTTCATTCTGCACAAATATGGATTCATTTTATTTTTTAGTTCTGCCATTGCCTGCAGCAAAGTGAAATGCACACATAAAATAACCGTATATAAGCCTAACAACTTTTTTTCAAAGTGTTTCCTTACACATCCTCCTGGAAGAAAAATCACAGATATTTGTTGTTGAGGGTGTGAGGGATGTGGGGATAGGATGTTTGTACACCTGCCTAGATTCAGAACAGTGTTAAATTAATAAAACTTCTTATGAGCAGCTGCAAGGAAGGCAGTGAGCAGGAGAGGGTTTGGATTCTGTGAGAACAGACTGTGGTAGTTTCAATGGCAGGAAACAGTGAGTGAGACTTGAATGAAAACTGGAGGAAAATATTTCTTTGCACGTGTGTTGGAACTCATTAGTGAGTTTTGTTTAGTGACCTTTCTGAAGACATTGGGGGATTTCTGCTACAGTGCCATATTTATTGTCCAAGGCTAACCCTCAATCACTTCCCCCAAGTCTTCAGTGGCAGATGCATCACCTTCACAGCTTCTTTCAGGGATGTTCCGTAAAGCACAAATAAGAAAATCAGTGCAAATCTCTCTCTGGGATGGAAAAGAAGCCCGTTGTATACTTGGACTTCAAATTCAGGAGGAGATGGTTTCCTCTCAGATGTGTTGGAACAGTCCAGCTCAGTAGAGAACAGCAAGTTGTGATGGGAAATGGAGGGAATTCAAGCCCTGTCAAGATAGTCTGGAACTACTGGAAATGCAGGAAACCTGCACTGGTGTTGAACAGCACAGACCGGGGGTATTTCCAACTCCCCAGGGACAGGGATTCCCATCAATTCCTCAGCTCTGGGAACGCTGATGGCTCCCATTCAAGCAGCCCTGGCACACTCACTGCAGCCCTGGCACACCCACTGCAGCCCTGGCACACCCACTATAGCCCTGGCACACTCACTGCAACCCTGGCATACCCACTGCAGCCTTGGCACAGCAGCTGTAGTCCTGGCACACTCCCTGCAGCTATGGCACACCCACTGTAGCCCTGGTACACACACTGCAGGTCTGGCACAAACGCTGCAGCCCTGGCACAGCCACTGCAGCCCTGGCACACTCACCGTAGCCCTGGCACACTCACTGCAGCCCTGGAACACCCACTGCAGCCTTGGCACACATGCTGCAGGTCTGGCACAAATGCTGCAGCCCTGGCACACATGCTGCAGGTCTGGCACAAATGCTGCAGCCCTGGCACACCCACTGCAGCCTTGGCACACTCACTGCAGCCCTGGCACAGCCCCTGTAGCCCTGGCACACTCACTGCAGCCCTGGCACACCCACTGCAGCCCTGGCACAGCCCCTGTAGCCCTGGCACACTCACTGCAGCCCTGGCACACTCACTGCAGCCCTGGCACACATGCTGCAGGTCTGGCACAAACACTGCAGCCCTGGCACATCCCCTGCAGCCCTGGCACAGCAGGCACCACCCAGCCCCAGGGCTTGCAGCCCCCTCAGAGCTCCCGGAGGCATTTCCAGCTCCCTCTGTGTCCCCCAGGGCAGGAGTCACTGTGATCTCGGCCCAGATGGCTCCCCTTGGCACCAGGAATACCACAGAGACGAACACAAAGTGAGCCCAAAGGCTCTTCAGGGGCCCAGTGTCTGCCAAAGCAAAGGATGCATCCCCTGATTGCCAAAGCAAAGGATGCATCCCCTGATTGCCTTTGGCAGCTCTGAGCAGACAATGTTTTAGCATTTACAGGTAACTGACTGCTGCCATTTCCAATACATTCACAGGAAGGATCTCGCTCATCATTAATTCCACAGCCTCCTATACATGTTCAAATGGTGCTGACATTTAGAGCATGCCAGCTCTAATACTGGCAACCCACACAGATGTCTGCATCTCAGCAAATGGAGCTCCACACTGCTGACAATGACTCTGGTCTTGAGCAATTAGCATTTGTCTTGGTAAGTAACATTTATGTGTGCATTACAAAATACATGGAAAACCAAAGGCAATTTTAAAGTCACTTTGCTGCCATTTCTGAGTATCAAAGAGAGTTTAAAACCAGTAGCTGTCTCAGCAGACATAGGTGGAACATGAATGGATCATCCTGGAGAAGATCTATAGATGCAAGATGGCAGGTGGGCTCCAGGAGCCACTGGGCTTTCTCCCTTCAAGGGGGAAAAATTCTAGCAGGATTTTCAGGGTGTACCAGTTTTGATTTAGGGTTTATTTTCTCAAGGATGTGAACTTGTCCAAAGACTGGTACTGTTCAGGCTCTAAGGGCACCAACAGACCTTCTTGTCCCTGTCCCTGCCTACACCTCGAGGAGCCTGTTCCAGCCCAGCCCAGCCCAGGGCCATCAGTGCCTGTCTCAGTTGTGCTGACTTGCAGCGCCCCACAGTCCTGCCCTGGCACAGAGCTGGCCTGATGTCCTGGCATGGCCTCAGATCTGCCTCATCACCACGAACCTGCCAGACAGCCCGGGCTGAGCCCAGCTTGCCACCCCGCCCAAGCCTGCCCTGCTCCCCTTTCTCAGGGATGATGGGACGAGTTCCTGGCCAGCAAACTCCCTTTCCAGTCTCTGAAGGAGCTGGTGCCCTGCTCACCTTTCTCAGGGATGATGGGACAAGCTTCTGGCCAGCAAACTCGCCTTCCAGTCTCTCAAGGAGCTGCTGCCCTGCTCTCCTTTCTCAGGAATAATGGGATAAGCTCCTGGCCAGCAGACTCCCTTTCCAGTCTCTCAAGGATCCTCTGCCCTGACTGCCTCCTCGTGGGTGCTGTGCAGTGTTGGCTTTGCTCTGGGAGAAAGGCTCCCTTGGAGAGGAGTAGCCTGCAAGTGTTTCACCTGAATCTTGGGCACTGGGACCACCTGAGTGCTCAGAGGTGACCATTTTACAGGCAGAACAAGAAGCCTTTGCTTCCTGACAGAGCAAGGAGGGTTAATAACGCCCCACACGCTGCAGAATGGCAGCTTTGGAGGGCATACTCCAGTCTAGTGCAAATAGGAAGTCAAAATCACCAGCACAGCCCTGTGTTGCAGAGGTCATGGGCAGACCCACTGCAGAAACAATTGCAGCAGCTTAAGATCTTGATTGCCCAGCAGCTGATTCAGACCATCTTTCTGCTTGTTTTCTCTTTTGTGTTACACTCCCCAGAAAAAAACCCAAACCCAAAAACTAGCAAAACCACCCAAACAACCACACAAGTGTTTCAGCAGTCAAACAGCCCATGTGGGGCTAAGTTTATGGTGAGGCAGCACAGCTGAGCACCTCCAAGGGCTTCAGCTTCCAGAAAGGGCTCACTTCTGCCACCACCGCTGCTGCCTCCAGCACCTTCTCAGCCCTTGCCTCTGCCCCAGCTCTGGTGCTCCCCAACAGCAAGATAAACCCACTCTCTACTGCCTGTAGCACCTCAGTCTTTCCCTCTGCCCCAGCTCTGCTGCTCCCCCAACAGCAAGATAAACCCACCCAGCCCCTCAGTGCAGGAGAAAACACAATGGGCCAGTTTTCCTCTGAATTAGCAAATAGAATTTGCCTGACCATGCTATCAGAGAGGCATCACAGCCACAACAAGGCACAGGGAAAATGGGACCACTCTCTTTTTGTAGTTGCAAACTGCTAGATAAGCTTCTCCACATTGTCCAAGCACACACAGAGGTGCCAGGCCCACCACTGGTGTGACTAAGGTGCAAGTTCAGGTTACACACTTGTAATAGCCTCCAACACAGGAGATGGAAAATAGGCAGCTTGGGGCAACCAACTATTAAATCCCCCAATTAGCTCCACCATATTTCAGTGCACTCTGACCTTGCAGTCATGTCAGGATGAAGCTGGTGTGTTTTATTGCACCTTTGCCCCAGGTCAGCAGTGCCGATGACAATTAAGGATTTGGTGCCTGACCTCCCCACTGTGCCTATTCAGTCACAAGTCCTTCCTCTGCAGAAAGGAGTCCTGAAGCCAAAGGTATGGCAATAGCCTGGGTGAATAAAAGAGTGAAATGGGAGGTAGGAAGAGGATAGCAGGGGAGGAGAGAAGGGAGACTAAACATTCACAGCTAACTGGCAGCCTATTTCTGAATCTGTTTTGCTTACACTGTGAGGACTTAACAGGTAAGTAATGATAATTAGCAACCAGAGTTATACTAATAAGATATTGTGAATTACTAGAATATGTATGAGTTAGGGTAAATGTTAAGATAATTGTAGACTTTTTGCCACACCACACTTCACCTCTCCACACATAATTTCTTTGCGTGTTTCAGGCCATCAGTTACTCCATTGTGGCGATTCCTTTCAGGCATGATGTCCTGCCACAATTTCTTCAGCAATGCTGGAACACTATTGTGGAATGCAGAGCCTCTTGGATGCAAGTTGACCTAAACTCATTGAATAGATATTCTTCTAAATAAAGGACTCCTGTCTGGTGTGACACAGCAAGAAAATTGAAAGGATACATATGAAAAAGTGTACACTATATTTTTCATCTTTTCCCCAACTGTCTACTGTATGGGATATATCACCTGGTATATCTTATGCTCTTTGTATCCTTTCATAGGTGTGATTGATAATAAATTAATTTTATAGTTTAGCAAATACACCATCTGAAGTTAAGCTCTGAAGTCAAAATAAAGATGTCTAACTGTGGCTTCTGTCTGAAAGTGGAAACCTCTTCGTCCTTCACCACTCATTTCAGAAGGAGTTGTTGGGGACTCAACATGCTTTTAAAAAGAGTTTAAAGCAGGGGTCCTAAATGTGATTTAATTTTTTAGCAGCATCTTCTTCCCCTTGCCATAAGGATTGGTGCCAGCTGAACGTTTTACAGGTGTGCACAACACCCTGAATAAACACATGCCTGCTTGAAGAAAAGAAAAATGAGGCTATGGGCTCTGGGGGAATTTTGTCCAAATGTGTGGACTCTGCACAGATACATTTCTACTTTTAGATCTGAAAAACGTGTAAGAAATCTTCATGTAATACCCACTCCTGCCCACCCTGCAAAGTGCAGCAGAAGGAGGCTCAGGAATTTACAGAGATACTCATTCTGTTGAACAAGAAATGTATTTTACCTGTTAAACTTGACTTTAAAGAGTTAGAGAAAATTTAACTTTCTAACTGTTGATGGTATTGAGGACAAGGAATTATTATCAGAATACTCTTGAGAATTGGGAGACTTCAATTCTGACACCAGCTCTGCCTGTAGGTGCAGAATTCCTTCTCCTACAGCCTTGTGCTGCAGCTCCCAAGTTTACACAAAGATTTTGCCCACATGGAAGTATCATACACCATTAAATCTGTAGCACAGCCCTCTTGTGGAAACTACATCGGGGTTTTGTGTGCAATGCGGTACTCTGTGGAGACTTCAAGCATTATTGCCCCCCTGGTCAGCAGAGGAGGACAGTAATTTGTATATGCTGACACAAAGTCCTGACAGAAGCCTCTAGACAAGGGATGATGCAAATGAGGAATAGCTGACAGGCAGCTTCCAAAAAGAAGGTTCGTCCTTTAAGGGACCAGAAACCTGTGGAAAACAGGAGGTCAAGTCCTGGACAGATATTTAAAACCCATATAGTATTTTGGGGGCATGATCCATTTTTGGGTTTATTAGTCCTCTTTCCATTAGCTTTTTAATCCAAGTGAAATATAATCCCAGTCAGTTCCTAGGGTTTGGCTGACAGACAGTAGCTTGCCAAGGCATGGCCCTGTGACTGTGCTCATCCTCTGCCCATGGTCTGCCCCAAGCCAGCAGCCCTCAGCTGGTTCCAAAAGCTTCATGAATGGCTCAGAAGGAAAGTTCTAGCCAGGTGGGGATTGGTCTCTTCTCCCAGGCACTCAGCAATAGGACAAGGGGGCACGGGCTTAAGCTCTGCCAGGGGAAATTGAAGTTG
>JAWWLZ010000082.1:49675400-49704922 GCA_035041345.1 Poliocrania exsul
AGTTCTAGACAGTGCTGAGGTCACCTCTGAGCCTTCTCTTCTCCAGGCTAAACACCCCCAGCTCCCTCAGCCTCTCCCCAGCAGCACTTGTGCTCCAGTTCTTTCACCAGCCTTGTTGCTCTTCTCTGGACCTGAATACTCATTCATACTGACTGAATACTCATTAACAGCCTCATCCAGCAAATTTCTAAGTGCTGACATACCAGGGGGCTCATTCTCTCAGAACTGGACCCTCTTTGGCTGTAATCCCCCCCTAAAAATGGCCCTAAAGTACCTTTTGAGAATTTGAGGTTTGAAATTCTGCTGTTATCATCATCCATTTCAATTGTGAATCAGTATCTGTTGACTTTTCCCCAAAGATCTCCCAATAAAGTTTGACTTACAAAAAGTTGTGGTTTTTCTGGCCAGTTCTGGTGTTTCTTTCATTCAAAGTCTGAATGTACCATATTGTGTAAGTAGTAAGTCATTGGAGGTGATGGCCCATGTGTGATTACTCAGGTTGGAGTGTTGGCATGTTGGTGGTTTAGTTCTTCTACATGAGGCCAACCTAAGGTTTTCAACACAGCTATGAATATGTGTGAGGGAAAAAACTCCTTTCCGAGCACTCCCACAAGAGTGGCCAAAGGTGGGGATACTGGAATGCCAAAGGTGGGGATACTGGAGTGCCAAAGGTGGGGATACTGGAGTGCCAAAGGTGGGGATACTGGAGTGCCAAAGGTGAGGATATTGGAATGGCCAACTAATCTTTGTTTCTCCTATGATTTCACAGTCTAAGCATATTCCAAGGAAAGCACTTAGAATTCCAACAAAATCAGCAGGAAACATTTCTCTCCCCAGATTACAGTGATCCTCACTGACAACTGCAACATTTCTATTACAAATGTGCACCCAGCTAATGCTGCAACCCTCTGGACAAGCACAGAGGATCCTGTCAGGTGTGTTACACAGAAATAATAGTTATTTCTACTGGGTGGGAGCCCTGGACATCTAAACCCATCCAAACAGCAAAAGAGAATGATGTCCCATGTTAATATTACAGAGCAGGACCAGTTGTTCCCCCCAGAGTCCATGTCCCAGCCACACTGGTAGAGTCTTGTCTTTAATCTAAAATTCAATGTAGGCACTGCTTCATTTGAAGAAATAATGACTTTGAATAGAATGTGTTTCTTCTGCCTTTTTCTCCTCCAGAAGCAAGATGTTGTGTTTCCTTGTCTCAGAGAGACACTCATCTCACAGAAAGCGTCATCCCACACTAAGACAGGGAGGGGGAACTTTGCTCCATGGTTCCTTCCTCTGCTAATTAGCTGCAACAGGGATCTTACAAGATTAACTCAGACCAGGTGCCAAAGTCGTTTTCGGAGTCACAGAATATTCTGAGTTGGAGGGGACCCACAAGGATCATCAAGTAAGTGCTAATGTTAGATAAAATGAATCCCGTTCTTCAAGCCCATATCCACAAACCTGCAGGAGAAATATAAAAAGGACTATCTCTCAGAGGCACCAAGACGTTTTCCTAATCAAAGCCCATGTGCTGTTCTCAGTGACAGAGCTCTGACTGATTTCAGTGGAACAGGAGCAATCCATGGAGTGCTTTGAGCCCAGTGGATGTTAAAAGTGATGCAGGTCAAAAATGCCTTGGAGACAATTTGGTCAGAGGCTTAACCTGCAGCAAACAGGTCAGACTGGATGGTGAGGGGAAAAAACTTCCGCAGGGCAACACAGGTGGAGAACTGTGCATGAGAGCCTACCTGAGCAACCAGGAATCATTGCAATGCCTGTGATTGTGTTTCCAAACAAGAACTGAATCACAGTTTTGACATTAAATTTGGTTTTTTGGGGGAGTGAGGGTGCATCTGGAAATTTATCACTGCAGAACATATGCAGGCATAGAAAGTGGGCAAGAGGACTCCAGGTTTCAGGAGCACAAGCTGTCAGATGTTGTGAAGATACAATAACATTTGGGATGCACTGACATTGGGGTGCACAGTTCAGACATCTGCTTACACACCAGGCTCTTAATAACTATGCTTTCCTTTTCTCTAATGCCATTCTGGCTTTCTCACTCATTTCCTTCTCTCAGTTCTCTGAGCTGTATTGCTTGAACTTTTTTCCCATTTTGTGTTTTGGATCATCAAGGTCTCAACCCTAAAGACATCTGAAGCAACTAGTTCTCATGAGCTATTATGTGAATAAAAGGTTGCAGAAATAAGGGGCTTTGCTTAAACATTTTCAAGGGTTTTTTAATTATTTCTCAGTGGAAAAACCATAATTTTAGTCTAATGAGCTAAGGCTTTCATTTTTTCTTGTGAGAAGGCCGCTCTGGCTGGGTTGTATATGAAGTAAAAAGGGACTGTGCCTGTGTGCACCTCCTGTGGTAACGTGTCAGTCAAGCAGTTCCTCCTATTTTCAGCAGTTGTTAGCCAAGCTTCACTCTTAACAGATCTAGAACTTGAGATAAGCTGACAGCTCAGTTGATTAAAAAACTTGGTTGTAATAATGCCAAGGTCATGGGTTCAATCCCCTGTGTGGGCCATTGACTTAAGAGTTGGACTCGATGATCCTTGTGGGTCCCTTCCAACTCAGAATAGTCTGTGATTCTGTGAAATTATTCTAAGACTGTTGGTGGAGCTTGTCATTCAAACAAAAAAAGAAAAAACATTGCTCCCAAGAGCATGAAAAAATACATTCAAATTATGAGTCCAAACTGGCCTTCATTGATTATTTAAGTAACAGAGCAAATTCTGTAATCAAAGGCCTGGAGGTGTCCTAGACCTACAGCATTTAAGTACCTGGTCTAAAGAACTCTGCACTACCTCATTTTGCTGTCCAGTGTAAATATTGGTGATGGTTTGTGATCCATCTTTGCATCATACTCACATATGGACACAGCTATAAACATTAAGTGTGGTCATCAGCCCCAGTTTTGGGATACACTGTCACGGTTTAGGAATGGTACTCCCCAATTTTTGACCTTGAAGCCAATGATTAGCAGAAGAGCAAAAATACTGTAAAGCCAGAAAACTGACTGTATGGTACAATCAAGTTTCTTTCTGAAGTTCTAAATGCTTTCTTAGAAAAATCCCCATAAATGAGTGACTTCACAAGAAAATCTAAAGGAAGGTGAACTCTTGGCATATCTTGCAATCACGGTTTGCACATATAGTTCATAACAGTTAATGACATTTTTCTTCTCTTCAATTTCACATAAAAAGATAAAAAGGAAAACTGCAAGGATTTGTCTATAGCATGATGGCTGTGGTCAATATCTTGCTATTTGCTCTGTCAATGCCATCAAAATATTGTTTAATAATTTAGAAGCAACCATGTCATTTTCTTCTCCAGTAGTAGCAAATTAGGCACTTACTAAATAATTGACAAAAATACTTAATTCTAGGGATGCCTCAAGGAACATACTATTAGCTGGTAGCTTTTAAAACTTTTCCTTGCATTACTGATTATATTTTTAAATTATTTTCATGACAATTCTTACCACTGTAGGAAACTTCACAACTTAATACTTCAACCTTGTTTGTAATAACTATCCACATTCTCTTATGAAAGTAGAGAGGAAATCATGCAGAGGACTAATGAAATGGGGGATAGAATTCACACAGGCAGGGATATGCACTTTCAGGGTCCCTATCATTATGCTTTATGTTTACATGCCTATTTCTGTGAAGTTAGTGAAAAATTAAAAATTCAAGGAGAAATTACAAGTTTAAAACAATTACAAATAATTTTTTCAAGCAGCTTGAAAAAGATCTAAATAATGCTGCAAAGGGTACTTATAAAAATCCTTGTGTAGAGCAGTTAGGCAGAGTTGCTCAGCAATAGGTTATGTTGGAAGAATGTCTGATATGTTTGATATGTTGCCCTCACTTATTTTTGCAAAAGCCTCTGGGAACAGAACTGGAGTAGATCCTATGAACATTTTAGCCAAGATCTCTGTGGCAGAGCTGATGATTCCCAGCATTTTTTTCTCCAGGGAAACAGATGTTGCTGAAGTGTTTATCATAGGAGCTCCAAGAACTGCCCTGAGAGCAGCTCCGGTGCTGGCACAACCTGCAGTGAAACATTCCAGAGGGTGCACAGGGGGTTCCTCAACTGGGCAGAACCCACTGAAGGCCCCATTTGCATTCCAGATCCACTTCCCAGGGGAGTATGTTGCCTGCCAGGGACCCAGGTTAAAGATGTGAAGAGAAAGTTCCCCACCCCAGTGCAGCCCTCAGGTCATTCTTGGTTTTTCAGGTGGGCAGCAATGAAGTTGCAACAGGAAGCCTGAGGACAATCAAGAGGGACTTCATGACCTTGGGACATCTGGGGATAGGATCAGGAGCAGAAGGAATGTTCCCAGGCAGTCAGCAATAGGACAAGGGGGCACAGGCTCAAGCTCTGCCAGGGGAAATTTATGTTGGAGATTTGAAGAAAATTCTTTCCACAGAGAGTAATCAGGCATTGGAATGGCCTGCCCAGAGAGGGGGTGGATTCCCCATCCCTGCAGGTTTTTAAGGTGAGATTGGCCGTGGCACTGAGTGCCATGATCTGCTAAGGGACTGGAGTTGGCCCAAGGGTTGGACTTGATGATCTCGGAGGTCTTTTCCAACCCAATCGATTCTACAATTCTATGATTCTCTCCTATCCTTCCAGTTGCAGGGTATGGTGAGGGAAGGAACAGGATGATCCAGCACATCATATCTGGCTCCCAGCTTGGTGTCACCAACAAGATTTGGGGGTTTCGGTCCTGGGTCAGTCTGCATGACTCCAGGGCCTGCTGGTGACAGCTGGGGCACACCAGCCTCCGTGGGGGAAAAGGATCTCTGTGGAGGAGTTAACAGGGCTCATGGGAAGGGCTTTTAAATGGATCTGAAGGAGGAAAGGGATAAAACCAGGCTCACTAGAGATAAGCCTGTAGGTATGTCTTGGTTTTGTTTTGGCTTCCCAGCCCCCAAGCTGCCCCTCCTTCTCCCTCCGCTCGTCAAAGCGGGGGGGAAAGAAAAGGGAAAAAAAAGCTTGAAAGAAACTGAATTAAGTTGGAATATATTTGTATTTTCTAAATGCTTACATATATATATATATATATATATACATATACACAATCTGCACCCAACATAGGAAAACTTCCAGGAGAGAAGGAAAGGGGAAGGGGAAAACAGGGACAACAAAGGCACAAACCAGAACAAATAGGTATTACTAGACACGCCCACCCATCCCCAAAGCAAACCAGTCCAACACAATCCTACCAACAACTCTCAGAAGAAGGCCAGCTCTTTCTCACACTCCACCTCTCTCACCTTCCTTCTCTCTGATCTCCGGCGTGGCTCTGATGAGGGACCATAAGCAGCAAACTCCCTGCTCCCAACCCTTGCTGGAACAAGAAGACCAGCCACTTCCTCTCTCCCACTCTGATATCCTCCCTTGTCACATGGGAGGGATAAAAACCAGGTGGGGAATACCCAGGAGATGAGCCTTTCCCTAGTTACACCTGGTTACCAGGGAAGGCCTGGATCAAAACTATCACAAGGCATGACCCCAATCTTGAGGGATGGTGTGCTAGCAAAGTCCTTCAGCCTGCTGTGTCCGTGGAGCTGGGGGATGGAGATTCCTGTAGCAGCAGAGTTGCAAGGGTCATTGATGTGCTGGAAACCTCAGGAGCACCTGAGAATGGCCACACAGGAGTCAGGCTTTGGCCCCTGCAAAGGGCAGCAGGTCAGCAGTCCAGCTGGGATGTGCCCACTCCAGTGCACACAGCACTGCCAAAAGCCAGGAGGAGTCCCTGTGCAGCAGGACAACCATGCCCAGGGAGGGGTTGGTTCACTCTCCCTGGAGGTATCTGAGGCACTTAGAGATATGGTTTAGTGGTGGCCTTGGCAGTGCTGGGTTAGTGGCTGGACTCAACGAACTTGAAGGGTTTTTTCCAACCTAAATGGTTCTATGATTCCATAATTGAACTATTCACTTGGAAATTATTCATTTTCATTTTCATCATTCCACATCTCCTGTTTCACTTCATTTAGTACATGTAGAATCATTTTTTTTCCTGGTCAATGAATCAGTTTTACAAGAAACTTGCTAGAAATAACTTTCTCCATAAAATTTGGCAACCAAGAGCCTTTGAGGATCTTGATTGTGTATACTAATTATTTTTTCTATCCATTGTTTCTGAGCAATCTCTGAAAAGAACTGGTTACCTGCTCTGCAGAGGCACTAATAGGAAATTAGGAGAATTAGTGCCTGCTCAAAGTAGGAAAGAATAGAGCAAGAACTCAGTTCCTTCCTGCTCTCAATTTCATCTGATTTATTTCTTTTCCAGTGTAATGCAATTGATTTTAATTCCACAGTGTTGTGGTTTAACCCCAACCAGCAACCAAGCCCCACACAGCCACTCACTCACTCCCCCACCAGTAGGAGAAGGGAGAGAATCTGAAGGCTAAAAAGCCAGAAAACTCATGGGTTGAGATAAAGACAATTTAATAGGGAAAGTAAAAGCCACAGACACAAGCAAATCAAAATGAGGAATTAGTTCAGTGCTTTCCCTGGGCAGGGAGATGTTCACCCATCCCCAGGAGACTTACCTGGGAAGATAAACACCATCACTCCAAACAACCACCCCCTTCCTCCTCCTTCCACTGCTATTTTATACACTGAACATGATGTCATATGGTGTGGAATATGCCTTTGGTGGGTTTGGGTCACCTGTCCTGGCTGTGTCTCCTCCCAGTTTCCCACACACCTCAAGTCTTCTCTCCAGAGCACAGTGTGAAAACCAGGAAAGGCCTTGGCTCCGTATAAACCCTGCTCAGCAATAACAAGGACATCTCTGTATTCCCAGCCCTGTGTTCGGCACAAATTCCAAACACAGCCCCACACCAGTCACTGTGAAGAGAATTAGCTCTTCCCCAGCCAAAATCAGTACACACAGTAAAGAAATCACTGCTCTGCTCATGGCACAGAGCTGAGCCCTGCCCTCCACACTGTGAAACACTTGGAACCTTTCCTGGAGGTTTTTAACCTGAGATTGGCCGTGGCACTGAGTGCCATGATCTGGTAAAGGGACTGGAGTTGGCCCAAGGGTTGGACTTGATGATCTCGGAGGTCTTTTCCAATCAATCCATTCTATGATTATATGATCCTATGAACCTGTGAAGCTCTTTTCTTGAAAGCTCAGGTATTTGTGTTTCTTCTGCTCATGGCTTTAGCTGTCCTGACCAACTGCCATGAAAGTGAAGGTGTGTTAGCTCTTACTGTGTTTTTTAAAAAGAAAGAAATTGTCTGTGCTTAAAAATGATGGTCTCTGAGTGGCACCAATTACAAGCCTTGCCCCTCACACCTTATTGAGGTAATGAAGTGGAACCAGGGCGAGTTGCCACCTGCTGCTGTGGGGCTGTAGGCCGTTTACTGCAAGACTAAGTTAACCGGTCAGCAGCACATCTGCTTTTCCTGTGATCTGTGATGCCTGTAATTGCCCAATGCAAAGATATAAAAGTGTTATTTTAAGATGAAGAAGGAGAATTCGCAGCCAATTGCTGGAGTCAGCGGAAGCTGGCAGGGAATCTCTGGCATGGCCCTTCCCAAAGCTTTCCTACATTCCACCCTTGGCTGGGGTCTTGGAGGAAAGCAGAGCCCATATTTCAAGAAGACACTGTGGTCTCAGCCTTGTAGGTTGCAGAAAGAAAACTTGCAGTGATTCTACAGGTTAGCAGGGGTGGGACAGAGGCAGCATTTCTTAGGACTGTGTTTTTCCCATGGGCTCATTGAAGTGCCAACATTTGCCACAGCAGAGCTCAGCTCCAGTGGATCCCTAATAGCAACTCATCATCACAAAACACTCAGGAAGAAGTCAGAACTATTACTAAGATTTAGAAATTAAGCAGAAGTATTTTTATTTTAATTCATCTGCTTTTAATTATTTTTCTAAGGAAAAGGTTTACCTTATTAATAAGGCATGTTTTCATGTAACATTTCAAATGCAATCCCTGCTGTAGATCTGTCAGAAACTCCTGTGGTTATAATAGAGAATCCATTTTGGTTTGGGATTGCTTTTGGGGGGAGGGTTTGCTTTTTTGGGTTTGTGTTGCCAATACAGACCCTGGGGAAAATACACAGAAAATTGAGAGTTTAAAATAGTGACTTTGTAGGGGTTTATGAGATCCTCTTGGAGGGGAGGTATTACCTTTCACACTTACAGAGTTTTAGTTCCAAAGATATGAGCCTTCTCTTTAAAGACAAAATGTATTTCCAGGAATCTCAGACAGTGGCCTGATTTGAAAAGGTAAAGATGAATCTGTGAGAAAATTCATCCATGTTAACAACACAACTTTGCTCTTATCATCTACATATGTTATGCATCCACCTTTAGCAACAAAAAAGTTGGACAAAAGCTGAGAATGAATTATTTCAGTGTGATTGTGCTATTCAAGAAAACATAAGATAAATATAATAATTGGTCTGTCACTGCAAAAAGTATCTTCTATACTGTACAGCTGCCTGTGAATAACTTATCTCTCTCAGACAAACAGGTAGGAAATATTTGTCTTATTCACTGTAACAACTGAGAGCCAAGGAAGTTTGAAAACAGAAATAAATATAACCACTCCCTTAGATGTGTTTTTTATAGGAAAGAAACATGAGTAGTATGTAAGTTGGACTTTCATGTGCATGCAGGAAAGTTTCTAAGGGAAGTTGAACTGAAGAGATTAAGCCACAGTCGTTTTTGTGTCTGCTTTAGAATGGTTTCCACAGGAGAGGCCCAGTTGAGGTGTGAAGTTCGCTTCTCTCCTAACTGGTGGAAAAGTGACAGACCACTGTCAGTGTGGGAAGCAGTAGATCTGCTCAGAGCACTGGGTTGAACAACAAGGTAAAGCATGTGCTAAATAACAATGGTCCAGTCAAATAAATTAATTAAGAAGCTAGTAAGACACTTTAAAAAGGCTGTAAATGAAAATACCATAGAAAGGACACTTGAAAAAAAAATAGGTTTCTTTTGCCTTTTTAGAACAACAGCATAACTTTTGGGGGAGCTCATCTGGTTTGCCCCCCTGCACACCCTCAAAGCAGGGACAGCTACTGGCTTTGAGAAGCAAGTATGCAGCTATTTGGTGACATTTTCAGAAGTACTTATATGCTTGGGAACCATTTTTTTTCTGTAATTTATTATTGCACTGTCTGGTTCTTTTTTTGTGTCCATCCTCCTGACTTCAGTAGTAAAAAAATAAAAGAACAATGTGGAAAAGGAAAATCTAAGGCTGTTCTCATTATGTGAAATTACACTTTTATTATTCTAGCATATATTTTCTATAAAATATTTTTGTTTTTCTCTATTTCAACATTTCCTGGATAACTGAGCCAGAGGTGGTTTCAGCTGTTACAGTGGGTCAGATCGTACTGACCATATTATCACTCCTTGTTTCCCTCACCACATTCATTCTCTCATGCCCAAAAATGAAAAATAAACAAGTTAGAAAGAATTAAGCCTCCCACCCTTTGGGAATATAAGCATGCAGCTTGTTCATTGCACTGAAGTTATTTCAGAGTAGAAGGTTAGAAGCTCTCAAAGTTCTTCTTGATAATAAATCCAGAGAGAGAAAAAACTGGTGGCAAAGTCTTCAGGGACACTTGTGACAGACAAGGGGAATGTAGCAGGCAGTGAGGGACATCTCACAAATATGGTAGAAGTAATTAGAGGAAAATCAGGAGAGACCAGGAAAAAAACTGGTTATGAGAGGGACCAGTAGTCCCTGCCAATAGTAGCCAAAATATTAAAGCAGACAAAATGGACAAGAAGTTCTGGGATCTGGCCATGAGGAGGACTTGAGTGACCTTTAGCAAGAACAAACTCCTCATGAGTGCTGGGTTCACAATTAATGAGACATAAATGAGAGAAAAAACAGGAAAAGCATCAAGGATTGAAGTGACTAGATGAAGAGGAAGGGTTGTCTGAACAAGGCTGGCAGAAGCACTGTACATATTTAGGAAGTCAAAACATACCTTTTTGAGGTAGTTGCTGTACCAGGGTTGTTGGCTGCCTTATTTGCCATTTCTGCCTTCTATGGCCCAATGAAAGCAGAGCTGGCAGGACAGGAACTGGGTAGAATCCACTAGTGAAGGCAGATGCTAAATGACAAGGGAACAGAAAACCCCTGAGGATTATTGAAAACACACGTAGAACGTCCACTCTATCATATATTTTGCAAATAGTCTTGCATGAAAGCCACAGCTGGATTTGTGTTTGCCCATAGAAAGGAGAAATAGCACGCTTCATTTCCAAGCAGGAACTGGGAGCATCAGAAGTCACACAGAGTACATCATCTCGTTACAATACAAATCTTTGCCCCCCACCCACCAGTGTTCCCTGTTCCAGTAATCATTTGTAGTGAAATTCCAGGGAGAACAACTAATAGAATCACAGCAGTACACCTGCATTACAACAGGAGGGTACTGTGATAACCAGAGGAGAATTTAAACAACTCAGGATTAAGTGATGCCCTGGCTGTTCTAGTCCACACAGAGACCTCTGTGGACTTGGGCAATTCTGGTTTCAAAATGAACTACCAGTTCTCTGAGTAGAATAATGCACTATTGGCTCATGAAAAAAAGGAGGATTGCTGATGCTGTCCCAGCTAGAGGGTCTCACTGCCAGTTTTGCCATCCATTGATATCCAGTGTGACAAAAACATAAATATGGCTTCAATTGAATGGTCACATGTGCGTCTAGGCAGATCAGGCAGAAATAAGAAACACACTGGATACCATCAGGTATGGTTTGTTCTGCCTGTGCTTTGGAGTACTGGAAGGTGGCACCTGTTCAATCAATCCTTGCTCTTTACAGAATCTGTTGATTGGGCAAGTTGCAAGGGTCATTTTTATAGATATAATACATGGGGTACTAGGCTCTGTGTCTGCTGCTCTCAATGCCATGTTACCTTACAGTTAAAGCTGAACTACTGGTGCTGCATTGTGCTGGTTTAAAGGTAAAGCAGCAGGAAAAATGAACCCAAGTCAGAGTTACAATTTAACAAAAATGTTATAATAAATACCATGATATAGAGAAAAATTGGTTTTAACCTACAAAGAATAGATGTAAAACCCAGTACCCTGTGCTGAGCCCCATGTGGTCCCCCTGAGAGCAAAGTAAAAGGAAAGGAAAACCTGTTGGTGAGGATGATGGCACAGTCTGGTCGAGAGCAGTGGTCACAATCCTGTCGAGGTTCTGCTCCTCCTCTGGATCCCACAGGTGGTTCCAGAAGTCCCCAAACCCCAAGATTACCTGTGCTCAGGTTGAGGTGGGAACACCCAGTACCTCCCTGAAGGCAGGGAATTCCACAATGGGTGATTTACTCTGTGAGTCATGGGGTATTTTTGGAATCTGATGGTCTGGGTCATTGCAACTGCCTATTGTGCCAGTTCCCAGTGGCCCATGGGCAGATATGGCCCCTCAGGCTGGGTGTGAAGTTGCTGATGCCTCCCCAGAGGGGAGTTATCACAGCTGAGTCACTGGTGGGAAGACAGAAAACATTCCCATGCCTCCCAGGGTTCTGTAACACCCACCCTGTATCCTGAGGGGTCAGGTGTGCCCTGGGCATCTGCTGCAAATGAGCCATTGTTAACAGTCCCTCAGAAGTGACACAGAGGGTGTAGAACACACAGTTTTGGTCACACCCACACAATGATAAATTGGTCCCTGTCCCTGTAACTGGGACATGCACCTAAAGGGATGCTTCCAACCCTCCTCATGAATGTAAACCCAGGATACCTCAGTAGGCTACAACTAAAAATTCTCCTTTTTCCCTCTCCGAAAAAAAGATAAGGCCTCATTGGAATAGAAGATGAGTAGACCAATGTACCTGACATGAACCTAGATATTCATAAAAAACATTCTCAGTACACTTCCCACAAGATTCAGTGACATTTTTGTGAAAAACAGAAAAATAAAACTATATTGCAAATATTCTTTTGAACTGAAACACTGTCACTAATTACCCGCTAATGTGAGGTAAAATTTTCACATCTGTACTCTTGGCTGATTCTATTCCTCAGCTTTATCATTGAGTTCTTGAGTGTATATTCATGGAAAGATCATGACCCAATGGTGACCAATCTATATAAAAATTGGTTCCTGTGTCATGTAAGTCTCAGGCAGCTGATGGCCTAGCTCCATTTGTGGTGTTTACTACAATGACATCAGTGCAGACATTTCCAGGAAAAGTCCCATCCTGTTTCAGTACCAAGTCTGGGAAAATGTCTATAAGAGTGTCAGAAAACTCATCACTTACTTAGGTTCCCTGGCCACATCACAGAAGTTGGCTCCTTCAGTTTTTAATTTCTTTAGAAAATCAGCAAGTCCAGCTGCCATGTAAATGTTCTAAAAATCAAAGCTGGAGCGCAAATGGGTTTGGTTTAGGATATAGAGAAGTTTAAATTTGTCATAAATAGAGCAAAATTGGGAAATGCACCCCTAAAGTGATGCAGGCAGAACAATGGCACTCAGAGGTAGAATTCAGAACAGACAACACAAAAATACCTTTATTTTCTTTTTAAATCTGATACTGAATGTACAGTATAATACTCAAACTCTTGTCATGTCTAACAAGACATACAGCTGTGTCATGCAAATTTGCCTACCAAGTTCTTATCCTGAGTGAGGCAGAGCTGAGTTTCTGACTGCTCGTGAAAGGCCTTGACAGATTTCAGTTCCTTCTGAGGCAGTTTTCTGTCAGAAAACTGGCAGAGAAAACAAAAGCCAGCTGATCCTTGGCCATTCCTGATAATTTCTCCATACATGTAAGGATTTCCAATGGCTTTACAGTTTCTCCAGTGTCAAGGACATATCAGAACATTGTCTATCCCTTGGCAATTTCTTCCTCCCCACTAATCTATCAAGAGATAGTGGAAGTTCATGAAGCTGGGAATGAAACATGCATATACAGGTGCCATGGCTTTCCAAATTCTCCAGCCTCTCTGTAGGGCTGTCAGATGAAAGGAGATTTGAAATCATGCCCCTTTAAAGCCTTTTAAAGAAATATTTCCTATTATTAGTGAATTCTTAGAGATTTTCTGACATTCCCACAATTTAACATTGCAGTTCCTTAAGCAACACTGCCTTTAGCAGAGATTTGGACCCAAAGAAAATCAGAAGCAAAAATAATAGCAATGTTCTTTTCCAGGTCAGTCTCCTCCCAGCTGCTCAAAGGAAATTATTATGTGGCAAACACAGCAGAGAAGCCACCATGCAGGAAGAGACTATCTGGTAGCTCAGGACTGAACTGTGTGTTTGTGGTTTATAACAGAGGCTGACAAAAACCATCCTGGAACTGGTCCCTGGCCATCTTTCTACCCCTTTTCCTCTGTTTCTGTTTATGAAGTTATGTGATAGCAATACAGTTCTCAAATGTGCTTTACTCTGCCTTGTACACAATGACAACTGAGAGCTCTTCTCTGATTAGCAAGCTGTGCTGGGAGTGCACTCGTGTGGCTCCTCTGTGCTGAAAGCCACAGTCTCATCTTGCAGCATCTATTTCTGAGCCGCTGCTGACTTCATTTTTCCAACACCTACTTAAGGCTCAGTGTTTACCTTGCAGATTAGAGGCAGTTCTCTCTCCATAATTCAGCATTTCAAGGGCTCTTTGTACCTTCTTATGTACCTGTGAGAGCTATGTTAGTGATACCTTCAGCTTTATTGTGGGCTGCACATACATCTCTCCCAGGTATGTTACCTCCGTCCTACAGGGTTGAGGTTTGCTTTAGCTGAGTTCTGATTCTCTGTGCCTCCAGCTATGCTCAGCTAGTGTTTTTCCCAGATCAAAACGTCATTCCATTAAACCTTCATGCCTTCCATCCCATCAAAATATTGATGAATTTTCCCAGAAAACACCCTGGGAGCTGAATATATGCCAGTTCCACTTGCTGTTTTTGCCGGACTCAAACTTTGAGCTCTGCAGGACTTTCTGCCTCAGGTGGCTCATAGTGGTTTGGATTTTCTGATGTCTTCAAGTTCAGAGCACTGACCATCCTCCACAGTATTACTGTGCACTGGTTGATTTTCTTTGCCTGCTGAACTCAAAATGTTTCATGAGGGTTTAATTCTAAGTTTTTCTGTAGTAGCCCCCAGAACTTTTTGATTCTGCTCACAGACTCACCTCCTGCTGGGAACACATCTAGTCCTTAAAAATTGCTCTTTGGTCTCCGTTCTGTCACACACTGTTCTCTAGTTTCATCTTCAGTCTGTATTTTTCACTGTTTGTAGTTGTGTGGTGCCATACTCTTCAAATTTCCTTGTAACAATTGCAGCATTACTTTCCTTCTGTCTGAGTTACATGGAAATTATTTGCATATAAAGCACTTCAAAGACAGCTATTCCAGAAATAGGGCAACCTTCTAACTGATTTCCTCTGCTGCTGGCATCCTGATGTAGATGCTTGCCAGCACAGCGTGACAGGCTATTTAAAACTTCCTGCGAATTTTCCAAATCCCCAGAGAGTTTTGGCTCCAATGAAGCTTTTGGTTGCTCCGTTCTTTCACTCCAGCTCTTTTCTTGTTCCATTTTCCAAAGACCACGAGGTGATCAGCAGTCATTCAGAGCTTGTCATTCCCACTGGAGTTCTGGTGTTTGATTGTTTGTGCCAGCTGCTTTGTGCAGTCAGAGGAAGCAAAGCATGAGAACCCTCACCAGATGCCACAGAGGAACACACAGCTGCTGGCACGAGGGGACAAGTGACAAAAGTCACTGGGAACTCTGGAAGGAAGCAAGTAAGGAATGGCAGCTCCCACTGGGTGATGGAGAATGCAGGTGCTCAGTCCCTGGCTCTGGCACATGCCTTCAAATCAGTAAAGTGTGCAAACCTTGGTGCCTGCTCTTGCACAAACATCAGATCATTTCTTATCTGAAAGACACCTGATTTGCAGCTCATGCTCTTATCAATACCAAAGAGCCAGATATGCAGGAGCTGTGGGCTCTGACAGCCACGACCAGCCTCTCCTGGAGCCTCCCCACACCCTCTGACCATTGGCCCAGGAGCCCTATTTCAGTTCAGCTCAGCATACCCCCTTGTTCCTTAGGCTGAGTCACAAGAGTGCCTGTCTCCACTGCTGAGTGTGGCTTTGATTCCTGGATGAAGCTGGATGTGTGTAGCAGGGAGGTGCCATCCAGCCCTGCCTTCTGGATGGACCAGAGGCCCCCAGAGCAGCCTTTTTTACAGCCCTGTTTCTGCCCAGTCCCTGGGCATGGCTGAGATCCTCACCACGCCAGAGGTGGCTGAGATCCTCACCACGCCAGAAGCTGTTGATGTTTCCAACCCCCAGCTCTGCTCACTTGGTTTGAGCCCTGTGGATGACACCCTGTCAGGAAGGTGCTGGGCTGCTCCAGGGTCACTCACTGCTCCTGGCGTGGCTCCTGGCGTGGTGTAGCCCTGCCCATGCTGCTCCCTGACAGCCCAGTCTCCTCTCCCTGCAGAGAAGAGCAGCCTCACACCAGGACAGCTCCTGGTAAGACAGGCGCGAGTTGTGCAGGTGGGTCAATGCAAGGAGTTTTAGCTCTTATGGCATGGCCCTGGATCTACGCAGGTGCCAGACAATGCACATTTCCACCTGTGCCTTTTCAATGAAAAGACCTGAACTTACCTCATTAAACGGCCCAGAGTGAGACTGGCTGGTCTGTGCTTTCCCACCCTTATACCACAGGGGAGTGTGTCCTGAACACGTTCAGCTCAAACACTTCCCAGCTGGTGTGTGTTGAGTTGAGACACAGCAAAACCAAAACCAGCAGAGGGTGTCACTGAAGGAATCAGGAAGGCAGAAGTTCTGCCACAACTTTCACAAAGCCAAAACTTTATTCTGAAGTCCCCAGGGAAGCCTGTCAGGTCTCACTGCACAGGCACAGAAAGGGAAGAGAGCAAGAGGCTGTCCTTGATGTCCCAGCATCTGGAGAAGTCATACTGAGGACACTGAGAGCAAAGGCACAGCATGTGCAACACATTTTTTTTGGAGTGCGGAAGGATGTTGCAGTAGACAGACTTCACATGTAACAGTGTCCTGCCCGAGGCTCCTGCTGGGATGTTTGTCCAGCAGGGAGAAGTCACAAGCAGCTAAACAGCCATGCAAGAGGGGAAGAAAAATCATACTTCTCGTTTCAAATATCACACCTGAACACTCAGTTACAGAGCTGCAGAAACAGTACACACAGGAGCAGTGGAATCCCGCACTCAAACACAACATGTTCTGCTAAGGGGGGTCCACAAGGAACTTTCCTGTGACAAGGAGTTAAAGGCAATCATGCCATTCCAGTTAAGAGATTTTACATGAGGTTTGCTGCACAGCCACGTGAAACACTTCACTGAATGTCAAAGGAACTCATAATTATTTTCCAGTTTGTTTCTAATGTAGGAATGTATTTTGCAGGTATAATTATCTACAATATTGCTGCATCCAAATAGGACACAGGGATTTCCATCTGATGATAAAACCTCTTAATATTTCTCTAAAGCATTGGTTGAGCCAGCCTTTTATCACAAGCAGCAAAACTTGGTGAAAGAATGATATAGGTAGTTTTTGTAAGATTTCCCTGTATGTTTTTTCACTAATTGAGGACTTTGTGAAATGCAAACTTTTCTGTTTCCTTTCTAAGTCAATTCTCATCTGGAAGAAAGTTTTAATTCTGAGTTTCTAAAATAGGCATTGAAATCTCTGTGAGTGATTTTGTTTAAAAATAGAATTAAAAGCAGTTCTGTCCTTGGGCAAAAACGATGAAAATGTTACTGTACCTCTATCTGTATTGAAAAAATAAAACAGACAAAAAAACCCCAAAAGCACCACTAAAATACCCTATCTACAGATATTAAAATAACTGTAATCTATTAACACTGTTATTAGATGGGTCTGTGTTTTACAGTTCTGCTCCTACAGGGAAACAAATGGAAGACAATGCAGTGTAACTGCTGTACTGAGTGAATGCATTTCTGAGTTATTCAAGTTAAACTCAGATTTTTCACTCCTTTCCTTGTCCCTACTGGTATCAAGTTCTTATGTCAAGGACCTCCTGTGTACTAACAACAAAACAGAAAAGCTGTAGTGACTTTTAATTGACTTATTTATCATAAGTTCCTATGAAATAGGCAGAGTGGGTGGTTTCCTCCCTCTGCTGCTTGTCTTTATAAAGATTCCCATCCTAATGCTTTCCATGCAAATACCACAGTTTTAGTATATAAAGCTATTTTTATGCATGTCTGCATGGCATTACATCTTTACCAGTTGCAGAAAGCTGTAATTTTTATTATGGAGGGTTTTCTACATTGTAGCCCATAGAAATAATCTGTGCAGAAGGCAAAAGCCTCTTGAAACACAACACAATCACCAAGTAAAGACTTCATTCCATGGGAACCTGGTGAGCAGCTTCACACAGGTCCTCTGAGGAGCAAGTCAAAACCTGATTTTTAATGTGGTGACATGAATTAAAAAATCAAATTTTTCATTTTTTTGTGACAGTGAGTGAAGTGCCAAACTACACTTTGTATTACACTGGAGATCAGGTGCCTGAAGAGACAGCACCGTGCTAATAGAGGGGAAACAGAAACACAGTTTATGATTCATTTGTTGATCTATCTATCATAGAGGGAAAGAGAACATAAGAGTTAGTGCAGAGGACATGGAGATCAAAATTCCCATTTATTTTCCACCAGAGTTCAGGGTAAGAGACTTCTAATTCTTGTTCCCTGCTTTAACTTTCAATTTCCTACATAGGGTTCAGCAATTTTTTTGTTTTGTTTCTTTGCACGTTAAAATCCGCCTTGAGACTGAAATTACTGTTATCCCTGAAATATCTCCCAGATAAAGTTTTAACACAAGACCCAAAGCAGGGAACAAAGGGGCTTTCTCTGACCTAGGCTGACCTCTCTACCACATTTTTTCCAGGATATTAAATAGCCACATAAATTACTGGTATAAAACAGCTTAATATTTTCTTCTTCTTTCTGAGTGCAACAATTTTAGTCATTCCACCTGTATAATCTCAGATTATAGACCTTTCTCACAGAGATCAGAGGGAATGCTCAGCATGTTTTCCTCACTCTTCAGTGACAATTGCACAGAACTGGAGTCAACAGAGTGCTTGATCCCAAGTCTTACAGCATCACCTGCTGTTCAAAAGCTGAACATCTAACAAATTCTGTTCGGGTAAGCTGGGGAAAAGCCCATTGCCAAGGCCTGTATGAACAGGATCCTGCATTACTGAGGGGCCGGAGTCCAGGAAGTGCATAACACTTGCCAGCCCAGGTGTTTGTTCCTTTGGGTCAGCCTTCCACCATTACTTTGGTAAGGCTAAAACCCTGTGCAACCAAAAATTCTTCATCCCCAGGCTGAAGAAACTGTAGGTGCTGCTTGGCTCTCTGCCTCCTCCATCGTGTTACTGTGAGGTGTGTTCACTCTGGGATCTTTCTGCCCAAAGAGAAGTTTTCAGTGGGACAAGCACCAGCCTAAGGATAAAAGTCTTGGGGCAGATTCTGCTTGCTGTGGCTGACTGGCACAGACATAGACAAAAATCTTTGTTGATCCTGAGATTAGCTCAGTTGGTTAAAACTTGGTTGTAATAATGCCAAGGTCATGGGTTCAATCCCCTGTATGGGCCATTGACTTAAGAGTTGGCTCAATGATCCTTGTGGGTCCCTTCCAACTCAATAGTCTGTAATTAGTCTGTGTGGATTCCCTCCTCTGTTAAATATAAAGTAGGCAGTGCTTGGACTTGGAGGATCTACAGGTCCTAGCTCTGCCATTCACCAGCTGGTGAATTTTGGTCACTGTCTGGTTCCCCTGTTTCCCTACCTATAAGGTACAACCAAGAGTTCCTAGTTTGCTAAGAGTAATCCAGCTATATATTGGCCCTTTGCTAACTCTCTGGGGGGTGTGAGAACTCAAAAAGAGTGAGATGCTCAGGTAGCCAGGCTCTGGAGAAGTCTACCTGCATTTGATATAAGAATCTCTGCAGGTGGACACATTTCAGTCTGTCCCTGCAGAAAGCCCTCCCTATGCCCTGGACACAGGGAAAGGCTCAGACTGCATTCAGTTCAGTGGCAGTCAAGGACAATAAATCCATGAGATGGGTCAGAAAGATCTGACCTAATGAACACTGTTGTCATGTCACTAGAGATTCTGAGAAAAATGTTAAATGCAATGCTTCTTATAATGTAATGGATTAATGTATGTATTTAAGTGAATTATCCCTTTTTAAGAGACATGCAGGATAGAATTAGACAAATAAGAAATGCTATTTTTCTGCTTACCAAGACTTTTCTTTGCACCATATTATATGAATTGTTTTATCTCATTAGCTTTCATTTCTTCATGGCATATCACCAATAAGATCTTCCCATTAGTATCTCCTGCTCAGTATTATATAAAAAGAAAATACGTGTCTTTGCATTTTCCATTGCTGTTGCACCACTAACTAGTGGTTAAACTACAAAATTAAATATTCTTGCTGGATCCTGCCAGTTAGCATCAAAAGACCTCAATGTTTTCAGTCTGTATGTACTACCTATAGTCAATGCCCCAGAGCACTAAATATTTTGTCCAGAGTCCAAGTGATGGTGTCATCGATTTCCTTCTGATGTCAGCAGTCCTGTTCTTAACTCCAGTAAAATCTGCTGAAGGGATTTTGATGTAAGAAAGCAGCTGTGCAGTCACTGTGTCTGTACTGCACATTTTGATGCTTTGACCGTGCTGGAGGCCAGGGAAGTGTTGCATTGCTCAGTTGAGGATGTAGGACCAAGACACAGAAAAGCTGGGCCTCTGTGGGGTGTTAGTAGAAAGACTAACCAATGACAGAATCCAGCATGTTAGTTATCTTGGTGATCTCCATTTCTGCAGCAGTACTCTGCTTCCATAAACACTGAACGCATCAAACAAGACTTGTTATTCATGCCTTCTTCAGTCAAAGGGGATTCACTTGAAAAGCTTCCTCACATCCCTTTGTCTTCAGGTCAGCTTATTGCTGGTTGGTTGGGGTTTTTTTTGCTGACCCCTTAAATTCTCTACTTAATACTGCATTTGCCACCACACAAACACAGTTACATAAATCTCTTCTTGAGTCTCTAAGTCTTGTGTGGCACACTTGCATTGCCAAAGAGTTTGGCTCTCTGTCATTGTTCTTGTTTCTTGGTTATCCTCAGTGTGTGTCTTAGTTCAGCAAGCCAGGACCAGTTTATCACTGTGTGAGTGTGACCAAAGCTGTGTATTCTACACCCTCTCCGTCATTTCTCATGACCTGTTAATGGACCATTTGCAGCCGCTGCCAAGGGCACACTTGATCCCTCAGGCCACAAGCTGGGTGTAAAAGAAGCCTGTGAGATAAGAGCTGTGATAACTCCCCTCTGGGGAGGCATCAGCACCTTCACACCCACCTGAGGGGTCACATCTGCTCATGGGCCATCAACGATTTCAAAATGCCCCATGATTCACAGAGTCAGATCACCCAGTGTGGAACTCCCTGATCTGGGGAAGGCACCGGGCAGTCCCACCTGAAACTGAGGGGATATAATTTTGGGATTTGGGGACTTCCAGAACCACTCATCGGATCCAGAGGAGGACCAGAACCTCGACAGGACTGTGACCACCACTCTCGCCCAGACTGTGCCATCATCTGCACCAACAGGTTTTTCCCTTCCTTTTACTTTGGACTCAGGGGAACCACATGGGTCTCAGCACAGGGGCCAACAAACACCACTGTGTTTGTGCCCCAGGGGGCTGGGTTATACTTCTGGGTTTTGTGGGTTAAAACCAATTTCTCTTTGTGCCATTGCATTATTGTAATATTCTTATTAAATTGTAACTCTGACTTACAATCTCTTTCGTGGTGGGGTTGTTTCTCCTTGCCTCAGTATCAAACCAAGCCCATTTTAGTGAGATTTAACCTGAATCATAAGAGCACTCTTATTTTCCTGCAGCTCTGCAGGCTCCTTGGCTTGTGCCCATGTGCCTATTGCTGTTTTGTAAGTCATTAAGATGATCTTTACTCCCTAAATGACAGCAGAAATCTTTTGATTCTCTTTGTGCACATAAGAGGACACAAAACAGGCCTGATTCTCTTCCTCTGCTGAAATTCATTATCTCCAGAGAATGACTCTTCCGTCCTTCCCCACTGTAATACACCATTTGCCTTTATACAGTCTGGCACCTGATGCCCAGCAGGACAGATGGAATTTGGTATTCCACACAGCTCTCTTCCACTCTGCAAGTAGACATTCAGCAGACCCACATGGCTCACACTGCTGCTTTCACATCACGAATCTTCTCTCCTTTCAGCACTAATGGGTTCAAGCAAATTGCCAGGTCTAAATGACACAAGGTTCTTCTTCAGTCTTCATGAATTTCACCAAGTGTGTCCCTGCTTTGAACTTGAATGAAGAGAGGGAAAAAGCAGAGCCACACTTAGAACAGGCCTGTCCTTTTGCAGCTAAAGCAACCGAACTTTATTAGGAGGCTGTCAGAACAGAGAGACACATTCAGGAGATTACAGCTGCCCAGGTCAGCAGGAGAGAGCACAGCAATAAAGAAGACAGATGATCTGTGGTGCTCCTGATTGTTGCTGCTGCATCAACAGAGGTGTTTCCATCACATCCCATTGTCCTGGAGGAACTGCTGAATGAGGAGTGACACTACCCCAGACAATGCCCTGTGGGACACAGGTGGGGACAAATGTGCCCCCTAAAGCCTCTCTAAAACACTGAGCTGCCTCATCCTTTGTGGTCCAGCAGGGACATTTTTCCTGCTATAACCCTACATGTGAAAAAAACATGTTACAGCAAACATTATGCAGTCACTTACTGCTCAGACCAGTCTCTTTCATGCTCAGTTAGAACATATTTGTTATCCCAAGAGTTCTGAGAGACACACTGCAATCAAAGACTCTTGCAGGAAATTTCTCCTTTAATAATGATCTTGCTTCCTTTTTTCTGCTCTCCTACAATGAAAGAAGTGGCATTTTTCCTTAATAAGAAGGACTGGAAGCACTGAGCACCACAGCAGGCTGCTGCTCTTTCAGGGGAAGCTTTGTCTCATTGGCAGTTGCTGTCACTGGCATCAATAATTTAAAGTCACAGAGTCTGTGAAGCTGTAAATAATTTAAAAAATGTAACTCATGTCCATTCTTGTTGCTGCAGCTCAGCCAGGATCCAAACTTTTTTATACCTGTATTTGTACTAAGGAGCACACACAATAGCCAGCCTGCAGCAGGTCCTTCAAAACAACTCCTATTATTTTTATTTAATTATCATTTCAATATTATGCTCTTCAGAGCAGAGGCTCTGACATACTGCAGCACATTGGAACAGCAGGTTCTGAAATTCACTCTGTAAAAAGTTCCCAAGAAGAATGGGAATATCATTAACTCATAGGATACCCTTAAATAAATAATAATTTAAACCCCACCAAAACAAAATAAAATAAAACAAAAATCAAACAAAACAAAAATCAAACAAGCCCCTCCTCAAAAAAAACCAAAAAACTAAACACATAAAACCCCTGAAACAAAACAAAAAAAAATTCGCACAACCAAAAATAAACAAAACAAAAGCACCACAAACCCTCATTACCCACCAGGATGTTATACAAAAATATATCAAGTCAAAGTATGATTGATATGTGCTGCCTGCACCTAACAATTCTTCCTCGAAGAAACATTAAAATAAATAAAATCTACAAAAAATACCAAAAAGAAAAAGCCACAAACAAAAAAATAACAATTCTAAAGTTACTTGGGACTTGAAAGACCTCTATTGGATTTTTTTCCCCTCTTCATAAAATCAAGAAATATTTTTGGTTGCAAAGATGTTTTGTAAAGTTTTGCTTATGGAGAACTTTATGACAAGGACCCTTTCCAACAAATTCAGGTTCCTTTCCTGATATGAAGCACTTATAAATGAGATGCTAATTAGTTACCAGGGTTAAAAGTGATGGGGCTGGGCAAGTCTTCCAAGTGACGGGTGCCTTGGACTCCCAGTGTTATTGAGGGGTGTTGAGGGATTATTTTGTTCGTAAAACAATCAGTCAGTTGTAGCTCATGAGAATATTCCTGCCACCAATGTCATTTATTTTTATAATATTAATATTTTTGCCCATGGTAAGGTACTGTTGAACTCAGTAACTGATACGTTGTTTTTTTCTAAGGAAGAAAAAGTTGTGAATTTTTCTAAATAATGTTGTTATTGCTTTAATAGACTATCCTGGGGGTGGGAAACCTCGTCTCTGGAAGAAAGTCTTTGTTGCATCTCTTTTTAGTTGCAACAATAAGCTCCAGAGTCTGCAAAAGAAAAAGGGGATTGTATGCTGACTAGCTATTAAAAAAGGTAAACTAAAATAGTTGCAAGGGGACAAGAAATCCCTAGATACAGAATGAAAGTAAAAAATATTCAAGGTATCTAAAGAAGAAAAAATATATTCAAGTTTTCCAAGGAAGATTCAGTCCTTATTTTCTATAAACTTTTTCAAAGCTCCACTTGTTCTCCCAGCACCTTAATTAGGAAACTTCCCCTTTTTAGCAGTAACACATCAATCCCTGGACCCAGCTTAGTAGGATCAGATTAGAAGTTGGGGATGTTTTTATTTATCTTGATATGACTGAAATTGTTATTTTTTTAAGCAATCTGGTTGCTCTTACAGCAATTTATTCCATTGCATGCCCTGTTCTAACTGGGCCGTTGTAATTCAGCCAGATCTCAGCTGTTACATACAAAGACCCACAGTAAGATTCACATCATCCAGCTCTATTTTTTTTATGTGTTCAGACTTCCCTGAAATAACTGCTGCTAGTTATTTTATTGAAGGCATCAGGATTTTTTTTGGTTGGTTTATATTTACTTTACTTCTGAGCTAATAGTCATGAGCACCTTCAGAGTCAGCAGAGTAAAAATGGACACTCTTAGGCAACAATCAGCTTGGCAAAATATCTGCTGCCTGTTTTCACAGTTTCCAAATCCTCCAGTCTTTGCTTGGTTCCTCCTTCCATAGAACAGTTTCTGATTCTTCCCAAGTTCCCCTCAGTAATTCGCAATGGGAAGAACCATATCCTGGGTGAGAAAATAAGAAGTTTATTTTAACCTGCAATGTGAAAGAAGGGGAGACTCCAGTCAAAGCTCTATTTATTTTAGTGAGAGACTTCTAACCCTGATTGTTGTTATATCGCCACTACCAAATGACTAAAGGGGACAGATTTAGGTGTTATTGGTTATCTTTCACCACCAATTTCATCTACCATCTTCTCTGGTCACTCTGTATTTAATTCAGTTTACCAGAAAACAATTTTCCTCTTGTAGCCCATACCAAGCCTTGGTCCCACACTCTCCTCTTCACTGCTGTATTTACTTGCTGTGATGTAACTAATTCTTGCTTGCATTGTGGCTTTTTGAGACAATTTATTTTAGCTTTCCTTCAACATCCTGTCTTGAGACTTACTGATTCACAGTTGAAGGAAAATAATCCACTTGGCTTCAAGACAGAAACAGAAGGACTTTTGGAGTTAGTATTTTTGCCTCTTGGGTTTGTCTAAGGGTATTACTTGGTTTTATTCTCATTATATATATCTATTTATGGTTCTGTATTAGTTATGCTTTCATTTGACTCTGCATGAAGAGCACATCTGATTATTAGCTGAATTTTGCAAGATTAACAGCCCCTGGAGCTTTTCATGTCACTTTCTATGTCTGTTCATGGAAAGATTATCAAGGTATTTTACAGCATGACATCCCTTTTTTGAGGGCATATGACATAACTCCTGCTCATAAAGCTCCAGCCATTACAGAGTGGAAAAGATTATTCTGTTACCTGAAATGATGACAGATTTCTCACAGACTCCAAAGCTGTTGTGTGTCTTTCCTGTTCCAGGAAGGGATTGGGAAATGAAGGGGGTGGGGTTGGGATGGGAGGATCAATATTGCCCGAGGAAGCAACACTAGAGGGACTAGGTTTGTGTCTGATATAAGAAGCCAACTTGCACCACTGTCTCTGCAACACACAGAAGTCTTGCCACAAAAAAAAAAAATATTTTCTTAGAAAATTATCTACTTTAGTATCTTCCTAACTTTAAATCCCCCAATTCAACACTAGGAACACACTAAGACATAACATTTTGCTTGAGGATCTTATCCCCAGAACCAACCCCCAGATCAGCTCAGGCTTGTCTCTTACACCAGTATTTGCAATCATAATTTGCTTTCTTTATCCCTAGCAATCACTTCTCTGTGATGTTTAATATTGCTCAATTTCTTCCTTCACAATTTCATCACGCAGACATGCAAATCCAAGATAGAAAAAGAAATTCCAAAGAAACACTATGACAAACAAAGACCATCTGGTAGGCATAAACATAAATGAGAGGCACACAAAAAATCTCAATAAACACTTAATCAATCCAATATACATGCAAAGTCTCAAAAGAAGAGAATTATTTTGCAGTGAATAATGTTTGCTATTGGGGTACTATGCACAGAATGATTAATTTTCACAGTCTAATGAGTTTTCCCACCAAAAAAAAAAAAAAAGCAAGTCCAAATTTATTTTGCAGTATCAACCTTAAATTTCATTCATTCATTTACCCTAAAGTACATCTGTTGTGATTTTTTTCTGTGGGACTGTACTAGGCAATACATTTCATATGCATGCACAAATTCTCATTGTTTTGGCTTCAGAATCTGTGAAGTTCTTTGCTTCCTTTTGCAGAGTGGGAAGATGTGCACAGCAGGAAGGCAGGCACAAGTTTAAGGGCAGGCCACAGATTCTGATCCAGCAAAGAAGGAGTAACACCTCAATTACCCAGAACAATTTGACTGAGGGTTCTTTCTGGAACTGAAGAGCCCACACCTGCACCTCACCTGGGCTGAAATCCTGCCTGCTGAGTCAGCTCACTGCCCAACCCCTGCCAGCAAAGCCAGAGCTGCACCCAAGGCACACCTCTGACCGCTCTGCTCAAACGAGGGCACTAGAGGCACTGCAGGGATGGGCTGGATGTGCCAAATCTGCTCAGAGCTCAATGAAGGGAAGGGCACCACATCCTGCTCGTCCCTCAGGTGTGCTCTTCTCTTGGGGAGAACATTCAGAAACCAGCAGCTAATCTGCCAAAGAATGATTCTCACTTTAAAGAACCTTCTTTTCTCCATTCCTGATAATAACGCCAAATTATGATCCACTATCCACTGCTCTTCCATTTTCACTTGAAGCTAAAGACTGTAAAGAAAAATTTTTAAATCATAGAATCGATTGGGTTGGAAAAGACCGCCAAAATCATCAAGTCTAACCCTTGGTCCAACTCCAGTCCCTTTACCAGATCATGGCACTCAGTGCCACAGCCAAGCTCACTTTAAAAACCTCTAGGGATGGGGAACCCACCCCCTCTCTGCGCAGCCCATTCCAATGCCTGATTTCTCTCTCTGGAAAGAATTTTTTTCTGATCTCCAACTTCAATTTCCCCTGGCAGAGCTTAAGCCCATGCCCCTTAAATCAAGAGTTTAAATCAAAGAAAGCCACAATTTCCCTTAAAAGTGCACGCTAAAAAAAACCCAAAACAAAAAAAAACAACAAACAGGGGGAGGGATTTCAGGAGCATTTAAAATTCCAGAAAATTTTAAGTTATTTATTGATATTTAATGAATGAGTGACACACACTGTTACATAATTTAGTAGCAGAGTGTTCTTTTTGCAGGGCAAGCTTTAGATTTTGTAGATATTTTCATACAGCACCTCTACTTTCCTTTCCTTTTTTTTTTTTTTTAAAGGACTGAATACTCAAACATCCACCAAATGAAGTAAAAGCAGAACATCTACCACCTACCTCACTTTTTTGGTTGTGTCCAGCTGCTCTGAATCTACTGACTCCTACCCAGATGCCAGTGTGGAATCCAAGGCACAGCAGCTGCTGGGACTGACCTTCCACTTTGCCAGGGCTAACATGGGGTATCAGGGCTTTTTCTCAGTTCTCAGCTACAGAGGCCACAGCAAAGACTCCTCCTCCTGGTCCAAGTGCCTCTGCTCTGCCCAAGAGTGCCCATGCTGCTGTACTCTACAGCACTGATGTGGCATCTGCTGTCACGTCCCACTGGCAGAGTCCCCTACACACAGTTTTGACCATTATAGAAACACAGTAAGTTGTAAGTGCAGAATAATCTCATTGTTTCTGGGTGGTTATCCCAGAGTTAATACTCATCTTACTGCACAGACCCAGCCCTGGCACAGCTGAGCTGGAAGGCTCCATGGTCCTCACAAGCAGCAGCTGCTACCACACAAATGACAGAGACAGCTGGAGAACAGGGATTGTCCCACGACAGATTTGTTTTTATCAGATTTGTCCCAGCAGAGAGAGAAGAGACCAAAATGCCAGGGTTTGGGGCACCCTTTCCCCACACAGTCTGCATTATGATAAAAAGAACATTAGGATCATCATGAGTTCAATGTTAAAAAAATACCTTCTGTAACCCAGAAAATGTCACCACACTCTTCCCCCAACTTTTCCCCATAAAATTGTATTTATCTGGAGGCTACATTCCATGTTCTGTGCCTTCCCATTCTCTACAGGTAATATTTGTTTTTATTTCCTCAAGTGAGGCAAGCCAAATCTGCCCTCTTGTTCTCTTTATTTTATGCCTACTAGCTCTTCTGTCCCAATTTCAAACATTCTTGGTCCCTGTTCTTGTGGAAGGATTGGTGGGTACCAGTGACCCCTCATCATTTTCCTCTCCTTGCTGCCTACATATTTCATGGCACTCATGTTCATGTTTCCCAGTCTTTAATTAGAGCTGGTTGGGTCTTTCTTGCAAATCAGGTATCTCATTCAGGCAAATCAGAATCCTCATTCTTTAGTACTAAAATAAATTATTTATGTTCTTTACAAAAGGAGCAGTTTTATTGCTGCTCAACAGAAATCATGCCCAAAATACACTGTTTGCAGTACTTTTTGCCCATCAATCATTCTATGAATTATTCAGAAATATTTGTATTAAGCTGCCTCTGGCACTAGTTATTTGAGTCAGAGAGACAGATAAATATCCTCTTAACATATTCTCCCTCTTGGGCTGGGAGATGTGGGAGGTGGTGTGGCTTGCTTGCTGTGGGTGTTATGGTAAACACCTGAACTCAAAAAAAAAAAAAAATGTTTTTCCTGTAATTATAAGGTGACTTCTTTCCCTTTCCTTCCAAGAGGGAAGGTGCTGCAGTTCAGGGATGAATTTGCTGCACACTGAATACAGCCTGAATCTCCAGGAGAGGGAGACAATGAACAGGACAGTAGAAAGGATTGAATGCTGATGCCAATTAAACCAAACCCATGGAATGAATGAGGGGTTTCAGTGGCTGTTCTTCACAGCCACAACAGTTTAGTATGCAAGGGAATGCTCCTGGTTTATTGCAGTAGTAAATCTCAGAGCCCAGAGAATGGGAGAATATTGGCATTTCAATCAGGGCAGCTCCTGCACCCCACTGAGCTCCGTGCTGAAAGCTTTATGAAGCTGTGCTGGTTTAAAGGTAAACTGGCAAGAGAAATGGACCCACCACAAGAGATATTATAAGTCAGGGCTACAATTTAATGGAAGATATTACAATAAATACACTGACACAAAGAGAAATTGCTTTCAACTCACCAAAACCCAGCAGTATAACCCAGTATCCTGGGGCACAAACCCAAAGGGGTTTGTTAGCCCTTGTGCAGAGACCTGTGTGGTTCCCCCAAGTCCAAAGCAAAAGGAAGTGAAGAACCTGTTGGTGCAGGTGATAGCTGTAGTCTGGTTGAGTGGTGGTCTCCTGTCAAAGTCCTGCTGTTCCTCTGGATCTGACGAGAGGTCCCCAAGGTCTCCTTACCCCTGCTTATGTACCCTCAGGGAGCACCCAGTCCCTCCCCCAGAGTGGGGACTCACACACTGGGTGATTAACTCTGTGAGTCATGGGGTATTTTTGAACTGTTGATGGCCCATGAGCAGCCACGGCCCCTCAGGCTGGGCGTGAAGGTGCCAACGACTCCCTGGGCAGCTGCTGCAAATGGTCCACTGTTCTTGTAAAATGAATAGAGGGGGTAGAATACACAGCTTTGATCATCACCCCACAGTGATAACTGGTCCCACCTGCTTAACTAGAACAGGAGCCAAGCCTGTAGCATGGCCAAGAGATTACTTCCAGGATTCTAAGGGATGGGGTTGTACTAAATCCCTATAAAGCTGCCAGGTGCCCTTGTTGAAGGGAATCTGCAACGCTGGTGAGCTCCTCAGAGCCAGCAGACAGCGCTCACAGGGATCAGGGTGGACATGCCCACCTACACACAACAGAAAGACAAACACTTGTCTCAAATACAAAGATAAGGTGTCAATATTTGAGATTAAAAAAAAAAAAATCTCTGGCATTTGTAGGGGCTATTAATAGTTGTCATTACCCCATCAGTCAATCAGGGATTTGTTGGTTTAGCTTCTGAAAACAGGCTGGAAGCACTGCATAGGGATAGAATCATAGAATCGATTGGGTTGGAAAAGACCTCCGAGATCATCAAGTCCAACCCTTGGTCCAACTCCAGT
>JAWWLZ010000082.1:49714044-49739916 GCA_035041345.1 Poliocrania exsul
TGATTATCTGAGGAGGAAGTCCCCTCCTCCTCTTGTGAGTAAACATCTTGGTTTTTTCCCCTCAAACCAAGACAAAGGTACTAGATACAAAAAGCTTCTTCTTAAAAAGGGAAATAAAACAAAGACTATGCATCTGATTTGCTGCCCTGCACCTTTCTCTCTGGGTGAAAGAATAGTATTTTAGATGGAGAGGGTTCGCTCCCAATATGTAGTTTATTGGCTGCCTTCTCTGCCCAGAAGAGAAAGAGGAAGATTTCTGTATACAAATGGTAACAGGGCACAAAGTGAATATTCTCTTGTAGAGTGTCTGAAGGCATTGCACCTGGCACCTGCGCCCAGATGAAAGGTGGTAGTTCTGGGCTCCCAGCTGCCAATGATGGGGCCCCATTAACACTAGAACAGGAGCAACCGCTGTGTGCCCTGGCATCTTTTACCTGGGAGGCATCTTCGTCCGTCTCCAATTCTAGGCTGGAAAAGGGCAATTTCCCAGATACACACATGCGACGGACGGCAGAGCTTTGCACCCAGTAAAAAGTTTTCAGCCCTGAGCTCCCAGCTGACAATGATGGGGCCCCGTTAACACTAGAAAAAGAGCAATCGCTTTCTGCCCTGGCACCTTTTCCCTGCGAGGATTCTTCATCCGTCTCCAATTCTGGGCTGAAAATGGCAATTTCCATTACCCGCACAAGCCACAGATGGCGCAGCATTGCGCCCAGATAAAAGGTGGCAGCCCTGGGCTCCCAGCTGACAATGCTGTGGCCACATTAAAACTAGCAAAGGAGCAATTGCTTTCTGCCCTGGCACCTTTTCCCTGGGTGGAATCTTCGTCCGTCTCCAATTCTGGGATGGAAAATGCAATTTCCTGGACCCGTACATGTCACGGACAGCAGAGCATTGCGCCCAGTAAAAAGGTGGCAGCCCTGGGCTCCCAGATTCCAAGGATTGGATGCCATTAACACTGGAAAAGGAGCAATCGCTGTCTACCCTGGCACCTTTTCCCTGGGAGGAATCTTCGTCCGTCTCCAATTGTGGACTGAAAAAGGGCAATTTCCCAGACCCACAGTTTCCACGGATGGCGGACTGTTGCGCCCAGATAAAAGGTGGCAGCCCTGGGCTCCCAGCTCCCTATGATGGGTCCCCATTAACACTAGAACAGGAGTAATTGTTGCCTACCCTGGCACCTTTTTCCTGGGAGGAATCTTCGTCCGTCTCCAATTCTGGGCTGAAAATGGCAATTTCCATTACTTGCACAAGCCACAGATGGCACAGCATTGCGTCCAGATAAAAGGTGGCAGCCCTGGGCTCCAAGCTGACAATGCTGTGGCCACATTAACACTAGAAAAGGAGCAATCATTGTCTGCCCTGGCACCTTTTCCCTGGGAGGAACCTTCGTCCATCTCCAATTCTGGGCCAAAAAAGAGCAATTTCCCGCATTCGCACGTGACACGGACGGCACAGCATTGCGCCCAGGTAAAATGTTTCAGCCCTGGGCTCCCAGCTGACAATGCTGTTGCCACATTAACACTAAAACAGGAGCAATCGCTGTCTGCCCTGGCACCTTTTCCCTGGGAGGAATCTTCGTCCGTCTCAAATTGTGGGCTGAAAAAGGCCTATTTCCCAGACCCGCACGTGAAGCACACGGCTGAGCGTTGTGCCCAGGTAGAAGGTGGCAGCTCTGGGCTCCAAGCTGACAATGCTGTGGCCACATTAACACTAGAACAGGAGCAATCGCTGTCTACTCTGGCACCTTTTCCCTGGGAGGAATCTTCATCCGTCTCCAATTCTGGGCTGAAAAAGGGCAATTTCCTGGACACGCACATGCTACAGATGGCGGAGCGTTGTGCCCAGATAAAAGGTGGCAGCCCTGGACTCCCAGCTGACAATGCTGTGGCCACATTAACACTAGTAAAGGAGCAATCGCTGTCTGCCCTGGCACATTTTCCCTGGGAGGAATCTTCGTCTGTCTCCAATTCTGGGCTGAAAATGGGCAATTTCCTGGACCAGCACGTACCATGCACGGCGGAGCACTGTGCTCAGATAAAAGGTGGCAGCCCTGGGCTCCCAGCAGCCAACGATGGGGCCCCATAAACTGTGGAAAAGGAGCAATCGCTGCCTGCCCTGGCACCTTTTTCCTGGGAGGAATCTTGGTTTGTCTCCAATTCTGGGCTGAAAAAGGGCAATTTCCCGCACCCGCACGTGACACAGACGGCGGAACGTTGTGCCCAGGTAGAAGATGGCAGCCCTGGGCTCCCAGCTGCCAATGATGGGGTCCCATTAACACTAGAACAGGAGCAATTGCTTTTTCCCCTGGCACCTTTTCCCTGGGAAGAATCTTTGTCCGTCTCCATTTCTGGGCTAAAAAAGAGCAATTTCCCGGACCCGCAAGTGACATGGACGACGGAGCATTGTGCCCACATAAAAGGTGGCAGCCCTGGGCTCCCAGCTGCCAATGATGAGGCCCCATTAGGAGCAATCGCTGTCTGCTGTGGCACCTTTTCCCTGGGAGGAATCTTCGTCCATCTCCAATTCTGGGCTGAAAAAGGGCAATTTCTCGGATCCGTACGTGACAGGGACGGCAGAGCATTGTGCCCAGGTAGAAAGTTGCCGCCCTGTGCTCCAAGCTGACAATGATGGGGCCCCATAAACCGTAGAAAAGGAGCAATCGCTGTCTGCCCTGGCACCTTTTCCCTGGGAGGAATCTTCGTCCGTCTCCAATTCTGGGCTGAAAAAGGGCAATTTCCTGGACCCGCACATACCATGCACGGCGGAGCACTGCGCCCAGATAAAAGGTGGCAGCCCTGGGCTCCCAGCTGATGATGATGGGGCCCCATTAACAGTAGAAAAGGAGCAATCGCTGTCTGCCCTGGCACCTTTTCCCTGGGAGGAATCTTCGTCCGTCTCCAATTCTGGGCTGAAAAAGGGCAATTTCCCAGACCCGCAGTTTCCATGGACGGCAGAGCGTTGCGCCCAGATAAAAGGTGGCAGCCCTGGGCTTCCACCTGACAATGCTGTTGCCACATTAACACTAGAAAAGGAGCAATTGCTGTCTGCCCTGGCACCTTTTCCCTGGGAGGAATCTTCGTCCGTCTCCAGTTCTGGGCTTTAAAAGGGCAATTTCCCCGAAACACACCGGCCACGGATGGCAGAGCATTGCACCCAGATAAAAGGTGGCAGCCCTGGGCTCCAAGCTGACAATGATGGGGCCCCATTAATACTAGAAAAGGAGCAATCGCTGTCTGCCCCGGCACCTTTTCCTTGGGAGGAATCTTTATCCGTCTCCAATTCTGGGCTGAAAAAGGGCAATATCCTGGACCCGCACATGCCACGGACGGTGGAGCGTCGTGCCCAGATAAAAGGTGGCAGCCCTGAACTCTCAACTATCAATGATGGGGCCCCATTAACAGTAGAAAAGGAGCAATCGCGGTCTGCCGTTGGCACCTTTTCCCTGGGAGCAATCATTGTCCGTCTCCAGTTCTGGGCTGAAAAAGGGCAATTTTCCGGACCCGCATGTGCCACGGACGGCGCAGCTTTGCGCCCAGATAAAGGATGGCAGCCTTGGGCTTCCACCTTACAATGATGCGACCCCATTAATACTAGAAAAAGAGCAATCGCTGTCTGCCCTGGAACCTTTTCCCTGGGAGGAATCTTCATCCGTCTCCAATTCTGGGCTGAAAAAGGGTAATTTCCCGGACCCGCACGTGCCACAGACAGCGCAGTGTTGCGCCCTGATAAAAGGTGTCAGGCCTGGACTCCCAGCTGACAATGACGGGACCCCATTAACACTAGAAAAGGAGCAATCGCTGTCTGCCCTGGCACCTTTTCCTGGGAGGAATCTTCGTCCATCTGCAATTCTGGGCTGAAAAAGGGCAATATCCGAGCCCCAGCCGTGGGTACGAATGATTGAGCTTTGCGCCAAGGTAAAAGGTGGCAGCTCTGGGCTCTCAGGTGCCAATGGTGCGGCCCCATGGACCCTCCAAAAGCAGCAATTGCTCTGTGTCCAGGCAACATTTCCCTGGGAGGAATCTTCATCCATCTTCAACTCTTGACTGAAAAATGGCAATTTCCCAGCACCGGCCGTTGGCATGAACGATTGAGCTTTACGCTAAAAGGTGGCAGCCTTGGTCTCTCAGGTGCCAATGGTGCAGCCCCATGGACCCTCTAAAAACAGCAATTGCTTTGTGTCCTGGAACCTTTTCCTGGGAGGAATCTTCGTCCGTCTTCAATTCTTGGCTGAAAAATGGCAATTTCCCAGACCTGCTGGTGCCAAGGAACAATTGAAGTTTTCCCCAATGTGAAAGGTGGCAGTGCCTAAACACAAAGAATTTTCTAAGTTTGCATCCCACCGCCAAGTGAAGGACCTAGAAGCCTTGGGAAAAAGGACTCCTACAGAGAAAATTGACATCTTTCATCCAGCACTGAGTACTGTCTGTAACAGTTGGCTTTAGGTACATGTATTGAATAAAGGTTATCACTGTAATAAATTATGAGAAACAGTATCTATTGCCATTGCAGCTGCTAAAATGGAATAAAAAGGATGAAATTCTTATTCCTCAATAGACAACAGAATTAAATACTTTAAAACGTGATAAACGTGTACTTAAGGATACAAAATAGTTCCTGTTTCCGCACTTAATTCCTCTCCCTCACGCTCACTGGAGTAGACAGGCTAGGATTACCATGATAGGCAGCAGATTGCCGGCACCCATGCTTAGCTGACGTCCCTGTGGAACCAGCACAGTCTTGTTGGAAGCATGGGTATCACTCAGCTCCCCCACTCTTGCTGTCCTTATTGATCAGCCGTGCTTTATACTACATCAGGGCAGTACACAGTATAAGGTGATGCCCGGGAGGCAGCCAAACACAGCCTATTAGTTACATAAGTGGCAACAGTATGCAGGATTACCTGTTGTTTAGTCTTCCTACAAACCCTGGCCCCATTATCTTCCTCCTATCATCAGCTTCGTCACCCCCTTGTATCACCTTCACCTTTGTGTTCCCAAGCTATTTGTATTTATCTTGAGGCATGCAGCCAAGACAGAGAGGAGCACAGCGTTGGAATTAGAGAGCCTTTAGGCTTAAACAGCTACTTTGGACACTACTCTACCTGGTTTTCCCAGCATGTTAAAACTACTTTCTCACTCTTCTATGCCCTATTGATCATTTAAACTAAAAGTACTCGCTTGGATGATTTTCAATAACTTAGCAAGCAGCAGGACCAGACACGGACTGAAATAGAATATTTAATAACATTCTAATTGACTGACCAACCATCTTTTTAAGCTGCTTAAGCTTGTCTCATTCTGGGGTACTTCTTGTCCAGTTCCCAGGAGAAAATATCAAAGGATTAGTTAGGTGACACAGGTGCTCCATAAGAGTTTAGTAATTTAAAAGTTCTCATTTCTCCTTAGGATGTGAACACTCCAGCAACAGCCTATAATACAACAAATGACAATCCCTCTTCAAGGCCCTACTAGACAAGCCCCATCAGCTACACCAAACCGAGCTTAAAGGACTGCACAAAAGTTTGGGACAGCTGCCCCATCTGCTATGACTGTACATCCATTGCTTCAACAGGCTAAGGTAACTGACATGTTAATGTTACACGATGATGAATATTCTACCTCCCCACCCATCTACACAGCAGGGCAGAGCAGCTCCAGGCTGAGCACAGATAGACACCTCGTACCTGTGAGAACACCAAGCGTGCGACACCATTGTGAGACAAAGCTATCACAGACAAGAATTAACCCCAATGACAGAAAACACAGAGAAGACAAAGAACGTGATACAGACCAGAACTGCACTGCCCTGCACACCCTACACCAATGATAAAAAACAAAACAAGTTCCCTTGATGTGCCCTAAGGACTTATTCTGGGATACCAGTTTCGCCAGACTGCCTTCAAAAATGCCTCGCTGTAAGGCACAAACTTGCACCTGACTCCTATCCCCTCTCAGGGTTGCAGCCCTCCACTTATCTTTCCCAGAGCTGCAGATGCAAATCCGTCTTTGACACAAAGCAAGTGTGTCTGGGTTGGCTCAGAGGTTCCCACGATCTCCCAGTCACTGCCTCACTCAACTACAAGAAAGAAAACTGAAATCAATGAAGGACTTGAACAGCACAGAAGCCAAATCTCAACAATTCCACTATTTACCATCCCTGAAGCATGCCGAGCTCCTTGAGTCACTAGCTCTGACTGGAGTTGGAGGTTGTAGCTCTCATCTCAGGGGATACCTTAGCGAGCAAGAAACAGTCAGATGACATTTCTAAACATTCCGATTTCAGCCCCTCCTCCTCACTACTTCCCAACTCACCTGTAAGTCTCCTCTTGTTCCAGATGCTGCTGAGCTCTCTAATACATAGGGATTCCTCACTGGGTGAGTCAAAGACCACCAAATGCCATCAGAGCATTTACTCAAGTGTCACTGCGCCCCTCCCAGTGGACAGACTGTTGCTGCAAAGAAAACATAGAGGCTGAGGCACAAACTGACCTACCTCCTCATAGTGCAGTGCATTCTTGCCACATAAGTTCCTAAGACTTCTTTACCTTGACCTCTAATTGGACAGACCTTCATCAAATTGAGCAGACAGTTGTACTGCTGTGTACTACCTGTAAAAAAAAAATTACAACAAATGCGCATAGATTGACCAAATACACAATACCCTACAAATAATCTTGAATTTGGTCTCAGAGTGTAATTCTCACCTCGCTGATCTTCCCTTCTGTGCTAGGAGCCCATAAGAGAGATTACATCCCAATTTAAAACTAAAAAACAAGAAGTCACAAGATAAAGGACTGCTACAAAAACAATTGACTTACTTCATCCAACACTGAGGACTGGCCCATCTCCTTCCTAGGCCATTTCAGCTTTTCTCATTCTGCGGTACTTCTTGTCCAATTGCCAGCAGAAAAAAAGAAACAGCAGATTAGTCAAGTATCCCAGGCACTCCGTAAGAGCTTAATACTTTAACAATTCTCATTAGGACATGAACACCCCAACCGCAGCCTGCAATAAGGGAAATGACCACCTCTGTACAATGCCCTCCTAGGCAAGCCCCATCAGCTCCACAAAACCCAGTTCTAAGGACAGCATACAAGTTCAGGGTAGATGCCCTATCTGGTATACCTGTACAGCCATTGCCTCAACAGGCTAAGGTAATCAACATGTTAACATTACACTCTGAGCAATATTCTTTCTACCTGCCCATCTACAAAGCAGGGCAGAGCAGCTCCAGGCCGAGCACAGACAGACACATCGTAACTGTGAGAACACCAAGCACGCGACACTATTGTGAGAAAAACCTGTCACCAACAAGAATCAACCCCAGTGACAGAAAACACAGACAAGACAGAGAACGTGACACACAACAGAACTGCTCTGCCCTGCAAACCCTACACCAATGATAAAAGCAAAACAAGTTCCCTTGATGTGCCCTAATGACCTGTTCTGCAATACCCGTTTCACCAGACCGTCTTCAAAAATGCCTCCCGGTAAAACACAAACTTGCACCCAACTCCCATCCCCCTCTCTAGGTCACAGCCCTCCACTTATCTTTCCCAGAGCTGCAGATGCAAATCCATCTTTGACACAAAGCAAGTGTGTCTGGGCTGGCTCAGAGGTTCCTGCTGTCTCCCGGTTACTGCCTCACTCAACTACAAGAAAGAAAACTGAAATCAGTGAAGGACTTGAGCAGCACAGAGGCCAAACCTCAACAATTTCACTACTTACCATCCCTGAAACGTGCGGAGGTCCTTGGGTCACCAGCTCTGACTGGAGTTGGAAGCCGCAGCTGTCATCTCGGGGGATACCTTAAGTAAGTGATAGACAAAGTCAGATGACACTTCTGAATGCTCAGATTCCAGCTCCTCTTCACTACCTCCCAAGTCATGTGAAAGGCTCCTCTTGTTCCAGGTGATACTGAGCTCTCCAGTACTTAGGGATTCCACATTGGGTGATCCAAAGACTGCCAAAAACAATTCAAGCACTCACTCAAGGGTCGCTGTGCCCCTCCCAGTGGACAGAGTGCCGCTGCAACGAAAACAGACACTGAGGCACAAACTGACCTACCTCCTCATAGTACATTGCATCCTTACCACATAAGAGCCTGAGACTTCTTTACCTTGACCTCTAATTAGACAGACCTTAAACTCATCAAGCAGATAGTCCTAGGGTTCTGTACCACCTGTAAAAAAAAAAAATTACAACATATGTGCATAGTTTGATCAAATAAACAACAGCCTAAAAAAACCACTGAATTTGGTCTCACAGTAGAATTCTCACCTCGCTGATCTCCTCTTCTGTGCCAGGAGGTCACACCAGAGATTGCATCCCATCCTAAAAGAAAAAAAAAAAACAAGCCACAAGATAAAGGACTCCTACAGGCAAAAGTTCTCATCCAACACTAATTACTGACCCACCTTCTTCCTAGGTTCCTTCAGCTTCTCTTCTTCTGGGATAATTCTTGTCCAGTCACCAGCGGGAAAAACCAAACAACGGATTAGTCACGTCACCCAGGTGCTCGCTAAGAGCTTAATAATTTAAAAGTTCTGACTTTCCCTTAGGAAATGAACACCCCAATGACAGCCTGAAAAATAAGACAAATGACAACTCTTCTTCAACACCCTGCTAGGCAAGTCCCTTTGGCTCCACAAAACCCAGCTCCAAGGACTGCACACAAGTTTGGGACAGCTCCCCTATCTGGCATGACTGTAGAGCCATTGCCTCAACAGGCTAAGGTAATCCACATGTTAACATTACTCTAAGAAATAGTCTATCTACCCACCCATCTACAGAGTAGGGCAGAGCAGCTCCAGGCCAAGCACAGACAGACACCTTGTACCTGTGAGAATACCAAGTGTGCTACACCATTGTGAGACTAACAAGAATTGACCCAAATGGCACAAAACACAGAGAAGATGAAAGACATGACACATATCAGAACTGCACTGCACACCCTACACCAATGAAAAAAAGCAAGACAAGTTCTCCTGATGGGCTCTAAGGACCTGTTCTGTGATACCCATTTTGCTAGACCACCTTGAAAAATGTCTCCAGGCAAGGAACCACTTAGACACGACTCACATTCCCTCTCCGGGTCGCAGCCATCCACTTATCTTTCCCAGAGCTGCAGATGCAAATCCATCTTTGACACAAAGCAAGCGTGTCTTGGCTGCTTTAGAGGTTCCAGGGGTTTCCCAGTTACTGCCTCACTCAACTACAAGAAAGAAAACTGAAATCAATGAAGGACTTGAGCAGCACAGAAGTCAAACCCCAACAATTCCACTACTTACCATCCTTGCAGTGTGCCGAGGTCCTTGGGTCACCAGCTCTGACTGGAGTTGGAGGCTGCAGCTGCCATCTCAGGGGATACCTTAGCGAGCAACAGACTAAGTCAGATGACACTTCTGAACGCTCAGATTCCAGCTCCTCTTCGCTACCTCCCAACTCACCTGAAAGGCTCCTCTTGATCCAGATGCTACTGAGCTCTCTAATACTTAGGGATTCCTCATTGGGTGAGCCAAAGACCACCGAACTCCATTGGAGCCTTCGCTGATGTGTGACTGCACCCCTCCCGTTCGACAGACTGTTGTTGCAAAGATAACATGGACTTGGTGGCACATACTGACCTACCTCCTCATAGTGCATTGTTGCCACCTAAGTGCCTACGGCTTCTTTACCTTGACCTCTAATTGGACAGACCTTCATCACATTGAGCATACACTTGTAGGCTTGTGTACCACCTGTAAAAAATTTACAACAGATGTGCGTAGTTTCACCAAACAGACAACACCCTAAAAATAACATTGAATTTGGTCTCACAGTAAAATTCTCACCTTGCTAATTCTCCCCTTCTGTACCAGGAGCCCACACCAGAGATTGCATCCCATCTTGAAAGCAAAAAACAAGAAGCCACAAGATAAAGGACTCCTACAGACAAAAGCTTTCATCCAAATCTAAGTACTGACTCACCTTCTTCCTAGGTTCCTTCAGCTTCTCTTGTTCTGGGGTAATTCTTGTCTAGTTGCCAGCAGAAAAAACCAAACAATGGATTACACAGGGCACCCAGGTGCTCACTAAGACCTTAAAAATTAAAAAGTTCATATTTCCCCTTAGAAAATGAAAACCCCAACCACAGCCTGCAAAGTAAGACAAATGACAACCACTCTTCAAGGCCCGGCTAGGCAAGCCCCGTTGGCTCCACAAACTCCAGCTTTAAGGACTGCACATAAGTTTGAGACAGCTGCCCCATCATCATTGCCTGAACAGGCTAAGGTAAAACAAGTGTTAACATTACACTCAGAGCAATATTTTATCTCCCCACCCATCTACAGAGCAGGGCAGAGCAGCTCCAGACCGAGGACAGACACACACCTCATACCTGTGAGAACACTAAGTGTGTGACACAATTGTGAGACAAACCTGTCACCAACAAGGATCGACCCCAGTGACAGAAAACACAAAGACAAAGGACATGACACAGACCAGAACTGCTCTGCCCTGCACACTATGACCCCTATAGTTAAAAATTATGTATTAATACTGGTGGGACAAGAAACCTTTGTATTTCTGCCCCCCTTTTTCACATGCCAGAAACTTTCAAATGGGCCCCTTAGGACACATAATAAAGGGAGTGGCTTCCTTTTTACCACAGCAGTCAGGTGTGCAGGGCAGAGCCATTTAGGGCTGTGCCACCACCATGCTGGGGTGGCTCGTGGGGGCTGTGCCGCCCATCCTCCAATAAACAATCACAATGTCTTTGCTGTCCATCCCGAAAGGGCTTGTCGAAAGCATCAGGCATCATCCCTAGGGTCTTCTGCACTCCTTAGCCTAGTGCCAATGTCATCTGTTCCTTGAGTCACAAGCTTGGATGCTGTGAGGAAAAACCAGATACCAAGCTGCAGAGAAGATCTAGGAATAAGTTTATTTCCCAGAGGTGAAAACATTAGTAAATATTAAAATAATAAATAAAAACTAAAATAATAAATAATTATAAATAAATAATAACTAAAATGTAACTCGTTTACACAAGGCAAACAATAGGCAGTGTAGCTGTTCTCTCAGTACCTTTTATAGTGTGCCTGGCCCCCCTGCTGGAGATTCCAGCCTTGCTGTGAGAACTTTATCTTTTCTTGGAACTGGCAGTCAGGGAGAGAAACAGACATGAAACTCTTCATGGGAAGAAGTCTTTTCCCGGGCAGCTGAGTAGCTTTGAGCAAATACTATTTCTTTTCCTTCATTGATTTCAGGTTTTTTTCTTGTAGTTGAGTAAGGCAGTAACTGAGAGACCGCAGGAAGGTCTGAGTCAGCCCAAACACACTTCCTTGACAAAGATGGATTTGCATCCCCAGCTCTGGGAAAGATAAGTGGAGGGCTCTGAGGGAATGGGAATTGGGTCCAAGTTTGTGCTTGCCTGGAGGCATTTTTCAAGGGGGTCTGGCAAAATGAGAATCACAGAACAGGTTCTTAGGGCACATCACAGCATCTTGTCTTGCTTTTTGTCATTGGGGTAGGGTGTGTAGGGCAGAGGAGTTCCAGTCTGTGTCATGTTCTCTGTCTGGTCTGTGTTTTCTGTCACTGGGGTTGATCCTTGTTGGTGACAGGTTTGTCTCAAAATGGTGTCCCACGCTTGGTGTTCTCCCAGGTACAAGGTGTCTGTCTGTGCTTGGCCTGGAGCTGCTCTGCCCTGCTCTGTAGATGGGCGGGTAGATAGAATATTGCTCTGAGTGTAATGTTAACATGTGGATTACCTTAGCCTGTTGAGGCAATGGCTGTACAGTTATACCGGATAGGGGAGCTGTCCTGAACTTATGTGCAGTCCTTAGAGCTGGGGGTTTGTGGAGCTGATGGGGCTTGCCTAGCAGGGCCTTCAAGATGGGTTGTCATCTGTCTTACTGGATGCTGTGGTTGGAGTGTTCATTTCCTAAAGGAAAATAAGAACTTTTAAATTAAGCTTTTAGTAGACATCTGGGTGACCTGACTAATTAATTGGGTTTTTTCTGCTGGCAACTGGACAAGAAGTACCCCAGAATGAGAGAAGCTGAAGCAGCCTAGGAAGAAGGTGGGTCAGTCCTCAGTCTTGTGTGAAAGATGTCAGTTTTGTCTGTAGGAGTCCTTTATCTTGTGGCTTCTTGTTGTTTAGTTTCAAGCTGGGATGTAATATCTGTTGTGGGCTCCCAGCACAGAAGAGGAGACCAGCAGGGCGAGAATTTACTCCCAGACTGAATTCATTGTAAACATCCAAGAATTGGAAAGTAGTTTCCTGATGGACACTGAAATTGCACTAAAGTGCATCACATAAACAGTCCTACTAAACAAGAATTGTGAGTTTTATTTCTCAGTTTCGTTAACTAACTTTGCTTGATGGAAAAAGTAGTACTGAAAAACTCACATTAGTTATTTCTGCTTTTCTAGGTTTACCATGACTTAGTTCTGCTTCCAGAACTTGATAGGGAGAAATGTAGAATTCAATGTTCATAGGAGTTCCTGAGGAATAAAGAAAACTAATATTTACTATGCAGTCAGAGGAAATATGTTAGGCACCTTGAAACAAAGGTGAAAAAACCAACAGTGTAGATGGGTAGAGGCGATTCCTCATAAGACTACATCTCTAATTACAATATGTGTTCAAATCACAGGATTTCCTTAGCCTTCAGGAGCTAAATCCTCCATGTATAAATCAAACATCTTTGAAATCATCAGATTAAGTTAATTTCTCTTGCACAGTAGCCTGTTGTTCAGTCTTAAAAATACTAGCTGAATTTCCAGCTTTCAGTGACTAGTCTGAAATAAAAGCAAAAGCTGCAACACTTGCATGAGGGACACAAGCTGTACACCAGGACAGTGGCAGCACAAATTAGAAGTACTTCACTGGACTATTAACACATCAATGGTTAAAGTTCCTTTCTGACAGTGCAGATGAGCCAAAAACACCTTATCAATCGAGATTTGCACAAAGATAAAAGGTGGCAGCCTTGGGCTTTCAGGTGCCAATGATGCAGCTCCATTAACACTAGAAAAGCAGCAATCCCTTTGTGTCCTGGCACCTTTTCCCTGGGAGGAATCTTCATCCATCTTTAATTCTTGGCTGTATTTGCCTTTTAGGCAACAGGAGTATTCTCTGAGCTGCTGCTGCTGTCATGTCAGTTACCCCTACACTGTGGTGTCCCCCCTAACCTCAGAATATTGCTGGCTTTGCTCTTAGGCTCTTGCAAAGTCAGTGTTGCAGCAGCTGATAAACCACCTGCCCTCTTTGTGTTTTCTCCTTCTGTATGTCTGGAAATTATCTGAGAACACAGGCACAGTTAGTCCCTACAGCAGGTTTTATTTAGAATAGAGGATCTTTCCTGTAAACAAAGATCAGTGCAGTAGGGTTTTTTATTTTCAATCCTTTGAATTCAGAAAAGGGAAAACAAATAGGGAGGAAAAGATAAAGAAATCACCTCCAGTTCTTGGCACCAGGTGTCCTACTTTTCCATGCAGTAATTCAGTAACTTTGTTTACATCCTGTGATCTAGTTCAAAACACACCTTGATTAGTGTTTCCTGAGTTGCAGTGCTAGCTAGGCTAACGTAAACTGTAATTTGTATTCCTAATCAAAGAGAGACGATGTTTTCTTGCAAGTAGATTGTGTCTCCATTTGTTATGACATCTTCCAAACACTATCATTGCACTCATACATTACTCCTGGACTTGGGCTTCCAGTTTCAACTCTCTATCTGAGCTGTTTCATGTTGCACTTAGATGTGCTCTTTACCAGAAATGAAGGGGGGCAAAAAAATATTAGTGGGAATTGGTTGAGCAAAGAATGAGGAAATAACCTGGGTAAACTCACTAAAACAGAACCATCTCTAACCTAAAATGTGTTCATATAGCTGAATACAAACAGCTATACACTTACATAGCCGAGTACTAAAACTCTGCAGTGCCAGTGGGACAAATATCTATTGAACTCATAAATAATATTTACTGAGATCAGTGACCAGCAAGGATATATATTATTTCACATACATTAATTCAGTGTTATTGTGCTTCATGAAGGAACACTTTGCAAAAATAAGCCAAGAGTGTGTTTCAAGAAGGCCATACTGGCCAAGAGTACTTAATAGGCAAAATATCAGGAAAGATCCTTCAAAAATCCAGAAGGAAAGCACTGCCCTCAACCCTGATTTTCTGAAAAGAATGGAAAACCTTATACTATTACAAGGCTTTAGGAAAATCTGTTCCCCATCTACTGTAATGCTCCTCTTTGAAAGGAGAAATGGGAAAAGGAAGGAGGAAAGTTAGCATGCATTCCTTCTGATCTAAAACCTGAGCACAAGCTGAGACCCCCAAGAAGCAGGTCCCCAAAAGGTGGATTTTACTTCTGCCCCAGGGCCATCTAAACAGGACTGTCGGCTTTCAGGGGCAGTGTTTGCTCCCAGGGGGTGGTCACATGCACACCCACCCAAGCTCAGCAACCAACCAGTGTCCCAGAAAGTCTTAGATAAAGCACAGGAGGGAGTTGAGTAGATCTTGTCTGGCAGGCCTGGGGTTGAAGGCTTCAAGCTTTCCAGGGGGAGAAAACTCATTAGCCTTCCATATCCCTCTCTATGATTAGAACAGCTAATTTGGTTTTTAATGAAATGAAGGGGTGTGAGTGGAGGTAAATGGACAAAGACAGACTTCAAGTTATCTGTCTAGAAGAGACATTGAATAAAGGTCTTTTTCAAGGGCCTGCAAAGCAAGATATCCCTTACCCTTCATTTCACTGGGCAAGAGAGAAGACTTTTTTTTTTAAAGAAACAAAAGCTAGGCTATTGATTTTTAAAGCTTTTTCAAGAAAAAACTATCTGCAACCTGTTTCCTGGAATTTGATATGTATCTGGCAGGTCTTCTAAAATATCTCCAAAGGCATCATAGTTCTTTATCCTAACAAAAAGAAATAATTCTATCACACTTCTAAATGAGATGGAAAATAACACTTTTATATGCAACTTGCTAGAAAAAGCACCATTTCAGAGGTGCTCCCTCCTTAAAGGTCTGGCAAGTAGCAGTCATGCTCTTAGGTTTTCTTAGAAGATACCAGGAAATGTGAATCCTTGGTTTTGTTACAAAAAGCACTATAATTATAGCTGAAACTGGCACTGAAGGAGGTACTACTAAAGGCAATAAATGCGTACATTTATTGCAAAACGCATTTATTGCGTACATTTATTTCACAGCTCATCAGTTCCAAACCACTTTTCCTAATGGTCTGGTAAAGCTAGTCATGTAGTACTATTTCCTTAATACCACACATGTGTACATTGTTCTTTTCATCAAAATGCCGAGTAGTGTATTCCTGCTGCAGACCTTAAAGATCACTGATAAAAATCAGTTAAAAAAAATAGTGGGACAAGTGGCTTGGTTTTAAAGGGCTAGTTCAGACTTCTCAAACCCCAGAATTTCCACAGATTGTGACTAGCTGTGAGATCCTGGAGCTCTGCTCAGACCCACCCAACAGGTATTAATTCACCTGCTTAAATAGATTTGATTGAGTTCTACAGGTCTCAGTAGACTCTCTGGTGCTGCAGTCACAGCTGCACTCAAGACCTACCTGCCCTTCCAGTGCAGATGCAGCTACAATGTGGATCAGCAGAGACAAAATAAACCTGCCTGGACTTTTGCTTGGGAACAAATCCTTCCAAAACCAGCACTTAAACAGGTCACTGAGCTCTTCCCTGACTCTTTGCAGCTGGATCAGTGGGGAAGTGGGCGGGCAGGCAAGCCACAGGCACAGACACAGCAGCAGCCTGTGCATGAGCTGGCTGGGTCATCATGATTTTAGAGGTGCTTTGATACTCACAGGAAACATTGCACATAAAAGAAACTGCCTTATAAACAAACAAAATACAACACCAAGAGGTGCAGAAGGGATACTTGTGCTCTGTGACAAATCCTAACAAAGCCAGGAGGGCAGACAAGTAGTACCCCCAGTACCACTGGTAAATATATGTCACCAGAGACAAAATTCTGGCAGTTACCATTGCTGGAAATCAAAAACCTGGAAAAATGCAAGTTAAAGCTTTAAGACATAGCTGTTGACACCAAAAAAGGTACTAAACTTCTTTCCTGGGGAAAGAGAGAACTGTGAAAACTGATAGTGCACAATAGGGCCACATAGAGAGAGGAAATAGTCAAGATCAATGATTATTCTTTCTCTCTTTACCTTCCCTTTCAACTATTCTGCCAAGGTTTTTAAATAATCTCAACCCTGAGATTAGCTCAGCTGGTTAAAACTTGGTTGTAATAATGCCAAGGTCATGGGTTCAATCCCCTGTGTGGGCCATTGACTTAAGGGTTGGACTCGATGATCCTTGTGGGTCCCTTCCAACTCAGAATAGTCTGTGAAAGTTAAGAATCTAAAGCAATAAGAATACAATTTCTTAAATATACTCATTATTAGTAAAACCTGGAAGCATGATTGTATTGTCTGGAGAACTTCTAAACAGACTTTTAAAGTGGTGACCTGACCTGGAACAGCAGCTATTTAGGCAGAACAAAACATGGTAGTAATAAAAATATGTATCTATAGAGCCCTACTACTACATGGGACAGTTAGAGCAGCATGTCCTGCTGTGCACTGCAAACAAACCCAAGCCATGTGCTACCACCTTGGTTTCATTGCTGTGACAGAAACCTGAAGGACGTGCAGCGTAAAACATTCACATAAGGACAATACCAAGACTACTTAGTATTTGATGGAAGGAGAAGGGAGAAAATGACAGATCCAAACTAGATATTAATCTACCAGTTGTGAATTGTCATCATGAGCCCACTACCAAAACTCTGAGTCCAGGCAGTTCTGTGATTCTGGTAATGACTGCAAACACCAGTGTCCAAAGGCTGTGTTCTATACTCAGCCACAGCCAGTGCTCTGGGGACTGGCAGATGCATTTCAGCTGTTTCCAGTGGAGTGATTTGAGAAATAAGTAATGCCTCGAGTACCTTTTCAAACTTACATTTGCTACAGTTTTAGCCATGAATTTACAAATCAGAAGCAAGTTATAACAGTGACCACCAGCTTCTGAGGTGGAGCACTGGAAGCAACTACCCACGTCAGTGGAATTCAAAAAGGTGGCTGCTCTTCTGTGGTTTTCTGGACTCATTGTTTCCTGATTTTGCTTTTTTGCCTCTTCAGTTTTTACACTGAAGCCATCCTGGCCTCACGTGTTCCCTTCCATTCAACAAGAAACCCTGCACCTGATTCTTTACCTGAGAAGCTGCACCAAATCATCATAAACCTATAGGAACAAGAGACAAGAGTTTCATCTTTCTTGCCATCCTTTGTGAAGTGCCTCTTAAAAGCATTTTATTGGTAATGAAAGCTTGTTCCCCATTACTTTTAAGTAGCTGAATAGTTAATTTAAAAAATCCCAACACACAAAAACAGACTAACAGTACCATAATATTACATAATATTCCTAATACGTATTATTCCTAATATTCCATAATACATAATATTCTTATAATAATTGGAAGAATAAAGACTCTGGGAAAGAGGATGAAATTAACAGAAAGAGTTTGTTGATAAACTCTTTTCAGAAAAAATAAATATGGCATCTTAGCCGGCCCAGTCTTTCTTTTATTGGCAGTTACAGTGCCAATATGCATTTCTATCCTAATGATACTGTCCAGCACTCACTGACCAACAGCCCTGTGCTGGTTAAACAGAACTATTTGAAATTCCTGGGCTGACTGCAACTAAAAATAAGAGACAAAGTAAACTTCAAAGTAATGTAATAATTTGGATAGTTATTCATAAAACGCAGGGTTTATACTCCCTGCTTCCCAACAGCTTATTGTGATATCTTTGATCTGAAGGACTGTCAATAACACTGAACAACTGAAAAATGTTGTATGTGACATTTTGTGAATAATGGAAATTTTGCAAGAAAAACATTCCCACTAACAGGAATATACATACTCTTAAATCAGGCAGAAGAAAAAAAGAGAATAGCTCCAAGACATCCATTGAGATTATATATTGCACTACACCTTGACAGAAAAATACTTTAAACATCTGCTATTCACTGTGCACTGGTAACATTGAAGTATGAGAACACAAATATTTATGTGGGATACCACAAAATTCTTGGAGGGGAGGCATGTCAGCTGAATTTACCATAACATTTAGCACTAGAGTATTTAGTATCTGTAACAGAGTTGTAAGTTTAGGTGAGAGATTCAGATGCCTAAAGAGCAGCTGGTGCCATGCACAGGCTTGCAGGTGTGACAAGACCAAAGGGAAGCCAAAACCTTTCTGACATGGCAGTTGGAGGCCAGGTGGGAAACAGAAAATTAATTTTGCCACAGGAGCTTCTCTGTAGTGAGCCAGCTTGACATCCATCACATTTCCATCCTTCTCCAGATGAACTTCTAAATAAAACATCATTGATGTTATGCAGCAGGCAGTCCCACTGGGACTAATGTGAACATTAAGTCTGAGGAGAAAAAGAAAAAGGAAAAAAGTCTACGAAGTCTGTCACAGGAAGAAAGGAAATGACTATAGTTCACTTGGTCGTGGGAAGAGACACCAGGGATGCTTCAAAAATAACTCTTCCTTGGCTCAGCTTTTGCAAACTACCCAACCAGGCACTATATTTGTGCTCCTTGTGTTATCCTGTTGATCTACTGAAAACCTCAGCCTGCAGATTTGGGACCTCGGCATTCATGTCTTCTCTACACCCAACAGCCTCCCCCACAAAGGGCTGGTCAAAAACAGGCAGTTCTGCCAGTTCCAGGTAAGAAACTTCATTAGAACACCAAGTTAAAAAGTAATATTTTTGACAAGCCATCTGGATGGTATTTCTCACTGGACTTGAGGCCATGCTTGCTCATTTGCATTTAGTCATAAATAAACTTACCCTTTTTGTCTGGATAAAGATTCCAAAGCATTCATCACAGAAAACATGGATTTAACTGCAAAAAACAGAAATGCAATTTAGTCATACTGCAGTGATCAAGAAATAGAACCAGTATTATCCTGCTTCAGAGGGTATGATTTTGGTGATGAGAAATGCCTTGCTATTAGTGACAACTATTACTCTAGGATTAGTAAATGCTGTGCTGGGTACAGATTATTCTTTGGCTTTAAAAACAGCTATCACCTGAAGGCTTAGCCCAAAAATGAGTCAAGTCTCTTGTTTCATCTCCACCTCTATATTTGTACATTTGACCCCCTTGTGCAGAATATCAGCAACAGAAGGATGGGGAGATTCCAGAGAAGGTTAAAAAAAAAAAAGACATTGAGTTATCTGAAAGCTCATGACCATTTAATATCCTCTCCATGCAAGAGAGCAGTGGCCCGTCTGGAGCATTCCCAACAGGCCTCTGCAGGGGGTTGTCCTACACAGTGGGGAGAACAAGAGACACAGAAAGACTCCTTAAATGGTAGCTAAGAGGCACGGCACACCTTCCCAGCACAAAAACACCCTGGTTGGTTGTTTTGTCAGGCAGAGGTTACCTATGGCTCTAGCTGTCTCTGAAGTGGCAGCACTGAATGGATTTGTGAAGGCATCACTGTGCAGTGATTTCTTTATTACATTACATACCAGATGCCTTTGGAGCAGGGAGCAGCTTTCTAGTCCCTTTTCGTCTGAGCTGATCACAAAATAAGTTAGCTGATTTCACTCTGATGCTAGACATGGACTAAGAAAATACTTGTGGGTTTGTTTTAGAAGGAATCTGCCTGAGCAGAGATCAGTAAGTACCACAGGCATACTTGGTTACAGCAGGATGCAAGTTCCAGTTGAAGACATGCACATAAGTAGCAAGCAAACTCTCTCAGCTTCTCTTCAAGCTTCTCATACTTCAGACTTCAATTCATAAGGAACATTCATTGCTGAAGAATCACAGACTATTCTGAGTTGGAAGGGACCCACAAGGATCATCAAGTCCAACTCTCAAGTCAATGGCCCATACAGGGGATTGAACCCATGACCTTGGCATTATTACAACCAAGTTTTAACCAACTGAGCTAATCTCAGGGCAAGAGTTCTCACTATGTTCAAATTCAGGACATTGTTTTCAGAGTAATGCTTGAGTTAAGCATTCAGAAAAAGAAGCATGGAAGCAAATGGGAGTTTTTATACAAAGCTCACAGGAGTTGTGCTAACCTGGTTCTTAAATCAGCCACTGGAAGGGTAGGAAGCATGGACTGACTTAAGTTACATCACAGCAGGAGGAAGTCCAGATAGCAGGTTTCAGAGTAGTTTCTAAAAAACAGTATTTTCTCCCAGTCCTATGGGCAATAAACTGTCTTTACATACCATGAGTATGGTAATTATAATTAATAGAAAATAGCAAAGTATTAGGCAATCAGCACTAACTCCTCAATAGTTAAAATGATTCAAGAAATGTTAAATTTAGTCAGGATTTGGGGTTTTATCCATTGTTGTAAGAAAAATGAGGAGGCAGGCTATATTAGGCACCAGGTTTTTGATAGAGTTTTCTTTTGCTAGGTTTTGGGTTGGTTTTTTTGGTTGGTTGGTTGGTTTTGCTTGGTTGTTTTCTTAAAGTAAAAAAAAAAATAACTAACTTGGCAACCTGCTCTTAGATCACTTATCCTTCTCTCACCTGTGATTCTTACCATGCACAAATAAATGATCTTCAGAGTTTCAGTCCATGGTCTTTGTTGGTATTTTAAATGCAACTATTCCATTAACGCATTTGTAGAAACAGCTGTCACAACACCTGAAAAAGACATCAAAATGTTTTTAATATAATGGCATGTATTTACATTGGCATTCAGAAATGTCAGAGGAAGAAAAACAGAAAACACTACTAAGGTCACAGATGTCGTGTTTCAAAGGAGGAGAGATAGAAAGAAAATGTTTTAGTTGAATTTCACACACAAATACCTAGTTTTTGTAAGACTTTTGACAGAAAAAGGGTAGGTAGAGATTTTGTATAGGCAAATATTCTCAATATTAACTACAGATACACAGCCCTATCTTCAGCTTGTTAAACAATTAGGCTTTCTTTACCTATGCACAACCTTATGTGTATTCTTGATAAATACCAAGGCCCTGCCATGGATTTGAGAAACTCAGATTTGTACACTCACCTGGGGCTCATTTTAATTACAGATTTTTTTATGATGAGGGTGTTGAGACATTGGAACAGGTTGCCCAGAGAGGTAGTTGATGCCCCATCCCTACAAACATTCAGGGCCAGCCTGGATGGGACTTTGAACTACCTGATGCAGTTGAAGATGTCCCTGCCTTTAAAGGTCCCTTCCAACCCAAACTATTCTGTGATTTTGCAGAGGATAATCCCAATACCATATTTTGTTTTGGTGTTTTAGTTTTTTTGTTTTGGTTTGGTTTTTGCCCAGACTCGGAGCTCGTTGGAGTCTCTGTAATCTTGATACTGACTCCAGTGGTTTGATCATGTCCTGCACAAGCAGAAAAGTAAATTATTTTCTGACTCTCTTGAAGAGAACACTTCCAAAATAATGAAAGGAAAGATGCCACTGCTTACCTTGTCTGCGTAATAGCTGCTCTGCAAATAAACAGAGGATTTGAAGTTTAATTAGTTATGGTCCAGCATGGCTGATAAGCCTAAAACATACTTTTATTTTTAAACACAAAAGAGACTTTTCCCATTGTGCTCAAATATATGTATTCAGCTAAATAAATTTGCATCATTTTTGCAGGTTAGGGACAGTACTAGTTTTGCATACAAGACAAATATTCCAAGCCTTCACACTTATATAAAATTGTAGCATTGGCAAAAATCACACATGAGAAACAGCAGTTTAAGCATTGTCAGAAAGTTCCTCAGAATGAGGTGGTGTTCCAGTACTCAGAACTGCCGTATCAAATTACTGCACTCAAGAGGAGAGTTGAGTGATAAATAATTAAAAATGTTCCAATTATAGCCTCTCAGGCATATTAAATACACAAATGTTTAACTAGGTCAGTTCATGGGGAAAAAAACCCAGGCAACTGGTCAAGCATTATCATCAGCATAGAAGATAATGGAAATTACTGCTCTGGATTCCTCTCTGACGGATCATCCTAAACTGCTGCTGAGAGAAGCCTTAGTGTGCACAGGTACTAAACAAGTTGTCCACAGAGAAAATCTCCTCTTTCTTTCAAATAATTGCTGGTTGTCTTACCCTTTTTAAAGGGTAAAACTGGTATTATCTTCAGGCACCTTTTGAGAAATTAATTATTATTGCTAAGTGGTTTATTTTGTCACAGTTTTCTGCATCTTGCCCAGTTCCTGATTCTGTTTTATGCTGCCCTGGGAACACTGCGAGTCATAAAGTTCCTAATTCCACAGTTCTAACATTTCTGAAGATTTTGCCATTTCATAGAATGGTAATTTCTCTTTCTTAGAAAGAATCAACATATTCTTGCACGAATTTAAGTAAACTATTGGTTTCAGTGAAGATACTCCAGATTTATTACAGCACGAGAGAAAACTTTGCTTACTGTTGACACATTTTAATGATAGCAGTTTGGGAAATACTCCAGATGTTCCATAATGAATGCAACATTGGTGTGGTTTTTTTGTTTCTGGTTTCTTTTGGCAGGCTGGGAGTTGCTTTTTTCTAATCATCTAATACCTAGTCTTGATTTTTTTCATCTGAAGAATAAAAGTCAGAATAAATCCCTAGCAGTGTATCTTCACTGGCCTGTTTCCAGTGCTTACTTGGAATTGCATCTTTCCAGAAGCCCTCAGCAGAACTGCTGATCAGAGAAAACAGCACCCACATAACAGAATAAGTCTAAACACAGAACTTGGGCCTAGGACACACAGAAAAACAGTGGTTCCAGTTAGAATGGTTCCAGTTAGGATGTGTGAGAGTTGTTGCTGGGATTATGACCAGTGCTAAAATTGTGTTCTTTCATAAAGTGCCATGAGATTTTCGAGTGATCAGCAGTGATAGAGCTATAGAATGGACATGTAAGTGGAACACAAATCAGTGTCTACCCAAAATGATGAGCATCCAAACAATTCCTTTATCTGTCCGAGGTGCTTTTGTACAGAAGGCAAGATAAAAACAGTGCTGCTTAACTTTTATGGCCCATAGCTTAGTCTGCTATGGTCTGTAGTTTAAGGCTTTACAACCCATAAATACTACAATATGTTTCTCCTCTTCTCTTCATTCTCTGTATCATCTCCCCAGTTATGGAGTGTGAATATTGAGCTCCTGAGAGTAACATCAGAATGCTGGTGGCTGTATTTTATTTCATTACAGCCACATAGACTGAGCCAGTTTGACTTCTCTGAGCGGCACGTCTGGCACTGCAGTCTGAGGCACTTAACACTGGCAGGTTGGGACTCTTTCCTACTCCTTCACTCAAAGGGATTAAGATCCTTCAAAGGCAAAGGCTGTATAAACAAATATAAAAAAAAATAGGTCCATAGCAAATTACCATGGGTGCAGAAACACATTGGCACTGACAGGGCACACCTTTTTCTCAGAGCAGAGTCAAGATATGGCTAAAATTTGATTTCTGCTAAACATTAGGATTATAATCTCCCAGTGGTTCTTATCTAAGTCTTTTCCCAAAGGCACTAGAGCCACATGACCCCATTTAAATAACACCATGAATGAACATGTGAGGGTTGGCTTCACAGGCACACATCTCCTCTTTACAAGGTTTCATGGGACACCATAACTGGTATTTATAACTGAACATCTCTCATCATCCTAAGGCTCCTCTAGTCATTTTCATAACTAAAATCAGGCATTGCACAATCACTCATGTTCTCTACTGACATCAGTCAACTGAAATCAATGGAACCCATCACTTGGGAGCTGCAACAGCTCTCCTTCAAGAGAGAGATGAAGTGAATGCAGCTGAAATATAACCTGCACAAAATGGCAGAATTAGTAATACCGATACTGTGTTGGAGAGCCACACTGAAAATGTTACTGTAGAAGACGTTTGGTGGAGGAAGAGGGAAGGAGAATGGGAACTAAAAGTGAGTTGAGGAGCTGAAAATAATGAGCACTGAAGGGGTCACTGAGGCAGCAAAGAGGTGTAATGGATAAAGAGAACTGTGCCTAGAGGAGCTTTCTGCCAATATGCCTCAAAACTCACCACACAGGAGCCAGCTTAATTATCTTGTTCTTCTAGGCTGGGATACAGAGAGATGGGCAGAGGAAGTGACTCCTGAAGTGATGGCAACAGAATTGGAAAACAAACTGCAACTTACCTGACCCCACTATAGCATATCCCCATATGTTTCATTGGAAACCTCCAATGAAATAAAGAGATGGGAAAGGGACTAGAAAATCACAAGAGGAAAGTACAAACTCATACAAAGTATGAAAAACAAGAGCAATAGAAAAGGCAGAATATGGAAAGCAGAAAAAACGTAAGGAAAGGATTAAGTAATTATATAGACAACACTAAGATTAGAAATTTTTTTTCTGATTTTCATAACAGAAAAGTGAAATGAGTTTAGGTCTACTTTGAGCTATTTTAAACCAATATTGGTTTGGAGATTATTGTTAGGCTTAAGTATTCTGATTAAATATATATCAGGATATGGATTATATAACATGCAGACTGAAAAAGAAACAGCACTAAGTGGCAAATACTGATTTCAGTAAAATAATATGTGGGAAGGACATGTTTTCCAAGAAAGGCAATACCATAAAGGAGCTCAATCCCAGCAAATGCCAGTTAAAGATGTTATACCAGTGCCATGTAGATGAGTATTTAACATGAAGTACACATTTTAAATCATTCTATATTGGTTTAAAAATTTGATACTGATTTTCATATCTTACATTTTTAAACTGAACCTAATTAAACAATAAAGACTTGTTATAGATAGAATAATAGAATCATAGAATCGATTGGGTTGGAAAAGACCTCCGAGAACATCAAGTCCAACCCTTGGTCCAACTCCAGTCCCTTTACCAGATCGTGGCACTCAGTGCCACGGCCAAGCTCAGTTTACATGCAATACTCATTCTACTATACATTTTAATACTTTTATACTTTTAGACACTTGGTAATTCATTAATTGTGTTCTTAAAAATGTTTTTGTCTATTCTAATATCTTATAAACCAGCTCTGCTGTAACCCTCAATTCTTAGATTCCTTGTCACCTACTAGCTCTGTTGAATGACAATTTGAATTACTGCAAACTCATAATTTACTCTTGGATTCCTTGTCATTCAAGTTGCTTCACTGCACTTTCTCTATAGGCACAGTGCTCTTGGGGGTGGGTTACCTTTCCAAACTGGTAGGAAAGCTCTAAGTGTCAAGCTCAGGTGGAATACAGAGAATGCCATTTGGACAGCTAATAGAGCTAAGGAAATGCAAGTGTCTCCTTACCCAACAGCTTATTACAGTTGTCCCTCTATGGGGTTTGTTTTAGGGAGTATGTATTTGTTTGCAAGTGTAGGGGCACCCATGTGACAGGTTTGCAGGCAGCCACAGCTGATGTGGAGCTCCTGGAAAGCTGATAGATTAAGATGTGCTTGCACTGAGCAAGAGTAGCAGGAACAACTGCCCACACCACCTTAGTGTGTGTGTTGATTTGGAGCTTTCAGAATCTGTACTGCATTCAGAATCTGTACTGTCCAGAGAAGAGCAATGAGGCTGGAGAAGGGACTGGGGCACAAGTGCTGTGGGGAGAGGCTGAGGGAGCTGGGGGTGTTTAGCCTGGAGAAGAGGAGGCTCAGGGGAGACCTCAGCACTGTCTGGAACTACCTGAAGGGAAGTTCTGGCCAGGTGGGGTTTGGTCTCTTCACCCAGGCACTCAGCAATAGGACAAGGGGGCACAGGCTCAAGCTCTGTCAGGGGAAATTGAAGTTGGAGAGCAGAAAAAAATTCTTTGCAGAGAGAGTGGTCAGGCATTGGAATGGGCTGCCCAG
>JAWWLZ010000082.1:49750880-49771011 GCA_035041345.1 Poliocrania exsul
CCCATTCCAATGCCTGAGCACTCTCTCTGCAAAGAAGTTTCTTCTGGTCTCCAACTTCAATTTCCCCTGGCAGAGCTCGAGCCCATGCCCCCTATGTGGTGTAACATGCAAATAAGCTTCATTCTGATCCTCACAACACTTATATTTTTTAAAAATAACACTCTTAACAACTGATTTCTGTAAGGTCAAAATTTATTTTTAATTTAAATTTCTATTTAATACCAAATTCAGAGTTCACTGCAGTGCTTGGGTTACTGGTCCAGTAGAGTCATGACTAATGGCTCAGTACACCTTATTGCAACTTGAATTCTCTGACTTGCTGTAACTTCACATGTTTGAAGTTGTCACTAGTTTGAAAATGAGTATGACATTTGTTTTTCATTGGTACAGTTCACCTGGTGAAGCCAGTGGTGCAGCCTGAGTCTGTGTGAGTGTGGTTTTTTAAAGCCTCTTTCCTCACTGCTCCAGGTCGGGTATTTTTGTCTGCTGCTGGTTCAGGCGTGATGGCTTTGAGATTCCAGTTCACTCAGTCCCACTGGGAGTAAAGTGGATAATAACCCAGGGAAACCGAACCTAGAAAGAGAACACTGCACTCTGGGCTCCTCTTTATATAGTCCAGTGTTGTCATTCAGATATAAAAATCGGGTGCATTAGGCCAAGTAACAGAAACTACTTTCTGTTCAACAAGTTCACCATCTAAAATGTTATTAAATGGTTAGTGTTGCAAGGAAGAAAATATAGTTACATGCAACTTTCCTAATGTAATTCCCTGCATTCTGCAACATTGTGGAGTACCCCACAGGAATATACCCACTAACTTGTAATGCCTGAAATTCTAGGACTTGTTTTTCCCTGTTTAGTGAAGACTACAGTAAGAACAGATTAATAATGAAAAATTAAGATGCTGATAAAGAACAAGAAAGCTGCCAGTCTGAATTATTAATTTGGTTTGCATCAGTAGTCATTTTGGTTTAGTGGATAGTGTAACATAAAGGACTGTTTTTAGAAAAAGTAATTAAAGAAATACAGGTACATTTTCTTCAGAAATTTTAAAGAGAATTAGCCAAATGTTTTTTCCAGGTGCAGCATTTTTTCTGGGAAAAACTTGTCTCAGATGTGATTGTATAACAACAGATAAGCAGGAGCTGTTGCTGCCATTTGCACTTATAGGAGCTAAATTATAAATCTTCATCCAAACTGTCTGTCCTCTTTCTTACATCTTGTTTTGGTAATAACTTGGATTTTAACTCATGATTTCAACTTTTTAGCCCTCTGCTTCTGCTGTGTGGGGAAACTTCTGCCCAGTATATACGGTGTGTCTTAAATGTCTCTGTGCTTTGTTAAGAAATCCCACTGCAGGCATTGCCAACTGGTTTTTCCTGTGTTCAGGGTATGGGTGGTTATGGTTTTTAGATTGATGGTGTTCAAGAGACCAGTAGTTGATCCAGAAGATATTTCAGGAAAGCCTGTATGTGTACACTCCTGCCACTGTCTTCCTGGGAATTGTTAACTTTGGGCATGTCGTTACTAGTTTACTGATGGCCTTACAATTACACTTAAAAAAGGCTTTTATAGTGCAGCTTCTCACAAAAATGCTACAATTTCCCAACTCTTCTTTGCCCAAGAAGGAGAGTGAGATACAAAGTGTTTGGGTTTGGAATAATTTTGAAACCTGAGAAGGTCCTGATTTTTGAGAAACCTCTTTACTATCCCTGTCTCTTTAATGTTTTTTGTTGGATCTTACTGAGAAAGTTGATCTTTTTAGGTAACTTGGGTTGGCACATATTGAAGTTCTCTGTTAGAAGAGCATCTTTTTCTTAAGTGAAGGTTAAGCTCTATCTGTTGTATTTCCTGTCTTGCAGAAGTTCAGCTTTATAGGTCTTGCAGTCAAAGCAGATAGAGGAATGAAATAGCTCACAAAGCCAAGGTGTTCCTCTCTGAAAGAGGAAGGAGTTAGTACTGAGACCATGTTTATATCATGCAGGGTTTGAGTGTCTTCAGACTGGAGTATTCTCAAGAGTATTGCTAAAGCAAATTAATTCTCATGATCTTAATTGTAGTTTGGGAAATCTGAAGAAAAAATCCATTGCTGGAGGACTCAAGTTTTATATTATATGTTGTAATCTTTCTAGTACATTTTATTAGTTTTAGGAGATAAGATTTTTTTCTACAGGTGTGAGGGGAAAATTGCTTCTGTGGAAAGAAACTGAAACAAAGTCTTGTAGTCAAATACTAGGATTTCTTTCTATGAACAATGAAATGCAAGGTGATAAAATACTGGAATGGCCATAACTGACCCAGTCAGAGTGGCACAATTAGGTGGTCAGTAGTTTGAAGGCAGTATTTATTTTCAGGAACATAATTTCCATTTCTCAAACAACTAAGATCATTCATTCTGTTATCTGTGAATAAGAGAAATGGGGTTTAGCAACACTAACTTTTCCCATCTTTATGCAGGACTGTGACTGTCTGTGCATTGGGGGAAAGAAATAAACCCCTCAGGGATAAAAGCTATAAAATTTTCTTCTGACTCTGCTGAACTGATGCTGCAATTCAGCTGAAAGCTTGCAAGTGACCAGCTGGAAATAAAATATTTTGTGAAGGTTTTGTAGGCCAGAGAACATCCTATATTGCACCAGGAAACACTGAAAAGGTATTAGGTCAAAAAGGTATTAGGTCACATCCTTCTCCCTGGAATTTAAAAGGTCTGGTGTACAGAAGGGAACAGCTCACACTTGGTAGTGGTTGACATTGCAACATGTGGAATTAAAGCAATTAAATGTTGATAAAGATATTGGATTTTACCACAGACAGACTTCTATAGTAGCTCTTCCCTGGGGAGAGTGGCCTTTAGAACACACTGGATTTCATCTGTGGGCATTGCTGGAGCACCTTCAGCCTTTGCACTGCCTGTTGGGGCACAGGGAGAGACACACCTGAGATCCATTGAGTGATGTGTAATAGCACACAATCCCTCACAGTGCTTTGGAGTCTGATTACAAAGCTAATTTTTAGGTACTTTATCAGAAATTTCTGATATCTGCTTCACTTGGTTACCCAGCCAGTCTGAAATGAATGTTGTGCTTGTTTCCACATTCAGAAACTAATCCATGATTTTGATTTTTAGGTAGCCTGTTCTGTTATAACTTGGAACTTACACACATTCTTGTAAGTCATTTAACAGACCTTCAATGTTCTGAATTACCGTGTGCATTACAAGAGGTGTAATAATTCAAACAGGACCAAAAAGCAACTTTAAAAAGTTATGACTTTACAGTTTGAGTACATTCAACTTGAAAATACCTTCTGTGGTACTGCAGGAAAAGTATGATCAGTCTTTTAAGCAGGACAAGATTTAAAACACCTTGCCCTGGCACTTAATGTGGAAATTGGTAAATGGACCTGAATATTAATAATTTCCTGAGTTAATGAACTAAATGCCATCTCTTTGTGGCCATTGCATGTTTTATGCCCACAGTATGTGAAATTGCCATGAAAGTCTACCATGTATCATGGAATTGTCAGGCATATATTGAACTAAAAGACAATTAATTGCCTGATTGGGTCTTTTAGGTCTATTAGATTAATTCTATCAATTTTTCCAATCAAAGCTCTAATAGTTTTAGAATCAACTGCATCTAAAAATGGGGAGACCTCTGACTAGCAGTGTTTCAGCTTTATGAATGCTGGATTACTGTGCAATATGAGGTGTATAACCACTTGTGTCCTTGAATCACCTACTCAAAAGGTTAGTTACAAGTTTCTGGGAGCCATGATATGAAATCCTTGCTCCCTGAATAAAACAGAAAAATTGCCATGACTTTAGGAGGAGAAATTTGCTCTTCATAGAACATAAATGGGAGGAGACGTTACCAGACCAAAATACTGCAATAAAAGTAGTGCTCTTGCAATAATACTACAAAAAAGTACTTATGCATTTCTAATTGGGTGGTAAAACAGATGGCAAAGTCATAAAATGAATGAAGGAACTTACTTTACCAAGTCAGATTTCACTGGAGAAATTTGCCACAGCTGGATGATTCCTTAGAGGAATAAAAGGAAATCTTTGAAATGCAAAATCCAACGTGCTCCTGTTTCATTAGGTTCCATTGGGCTGGTGTATTGATGCAGCCAATGTGGGGAGAGAGAACACTTGCCTGTGTTTGTGAAGAGGAGATGGAGGACTTGGTGGTACCTGCTGATTGGTGTCTCTTGTCAATACCCTGCTGGTTTGGGTCCTGTGTTTGCACCCTTTGTGCTGTGGCCTTTGGTGTAAATGTGCTTGCACCTGCTGGAGCACTTGTTCCCTGCATCCTTCATTATTGTTAGCTGTTTTATAGAGTTATAGAATCAGTTGGGTTGGAAGAGACCTCTGAGATCATCAAGTCCAACCCTTGATCCGACCCCACTGTGATTACCAGATCATGGCACTCATTGCCATGGCCAATCTCACCTTAAAAACCTCCAGGGATGGGGAATCCATCCCCACTCTGGGCAGGCCATTCCAATGCCTGAGCACTCTCTCTGCAAAGAATTTCTTCCTGATATCCAACCTAAACCTTCCCTGGCAGAGCTTGAGCCCATCGTGCCCTCTTGTCCTACCATTGGTTGTCTGAGAGAAGAGACCAATCCCCACCTGGCTAGAACATCCTTTCAGGCAGTTGTAGAGTGTGTTAAGGTCTCCCCTGAGCAGCATCAAATGGGAAGGATAGTGTATTTTGGTTTTATTGAAACTCCATTCAGCAAGGCACTGACAGGCAGAAGAAGGCAGTGCCTGCCTCAAATGCTTTATTAGAAAGCTTAACTTTTTCTGTGTCAAGAATTTCATGGGAGTGTTATTCAAACAGGGCTTCTGTGTTTGTTTTGTCTGTGCTAATCCTTGAAAGAATGTAAGGGTGTTCATGTGAGTTTTCACTGTAGTACTACAGGACTGGCTAACAAGGAAAAATAAGTTGTTTTGAGAAGGATAAATTCCCTGAACCATCAGCATCAGCACTTGCCTTGGTGTGAAGACAATGCCTGCAACATGAGTTTGCTTCTACCAGGCAGAGCCCCAACCTGTCGAAGGGATGCAGATGGAATCCCATCCACAGATTCTATAGGAGTGTTGGGTGCAGCCTGCCATGAGCCTGCAGACTTGGTTTTGCTTTGCAGATACCATTTGTTTCTAGATTTGTCTGGCACAAGTTAACTTTTCTGACCATAGAGCAGTATTTGGGTGGAGTTCTGGGTTTAGTAAGTGTGGATCTGAAGTCATTTTTTCTGCCTGTAAAAATGACTATGTGAATATTTGCTTTTTCTAGAAAACATGCTTCTGGCATTCTGGCCTTCTAAAGGAAGACTATAGGGGTTTTAACAGTGACCAAGATACTTCTTTTAGAGGAACATACATACATACAAAATCTTCCTAAACTTACTGAACTGTAAGTGTACAGGGGCAAAAAGGACACACTGATGTTGGCTGAGTTTCCTTTTGAAGTATAATTGATGAAAACCCCTCTGAATTGTTGATACTGAATATGCTGTGAACAACTTTCTGAATGCAATGCTCTTAAGTGCTTCTAAAAGTGAACTGCTGAGGCTCATGCTGCAAGTTCTGGCAGAGTGCTTTCAAGGGAACTCCGTTCTTGTTGCTTTCAGAGCAGCTGGAAGCAGCAGCTCTGTGCAAGTGTGAGTGAAGCCTGGATTATCAGTCCAAGGCCTGCTTCCAGATGTGTTTTCTTGTGCTTGGAATGCAGGGTGAGGATGTGCTGAGTTGGAAGGGACCCACAAGGATCATTGACTCCAAACTCTCAGCCCTGCACAGGCCCATCCTCAAGACCCTGTGCCTGAGAGTATTGTCCAAACACTCCTGGAGCTCTGGCAGCCTTGGGGCTGTGCCCACTGCCCTGGGGAGCCTGGTCAGTGCCCACCACCCTGTGGGGGAAGAGCCTTTCCCTGAGATCCAACCCAACCTGCCCTGGCACAGCTCCAGGCCATTCCCTGGGGGCTGTCCCTGCCCTGGCACAGCTCCAGGCCATTCCCTGGGGGCTGTCCCTGCCCTGGCACAGCTCCAGCCATTCCCTGGGGGCTGTCCCTGGTCCCACAGAGCAGAGATCAGTGCCTGCCCCTCCTGGGGAAGTTGTCCCTGCAATGAGGTCTCCCCTCAATCTCCTCCTCTCCAGCTGAACACACCAAGTGCCCTCCGTGTCCTCACACACTTCTCCTCCAGGTCCTTCCCCATCTTTGTGCCCTCCTTTGGACACTCTCCAATGGCTCCAGATCTTTCTTCTATTGTGGTGCCCCAAACTGCCCCACCATTGCAGGTGAGGCCGCCCCAGTGCCAGTGTGTTTTAGGTGACACTGACTTCAATGTGTTCTTGAGATGCTTCCTGGAGTTCTTAGTTGAACAGCTCCAGTTGAGACCCTGAGCTGTTGATTCTGCACTGAATTCATCCTGTAGGCTCTACATTGACTGTTACATTGGCTCTTACATTTCAGTGGAGTGAGTGGTATGGAAGTGTTTTTGCTCTCTATCAAGTGCTGAGCAATCGCACCTCCCATGAATGTCATTTGACTTCTAACAGGAGGCTTGATTGGGGTAGTTGATGTAGGAGGCCCTTTCACAGATGTCCCCCTCATGTTTCAGCCTTTCATTAGTTCTGCTTGCAGTCGAAAATCAGCAGTAGTACCATAGTTAGTACCTGTTTGTCTTTGTTCCTCTAAATCCATGCAAGTCTGTGGACAGCTTTGACAGGCTAGTGGCATGTAATTGTTCACTCTTCTATCATGACTGCAGTTACTGTTAATTCTCTCCTCATGGTGTATGATCTTAAATCAATATAAAATTAATGCCTTCTGCTAATATCCTAGATTACAGATTGTCATGTTTACAAATTTAATGTAAGAGAAGACATGACTCTTAGACTTTGTGTTAAATCAGCCCTTGAGCACTGCCAGCCTCAGAAGGCCAAGTTCCCTCAATGATTACAACAGACTGAGATGCAATGAACTTGTGGAAGCAGAAACAGTATTCCAGACTCTCACATAAATGTGTATCTTACCAAAGTTATTTTACAGTGTAACTTCAGTCAGTCGAACTGTGGAAGCAAACTCGTTGCCAGCTTGAGTTTGCTTCTCTTCCCTCTCCTGTCTGGAGCAGACCACAGAAACCATTGCAAGTATCTAGAATCTTCCCAGTGTTTGTAATAGCCATGACATGACTTGTAAAAAGCAAGGAATCTTCAATGTTAGATTATGGTTGAGGAGCTTTAGAACACTTGCACTGTTTTACCACGGTGTTTATAGTCTGGCAGTGCTGTAGTTTTGCTTCTCCTGTGCTCAGCTGTGTATTTTGGGCTGTCTGTGGTGCCAGCAGGGTTGGTTAGGTAGCTAATCTGTCCAAAAAGCAGTATAGGTTAATTTTTGTCCAGAGTAACTTCTGAGAGTGCTTTGCCACCAGTGCTGTTGGAGAAGGGATATGACAATGTCAGTCAGGCTGCCAGGCTCAGTTTTTATCAGCCTTGCAGACACAGCTGGGCTCAAGTGTTGTGGGTTTTGTCAGTCCTTCATGTGGCCAGTGATGAAGCTGCTTCATTTTCTTCTTAGTAGACTACAAGGTTTGTAATCTTAAGACCTTGATTTTGTTCCAGGCCATTTCTGTTGTTTAATTTGTCAGGGTTTTCATGTGGGTTTTAAGAAATTTTCTTATGGAAGTGCCTTCCTGGAATTCATCTTGCAGGATGCCAAAGAGGCCTTTTGGCTGAAATGATGGCTTCAAAAATATGGAATACATACCTGTTCTCACATCAGGAGCTGCTGCCTAGTTCATGGCTGTGCCCAGAAGCTGGCACTAAGGCCCTGGGGAGCCTCAGGAAATCTGGGAACTTGTTTCCTAGTGTTTTTGTGACTTCTTGTTGGAGGCATCTCAGTTCTTTTGATGATGTTTTAAGACTACAAAACTTCAGGCATGTGGGAGCCACAGCAGCACAATGTAACTTATGGGATGGATGGGGCTTCAGGTACTTGGGGAAGGGTTCACTGGATGACTTTTCCAGTGTAATGCCTGGATATGGTTACAGTTCCAAGTACCTGTTTCAGGGAGCTGGGAAATGTAGGTCTTTGGCCTGAGATTTGCTGCTGCTGAGAGACAGAACTGAAGTCAGTTTCCTACCCTTTACTTTTGTTAGTCTGTGTGGATTCAGTCATGGCTGTAAATTTGTTTAGTAGGTGTGGGAGACACAAGCACCTTTTATGGTGTGCCCTAGAAAGCTTTGGAAAGGAGGGTTCTTACAAAACCTTGACTAGTTTAACTGCTTGTTAAACTCATGGGAAACTGCAAATCCCAATTACCAGTTAAACGTATTTATGTCAAGGGATTATTTTCAAGAGAAAGGGAAATAGTGTGAAAGTTTCTATCTTGTTCTGAGGATGGGGTGCAGGATGCCTGTTTCATTTTTGTAATGAGACCAATCATCTCTAAGGTAGGTTTGAATATTTGTGTTCGTTCACATCTTTCTCTGGGCTGCTACTTACAATTCATACTGGTTATTTAACATTTGAAATACTTGTTCTATCTTAATAAAATACAGATGCAGAGCTGGGCAGATGCTGCGTGCTTAAACACCAGTCAGACTTGAGCCATGGGATGACACTTGCTATAATAATGCTGATCTAACTTGAAAAACTTCCTTACTCTCCAGTTCTTAAAGCAGCTGGTATCATGTATCCCATCTTTTGTCCTCACGTATCCTATCAGTTTCTGGGTCATGGGCTGTTTCTGCTGAGCTGGTTTGGATATTGTAATTGGAAGCAGCTGTTGGGAGGGTCAGACTCTGCTTGCCTGGAATTGCCTCCCTCCTTTTCCAGGAACACTTTTGTTGCAGAAGTATCTGAGTCACTCCTGAGGTGTCTTCCAGATATTTGGCAACTAGGATGTTAGTGCTGTTTTCAAACAATACATTCTCCACTATAATCTTGCTGTTAACCAAGCTGAAACTGCTGGACTCAGTGAAGTAACCTGCTGAATTTGTGATCTTTTCATAACAGCTAAGATTATGTTGCTTGATGGTCCTTGAGGACATTAACATGTTCTCACTTTTCAAAAATCTTGTTTCTGTGCTTTTTCTCAGAAAGCTGAACTTGTAATTTTGAGGTCATGTGAGACAACAGAGTTTTGAATTATTTGGGGGGATTAAGAAACTTTGAAGAATATTCAAACTCGTTGTAGAAAATACTGTGAAATAATTACCATATATTTTCACTTGAGAAAGAGTTAAGTTGCAGCTAATGTTTCTGGATAGATTATACTAAGTGTAAAGTCCAGAGGAGTGCAGGTATTAATTTCTTCAGTTTAAGAAAAAAACCCTGAGTTATTTGATTCGAACAGCATGAGTTTCCATTACTAAATTTTCTTTAATTGTTCAGTAAGTAATTGATGACTCTGTCTTTCTGGAAGTATTTTGGGCAAAGCATACTAACTGCAGTAGTTCTTAACATATTTCAATGAAATTACTCCTGTTCTTTCAAATTGTCAAGTTCAACAGAGTAAAGGCAGGGGCTGTAACATGTCAGCTGGTGGTTGTAGGTGATGCTTGTTATATAGAACAGTCTGCAGGGAAGAAGGTTACTCATCATGAGAGTGAGTGGGTAATGAGGTTAATATGACAGACTTTCAGATCTTAATGTCATCTCTTAAAGGCAAGGACACGAGCTGGGATTCTGTTTTGATGCATTAGTTTTACATAGGCTGTAATACTAACAATAAAAATTGTTTTGTAATTGAAGAAGGGCACTGCTATCTCTACTTATTAATTAGAATCTACTACACTGCCTGTCCCAGCTATCATTCAACACAAAGCTGTGTTGAGCCAGTCCCTTCAAACCAGTGCCTGCAGCCAATCCAGGCCCTGCTGTTGAGGCCAAGTGCCTGCTCACAAAGGCTGCATTCAGTGTATGGATAGCCCTGCCCAAGCTGCCAGCTGAGTCTGTGCCTGCTCTGAGGTGGCTGTGGTGTGATGCTTCTCCTTCCCTGGCCTATTCTCCTTGATGTTGCATAGACAAGGCTCCAGGAAGCCAAAATGGGTGGAATAGCTTCTTGACCTCTTGTGGTCTCATCCTCTAAGGAAATGAGGCTGATCAGATGCTGTTCTTTGTTATTGTTCAGGCCAGTTTGGGGTATGTTTTGTCAGCGATTTAGGTGCCTTGGATATGATAATTCTGTAAATCTCTTTACCATGTGCTGCTGAAAGAAGTCTGCCCTGTGATTGGCAGTGAAGGAGAGGAAGGAATCCACACTGGGTTTCCTGTTGCCCCCTTTGGATGGGGCACAGCTGCTCTGTTGGCCACTGTTATGCTCCCTGATGGTGTTGTATGAACATTGGGATTATTGCACTGAGCAGGGCTGTGGAGGGCAAATGGCAGGGACCTGTGAGGAACCCTGCTTTGATTGTCTTGGAGCAAGGTACTCTGTAAGAAAGAGCCAGCTGAGAACCAGGACAGCTGGTAAATGAAACTACCAGGGGTAGGGCCCTGCTAGATCTGCTGTTTACAAACAGAGAGGGACTGGTGGGAGATGTTGTAGTCGGAGGCTGTCTGGGCACAGTGACCATGAAATAATACAGTTTTCAATACTCAGGGATGCAGGGAGGGCCATCAATAAACTTCTTTAAGGTAACTAATGGTAGGACAAGAGGGCAGGGGCTTAAGCTCTGCCAGGGGAGGTTTGGGTTGGATATCAGGAAGAAGTTCTTTACAGAGAGAGTGGTCAGGCATTGGAATGGGCTGCCCAGAGAGGTGGTGGATTCTCCAATCCTGGAGGTTTTTAACCTGAGACTGGATGTGGCACTGAGTGCCATGATCTGCTAGTCACAGTGGGGTTGGATTAAGGGTTGGACTTGATGATCTCCGAGGTCTCTTCCAACCTAACTGATTCTATGATTCTATGACAGCTTAAGAGGAGTCTTCTCAATTTGATCACATGAGCAAGATGAATGAGGAGACAAAACCCATAAGGTTTTTCACCCTTAAGCTTATTTTTGTCTCAATTTATCGGCTTGAAATAGATGGGAAGACAAAATGAATAACAAGGAGAGATCAAGGACTCCTGCTTTTTGTTGTCTTCTCCAACATGTATTTGCAAATATCTCTTCCCTGCAAGTTTTGTTGCTTTTTTTCCGTGCCGGCACCTGATTCTCTTACTCTTGTGAGTGTGGATAATCATTCTGTGCTTCGGGAGGTCATGCAGGAGTTAACATGATGCTTTTGTATCCAAGGCCTGTTACAGAAACAGTGTCCAGATCACTCTTCTGGTGGGTGGAGCTGAATGTTGGGGTTAACTCCAGGCAATCTTGTATTTTTTGCACAGAGGACCTTTGATGGGAGGTATAAAACTGGATAACTTGGCGTTGATACAGGTGGAAGCCAATCACTCAAGACAAGCAACAACTTTACAACTCCATCTACAAGCTTCTAGATCATATTAATCACATAAAAATAACTTAAAAGTTATTTAGTTACCTACTCCTCTTTCCTTGGATGGGATTTGTATGCTGTTGGACAAGGTGCCACTGCTGATGCTGACAGGAATTCCTGCCCCTGCAGCTCTGGGTTAATCCCGTGCTCCCTATCCTGGCTCTGCAAGGGTGAGGGAGCTCCAGCTGGATGCCTGCCATGCTCTGGAGCACAGGATCACGGGGTGCTTATCTGCAGGCAGGCAGGAGAGCAGGAGCTCTGAGAGCTGCTTACTTTGCAGAGCACTCAGAGATTCATTTGTTTGTGTCCTTATCTGCCCAGGGCTGTTGGAAAAGGGCATTTTCCTGGGAGTTTATCTGCAGAGGAGGTGAGGCCTGATCCATAGCATGGTGGTTAGACAGTGCTCTTGCCCTTCTGGGGAAAGGTATTGCAGTACATTGTTGAGCCAGTTAAGCTTTTGCTTCCCTTCCAACCTGCTGAACTACGCAAAGAACTGTTTAAACTTTCATGTATGTCATCAGCTGTATCGCTGCTGTGGAATTTCCAGTGGGTGTGGGGAAAGGCTGGCTGGTACAAATGGGTGATGCAGCTGTTGACAACACCCTGCCTGGCTCTGTGAGTGTCCCTGCTGGAGGGTGAGGCAGGATTTGACTGCAGGATAATCCCATGTTTATCTTCTGACCATCAAATAATTTTGTGCTGTAAAAATGAAAGTAATTTTTAAAAAACCCACAGTACACATGATAAGAAAGTATGCTGTTTTCAGCTTGATACAACAGGGATTTTGCCACAGTCTGTCAATTTGTTCATGATGATAAAGTAGGACAATTCAGAAACTAGATATGATCCAAATTAGTACCTTATGAAAATAAGCCAAACTACTTAAATTATGTGTGGAAATACTGTGTGAAACTTCATCTTGGGGGATCCAGGTCCCTCCTTGCTTTTCAAAGCGCACTGAAGCAGGTTAGAAGTATGTGGGAGTAGCTTAAAACGTCATTTGAAGGTCTCTCTCCTCTCAGTGTTGCTCTGAGGCAGCCTCTTGGGATTGAGTGGTGTTTGCACAGTATTTTATTGTCTTGTGCTTGTGTTGTCACTTATTTCTCTCTCCTTCCCCGTTGTCCACTATCAGCAGGCCTGAGTTTTATTATGTCTTTATTGGGCTGTGAACAACTTGGGAGCAAACTGCCCTCCCTGAGCTGCCTCCTAGCACAGAATGTGGCAGAGTATTTACAACAAGCTTATCTTTAAGATTTGAAATCCATGGTAGTGTGCAGTGTTGCTGTCCTCAAGATCTTCATGGAATGCTGTTTACTGGCAGTTATTGATGACTGGGAATGCTGCTTTGACCAGCAGGGTCAGGTCTTTATAATTTCAAGTTTCTTTGGCTCAGTCTCTTACACTCCTTTGAAAGGATGTCATCCAGGCTTCTGAAAATGAGTGTCTGCTATAAAATCTTTCTGGATAAATAATTTCAGTGAAAATGACTGTTGTCACCAACTTGATTATTTGTAAGGATCAGATTGGAAGTGGAATTGTGTTGGGCTCTTTGTGTGTCAGGGAGGACAAAAAGCAGCAACTCCTGTTTGTCATGCTGAGAACACTGCCTGTTGAATTGCAACTTGAAGTAAAACATCAATTTTCACATTGCTCAATCTACTTACAGACTGCAGGTTAATTTACAACAAATATTACAGTGAAACATTGCTATTGTGTATTTGATTTTTTCGGATTGTTTGCACAGACTCTCCTGACAGAGGTTCTGCTGAATTCCTTTGGACTTGGTGCAGTATTGAAGTACTTGGAGAACGGTCTTTTTTTCTTGCTCAGTAAGTTCAGTGTAGACCATGTCCAGGTACACCAGTGCTTCAGTTTTTCTGCATCTGAGAGTATGTACTGTAATCCAAGCTTCACCAGCTGAGCTGTTGGCAGTTGGTAAATGGAATTCAGATGAATTTTCTTTATATTACTTGTCTGAAATCCCCGCTAAGAAGTGACTTTCAGGATATGGTTTTCCTTTCTGAGGCAAAACAATGGAGTAGTTCCAAGTGCAGCGTAGTAGGTTGAAAACGTGCACATGGCTTGGAACTGTTTTCATGTTCTCTTACTCCCTCTTGAGTAAAATGAAAGCAAAGGTTCTTTTTAAGCCAAAATGGAATTGTGCTTTTGTTCTCCTCCATCTCTTTTCTAAAAGAACTTGTGACATAATGTTGGTTGTATTTCTCTGCTATGGCTCTGTAATGACTACACAGCTTACTCAGGCTTATTGCACTTAGATGATCTTTCTGGAGAAAACAATCTGAGTGACTTAGTTTTCAGTTGCATCTTGAGAATTCTGTGACAGCAGAATGGGGAGTGGGACTGGTGTAATCTGAGGAGTTTTCCATGTTGGTTGTGGGTTAACCTCAGTGCCCCACAGCTGCTTCCTCGCTCCTGCTCCAGCAGTGCCACTGGGGAGAGAGTGGAAAGGGTGCAGTAAGAAAACTTGGGGGCTGAGATAATGATAATTTAATACATTCTTTTTAAAGGAAAACAAACCCAAGGAAAACAAGTGATTTAAAAAAAAAATCAAACTTGCCCCTTCTAACCCACCAGTGCCCAGCCAGTCCCTGAGCAAATCTCAACCTTCTCTGCCACCTTCTCTTGCCAAGCCATGGCATGGGGGTATCCCTTTGCTCAGCTGTTCCAGCCCTGTGTCTCCTACCTGCTTGCTGCATACTCAGCCTGCTTGCTGGCATGGCAGCATGAGAACCACAAAAAGACTTGATGCTCTGTATTTATTTATTTTTACTTCCAGGAAGGATTGGCTCAATCCCTGCCATAGCTTTAGTCAGGATGCTTTTGTCCTCACTGCCAACAAAACCTGAGTGTGTGGCCCCAGACAGGGACTTTGATGCAAGTTCTAAGAAAATGGTCATGCTTTGCATTCTGATTGAGCTGCACACGAGGGTAATTCATTATGCAGGAGGATGTAATTTTAGTGTGACATTGTCAAAGGATCATGATGGGTAATGAGGTAACAGTGCCTTGTTACTGTGCTGTGTTATTATCTGGTAGCTCTGTATAACTGAGCTGCGTGCCATGTGAATGTGCTTTCTGAGCTTTCCAATTAACAGAATCTAAGTTACATTTGGTTGTTAGTTGTTACCACAGATGTTGATTGTATTTGTATATGTAGTGTAGATGTCACTGTGTCTTTGGGAGTTCAGAGTTTGTTTTGACCTTAAATCTCTGGTGGAGAGTGGATTCTGTCACTGCATGGGCACTTTCCCCTGTCTTAAGAGCTGTGCAAGCATTCACTAACAGTGATATTACTATTGGGATAGGCAGGGAGTGAAACAAAGGTGTGGGAAGATAGAGATCTGATAAAACTATAACATGCTTGATTTTTAAAAAAAGTTAATGGAATTGTTATGTTTTGTGTTTCTGCACACATACATTAAAGTGTATGTGAATTATCTGAGCCTTTTGTTGCTGGTGAGGTGCAGAGATCTGTGTCTGAGCAAGCAGTGATGGGGCTGAGATAGCTGTTCCAAATACATTGAATAACTACATTTGTGGGCAAATTGAATCTTTCTACTCTGTGTAAACTATTCTTTTACCTACCGATTCACTTACTGAAACTGTATTTTTAGTTTTCAAGTTTGCTTGCTTTTCTTGGTAGGAGTACACAAGCTAATCCTTGCTGCTGTGTCTTAATGCTTGATATTTAAGCTGGAAATCCCTTCAAAAGTCTGTTTTCTTCCTCTGCAGCTGTTGTATCACATGTTTGTGATACGGTGTTAACTCACTGTGGCTTCCTGTTTTAATTCTTGTGTAGTAAACGAGCAAGGATTTTTGACACATATGGTGTTAGTAAAAGAAAATGTAGTGTTCAAAATGTAAATTTTTCCCCTTAATTGCTCTTGGATGCTGTGAACCCACTTGTTCTGTTTCCAAACGGTGTGGAAGATTTCTTTGCTTAAGTAACAAAATAGATGAGCTCAGTGCAATTTGTGGGGTACCTTCCAGTGAAAAAGCAGACAACTTTCACTGGAGACAGCAGAACAGAAATTAAGCCATCAGATATGTAGGGTTCATGTGGGTGAAGGAAAAAGAAACTAATGAAGCACTATTTTTCTTCTAGGTTTTTTTTTTCATTTGATACCTGTGAATATTCTGCAATCCAAAGATGGCAGCAAATAAACCTAAAGGACAGAATTCCTTGGCTTTACACAAGGTCATCATGGTGGGAAGTGGTGGTGTAGGGAAATCTGCTTTAACACTACAGTTCATGTATGATGAGGTAAGAATCTGCACTAGAAATGCTTCCAGCAGATGCTGCTGCATAGTGTTGTTTAAGTTAGATTTGTGGGGTTTTTTTCTGAAAGGGTCTATGTGATGTATGAAAGACAGCAATTAAGTGGACCAAAAATTAGTGATTTGCCTTATAGAGATACCTACAAAGGTGAAATTTGGCATTTTTTAGACTTCTGAGCAGTTAGGTGCTCTATCACATTACTGGAATATTTTGGCATTGTTCACTAGAGCTATCAGAACTCAGTTATTATAGCTAAAAAACTGAGATTAGCTCAGTTGGTTAAAACTTGGTTGTAATAATGCCAAGGTCATGGGTTCAATCCCCTTTGTGGGCCATTGACTTGAGAGTTGGACTCGATGATCCTTGTGGGTCCCTTCCAACTCAGAATAGTCTGTGATTCTGTAATTAAAGTTCTGTGATTCTGTAAATCTTCAGTTAGATGAGTTCCATGATGCCTGAAGGAGCCAATTTCTTTCCATGTTTTTTATGCAACTGTTGAAGAGAGGAAAGCAAATCAGTTTATTTCCTTTTTTTTTTTTCCCAGTGAAAGTGACTGAGGAAAACAAAAACCTAAAAACTGTTTGGGCTGAGGAAAAGTCTGCTGTGACTGAGCTGTTAGAATCCTTCCCATGGCCTGAATGCATATGCGTAGTTATTAATTACTGTATCCATTTAAGATGTTTGCCGTGTCCTTGTGTGCAAACAGAAGCGATTCCCTTGTACAGGCATGATGTTTTATCATCAAGATTTTTTTTTTTTCTAGTTTGTTGAAGACTATGAGCCCACCAAAGCTGACAGCTACAGGAAGAAGGTGGTTCTGGATGGGGAAGAGGTGCAGATTGACATCCTGGACACGGCAGGGCAGGAGGACTACGCTGCCATCAGAGACAACTATTTCCGCAGTGGGGAGGGCTTCCTCTGCGTCTTCTCCATCACAGAGCTGGAATCCTTCGCAGCAACTGCAGACTTCAGGTGAGGCACAAGGCAAGGCAATTACTCTGATTACACTGAGGTGACTGCAAGTGATGTTGTTTGTTTGTTGTGTAATACCCTTTTGATAGTCCAGTTTGGGTGACAGCTCTTCCTGTTGTCACACAATGTTTTGAGCAGATGCCTACCATGCCTTTGCTATCTGCACCACTTCAGATGCCTTGGCTGCTGTGTTTCTGAATGCCAGAAAGGCTGTTGCCTCAGAGCAGATACACAGCAGTGTTCAGAAGGCTTCTGCCCTTTACCAATTGTGTTAGGAAGCAGTATTTTTGGGAGGAGGCATACAGCTATCCAAAGGAATTGATCTGAGGTGAACATCATAGAGATTGGGTGGTTGCCTGTCAGGTGTGTACAGTCCTGTGTACTCCACAGAGCTGTCATTTTTACTTCTGGCTTCAGAGGTGGAGGACCCTGAGATGAGCTCAGTTGGTTAAAACTTGGTTGTAATAATGCCAAGGTAATGGGTTCAATCCCCTGTGTGGGCCATTGACTTGAGAGTTGGACTCGATGATCCTTCTGAGTCCCTTCCAACTCAGAATGGTCTGTGAAAACTATGATGTGTTTCTCTTAACCTGTGAAACAACCCCTGGAACAAAAACCAGCTCTAGCACATGTAGCTGTTTTATACTAAAGTACTTCTTATAAAGATGGCATGACCAGATTCCAGTTGAAAACTCTGCAGAATAACCGTATCTGGTGATGCCTGTCTGCCAAGTTTAGGCAATGTGAGGTATGTGCATTGTATTCTGAGAGAGTGAAGTGCATGGATCAACAACACAAGTCTTTCTACCTCTTAAAGGTGGTTTTATGAATAACAGTGCATTGGGTTTGGGTGACAAGGGTTTGGTAGCAGGAGTGGCTTCTCTGAGAAGCTACTGAAGCTTCCACTATGTCCAGTGGAGCCAATGCCAGCCATTTCCAAGAAGGATCCACCCCATGGCCAAGGTCATGCCCATCAGCAACAGTGGTGGCACCTCTGGGATAATGTATTTAAGAAGGGGGAAAAAGTTATTGGGCAGAAGCAAATGGCAGCCAGAGAAGAAAGGAGTGAGAATAAGTGAGAGAAACAGCTGTGCAGATGCCAAGGTCAGTGAGGAAAGAGGAGGACCCACACAGGAGCAGTCCATGAAGGACTCAGGTTGGAGAAGCTCAAGGAGGGCTGTCTCCCCCACGGGAGGGACCCCACCCTGGGGCAGGGGAAGGACTCTTCTTCCTCAGGAGGATGTAAAAGCAGAAACAACATGTGACAAACTGACCACAACCCCTTCTCTGTTCCCCTGTGCTGCAGGAGAGGAGGAGGAGGGAGAATTGAAAGTGAATTTAAACCCAGCAAGGAGAGAGGGGTGAGGGGAAGGTGTTAAAGATTTGGGTTTACTTCTCATTACCCTGCTCTGATTCAATTGGTAATAAATTCAATTAAGTTACCCAAGTGATGTCTGTTTTGCCTGTGATGGTAATGAGTGGGGGAATCTCTCCTGGTCCTTATCTCAACTCATGAGCCTTTCATTGTATTTTCTCTCCCCCAAACAGCTGAGGAGGAGACTGGTGGAGGATTTTGGTGGCTACCTGGCACCCAGCCAGGGTCAACCCACCGTAAGCAGTGTGTTTTTGAATTGAAGTAGTAGCCATGGATTTTGTGTAAAGGATTGCTGTAAATCAGTCCCTTCAGTTTTGCTTGGATGGAGTTTTTCTCTGTAAAAGATATGGATGGAATTTTTTGAATTTACAAGACAAAAGTTCAGCATAGCATTCACCCTTCCTGTCAAAATCAGTATTTTATTTATCTGAAGGCACACATACTCAGTCCCAGGTTTTGTTTTTATTTCTGGTGTAATAAATGTTTAATAGGATAGAGTTTTTAAGATGGCTTTCAGACATGCAGCATATTAAAGCTCATATGGTAATAATATAATATTATACAGGCAGCAGTGTATTACAAGTGTTTAATTTTGGTTAAGAGAGAAAGCACATTTAAGTCACTCATCCTTGTATTTAATAAAAGGACAAAAAAGATCAGTAAACAGTTTACCTTTTCAAAGTGCAGTGAAATACAAAAGGCCATAACCTTTGAGAGAAAAGTAAGGAAACAAATACAAAAAGAGATGCCCTCCATCCCACTGAAATAAGGCTTCTCAGAGATGCTGTCACAGTTCAACTTAATTAGCACTAAGTAGCAGAATATGTTTAATATCCTCTCTAAGGGAGGAGGAAGAGGTGTGGAGAGGGGAGGCAATGAGTTTTTCATCTTTGGGGGTTTTTTTTGTTTTTTTTTGTTTGGTTTTTTTGGTTTTTTTTTTTTTTTGTTGTTGTTGTTTTTTTTTTAATTTATGTCTCTCTGTGTATTTATTTATTTGAGCGAGGGAGGAGCAGGCCTGGTTTGTGTGCAGGCTTGTGTTAGGTAGTGTCAGTCATGGAGGAGTGTTGAGTGTAGTTCAGCTCCTCTACAGTGCAAAATGTCCTATTCAAATCTGCTTAAAGTCATGCTAATGCTTCAAAGTACATGAGCTTTGGCTTTAGAAAAAAATCCTACTTTTACAGTAAAAGTCCTTGCAGAAATGAAAGAAAAAAGCCCTTCAAGTAAAGATGGTAAAATTCTCCCCAGTCCAAGTCTGAAAATGCCTTTCAAGTTGCCTTTGAATCTGTAGAGGCCTAAGTGCTAAATTGTAACTCAGAAAAACTACATTTTCTGAGGCGTGCACAGTTAAAGTACCTGTGACACTGCTGAATAGTCAGGGCATGCTGTTCAAGAGCCAGATATGAAAGGCAGGGACAAGAAGCATTTGGGTGTTTGCCTCAGTGGAATTTAGTTCTGCTGCAGTGGCAGATCTCCAACAGGAGAGCTGTTTGCTGCTGTTCAGTGTCTCCAGTGGGGTTCCTGCTGTGCTCTGAAATGCCATTGCTCCAAGTCCTTTTTTTCCATAAAGCACAGACCTGCTCTATGGTCAAATATTTAAAATACTTGAAAGGCAGTTTGATAAAATTTGGCCTTGCTCTGAGTAGAATTGGTCTGGCTCTCATGGTTTGTTTTTTTTGTTTTAAGTTCTAGATTTCAAGCTGAGGTATTTCTTGTTCAGGAGATTACTCTCCTTGGAGACTCCTCTGAGGATGAGTTTGTCACTTGGATTGCTGTTACAGTAACTCTTTGTGAGATGAAATTGTTTGGCATCTGTGCTGACCTGGCCTTTATGCCAGGTACCTACGGAAGCCCCTCTGTTGCTCCCCTCCTCAGCTGGGCAGGGGAGAGGAAACAGTGAAAGGCTCGTGAGTTAAGGGCTGGCAGAGATCACTCATGGATTACCATCATGGATTAAAGAGAATCATAGAATCGATTGGGTTGGAAAAGACCTCTGAGATCATCAAGTCCAACCCTTGGTCCAACTCCAGTCCCTT
>JAWWLZ010000082.1:49803316-49819152 GCA_035041345.1 Poliocrania exsul
CCCCAGCTCCCTCAGCCTCTCCCCACAGCACTTGTGCTCCAGTCCCTTCTCCAGCCTTGTTGCTCTTCTCTGGACCTCTAGACAGGAGGACTCAGCTCAGCTGTTCTCACCAGCAGCTCTGCAGCCACTCTGTGCCCTGTGTGTGCACACTTGCAGTAGCTGCCATGGCAGAACGCACTGTCTCTGGTATTCCAGAGCAGGAAGATCCCAGGAGACACTGGTGTTCAGTTTGGTGGAGCTGACACCCTCTGAAGGGCCTGTCTGGGTTACTCTGATGCCTCCGCACTAGACAAGGTGTTTTGTTTCAAGGCATTTGGAAACATGCCATGGTTCATCCTTCAGCAGTCGTCACTGAAGCTGAGCTAGCAGCAGATTGCCAGCTATCTGGTTTGAAAAGACCAAGATTGGCAGCCTCTGTGCTTTTCCCTGGTCAACTGCACTGGTGAACTTGGTTATGTAATTAGTCCCACAGCACCCTTTTGGTTATTCATGGCTCTTAATGCTTCCTGCTCTCCTTTTGAAGCCATGGGGTTGTGTTGTGCCTGCTCCATGTCCCCTGTACACACCAACAGGAGTGTTTTATGATGAGTATTTTCCTTCTTCTGTACAACACACAGCAGGACAAAAGTACCTGAATTCAAAACATGCAACTCTTGAGTGTCTCATGCAGTGGCCTGTGGTTTAGCTGCCCTGTGCTGATCTTTGTTACAAGTTTAACACTCATGTGTATGAGTAATCTGTTTCCTGAATGTTAAATAGCAGATGGACTTTGCATTCTTTCTTCTTTTTTCAGCTACTATGCAAGAAAACAAGTCAGTTCTTTGGAATGTGGCCATGTGTTCTGTCAAGCTGACTTCTTGCTACTGCTCCAAGACTTTCAGTAGTTTCTGAGTTGACACTTCTGATTTAGGAGCAAGAACCTGTTGGGCAGAAGCTGTTTGAAGTGCTGGCTTTGAGGGGAGGCTTTTGAGGTGGACAGACCCTCCTGAATGTGGTTTCTCCGTTGCCACCAGTGCTCTGCCAGGACTTCACTGTCCTGTCTGTCCCAGGGTTAAGAAGGGAAAGAAGGAAGTACTAAAAAGTGGATTGTACTGGAGATTGGCTATTGCTGTTCCTGAAGCATTCAGGACTTCTCCTCTTTAAGAGTCTTACATGTATCAAGGAGCCTTGGCTTTAATAGCTTTATTTGTGGAATTATACAGCCTAATGTGAGATAAGAGCAAATTCTTTTGTGCCTAATGTATGTATGTGGCAACCTGAAATATGAACTCTGCTGTTACTAATAGGTTAGTTCTGCTTTCTCATTTTGTCCTGTCTTACAAGTGTTTTTAGTCTGAGAAGGGCAGGCTTGTTTCTGACCCAGTTACACAGAAATAGTAAAAAAAAAAAAATGAGTCACTGAATCATGACAGATGAACTAAAAGTGGTTGTAACATGTTTTGTTTCTGTATTTCTCCCCAAACTTTACAAAGGGAATATTAGCACAGTTAATTTTTCTTCCAATAAAATGTGGGGAGATTCAGAGCTGTAGGGAGACTACATGTCCGTGGAGATTAAAGCACCATGTGGTAGCTTTGTATTTGTTTTCCCAAACACTGGACTAGTAGAATTGTTTACGTGGAAAAGCAGTTTTATGAAAACATTTTACTGCACTGCATTTCATTGCTATTATTGCACTTGAGGTACAGCTTTAAATACTGCAGAAAATGTAAGGAGTTGCATGAAAAATACTTCTGATTTTTAAAAGTAGGCAACAGCAATGCTTTGGACTGGTTCTAAGTCAGTTTTTATCTCTGTGTTTCTCCTATTCTTTCTCTTTCTTTTTCTAGGTGCATTTTACCTGGTATTTGAATACATGGACCATGACTTGATGGGACTGCTGGAATCTGGTTTGGTTCATTTTAATGAAAACCATATTAAATCCTTTATGAGACAGCTGATGGAGGGCTTGGCCTATTGCCACAAGAAGAACTTTTTGCATAGAGACATCAAATGTTCAAATATTCTACTAAATAATAGGTATGGATATTACTTAAAAGTCTGTAACGAAAATTACGTGTTAACATCTTTAAGTCTTTCTTTCAATCACCTGCTTTGAGTCATTAGCAAAACTTTATTTTTCAGATTTCCTAGTTTCTTTAAAATCAGTTGCAAAAGATTAATCTGGTAATGTTCCTGCTTAACACTTTCTGAGCATCCTTAGATTTTTCCATTGCTAGAAACAAAATTCGGTGGTTGATGTGAATAATTTTAAGCCAGTGTTTCTGAAACTCCATTACCAGTTACAGGCTGAAGCCCAACACATGGGTTATATGTATGTTTTAGATATGCAACAAGTTTTTGAGCAAAGACATTTATCTTCCACAAATAGCCTCTCTGGAGAATAAGGATGTAAATTTGAAGGGGACCTTTCTTTGTTTATTATGAGGGTTCTTCAAGTGTTACAGCAAATCTGAGTACACATCTGAGGAAAAAAGTGGGTGGAAATGATAACTTGTATATTTTATTATCACAAAATGGTCATTCTTATGCACATCAGCAAGTCTTGCCCTAATTTGATGAAACAATATATATTTTAAAGTGATGTGAGTTACAAAAGCTCATTAGTATAGAAAAGGAAAACCACATGTAACAGTCCAACATTCCTGTCATGTGTTAGAGAAGCTCACAGGTAACTTTCTGTTTAAATCATCCAGGCCTTGCAGATAGTGGGGGTTTCTGGTCCCTGAGCGGTGCCTTTTGGCTGTGGGAACTGCCAGGCAAGAGCTCTGTGTCTTCTGCTCTTCCCCTATGTATGGGAAGCTCAGGAATGGGTTGGGGCTGTGTCCTTCAGCAGGTTGTCTGCTGGCAAAAACAGAAGCCCTTCTCTGGTCAGTCACTGATTGAAGGGCTGTATTTAAACTGTGCAAGAGCACAACAGGACTTTGATGGCTTCCTATTATAAGAAGGTTTGGCTGCCTGTAGTTGTTTGTTGTACAGATGGTCATGCTGGCAGTAAGGCATGAGAAAGTAGTTTCCTCCCTCAGGTTTTTTCCTGCAGAGTTACTGACTTGAGTACTTTACACCTGAATTGTGACCCAACGGCCAGTGATGGAAATGCCATTTGATGAGCACACCTGACTCTGCTTGATTTGCTGTTCAGTGAGTTGGTGTGTTTGTTCATTGGAGACACGCACTGATTGCAAGGCCTCACCTCTTTGGGAGTGTGTCTGGTGAAGAGCAGCTGCACTGGCTCAGTCTGAAACTTCACCTGATTTGGGGCAGGAACTCTCGACAGGATTAAGCACTAAGTAATTCTCTGCTTTCTCCACCAGAGGGCAGATAAAGCTCGCGGATTTTGGGCTTGCTCGGCTGTACAACTCTGAAGAAAGGTAAGACACAGTTAAACTGTGAAAAGGCATTCAGAAGTTTAATCTTTTTGCATAATTCTACTATGAGAGCCAGAAGACTGTTTTGGTTAGAGGATTGTTATTGTACTGCCATTGTTCAGGAAATTGAAAGAAGTGCACATTGTCTTGAGCTGCCTAAGCCCACAGAAGTCTCTTTGTGCAAGTGTATTGCTTTTCCAGGTGTCCTGGATAAATAACTGTGGAGAGTGGCCATATATGGATTGGAAATTAAGAGTTACAGTCCTAAGTGTCCGGTCCTGTAAACCTAAAGAGTATTTTTCCTGAATTCTTGATTTTAGGGAAAGCAAATTTTCTTTTGCTAACACGAAGTAGTTTACAGTTCCTATTGGATAAGTGTTGCTTTTCTGTAAGATGTAACCTTACATTTGAAGGGATTCACTGTATTCTTCAGGCAGTCAGTGCTGTTGAATCTGCTGGAAACAGACACACGTTTAAATAAAAGTTATCCTGAAACTTTTGACTTGTGCTTCTGTTATTCTTGGCTTCCTTATGCTCATCCTGCAGGAAACAGGTGCACAGTGCCTTATGATTTAACAACTTCAGTATTTACTTTGTGATGTGGGGTTTGTCCTGTGGAACTGAGTGCTCAGAATTCAAGCTGAGTGTTCACGACACCAGTATATACCTGAGGTGGTTGGATACCTGAGCTTACTTTGATTTCTGCATGCCTGATTTGGGAAATAATACCCATGTTAACTTTATAGGTTTGTTGTTTTGTCTTAGCTTGCTGATGACCCTGATAGCCTCAGTTTACTATCTCTGGGCTCTTATTTCAGGAGAATATGCTTAAGTACAGTTGTGAAAACCATGGAGTGTAATAGCAGCTGCTGGACAATTATTTTTTTGCTTTGGATGCACTTAAAATAAAAAGATTTGGTATTATCCTACCTTCTTGTTTTAACATGCACCAAACGGACCTGATTTTTTTTCCCTCTAGTTTACCGTGTTACCTTTTTTTTAATGTCTGTTTTTAAATGATTTTACATCTTGCTTATAAAACTCAGTGTTTATTAAGGTTTGAAGGTTCAGTGTCTTTATAGTGCAAATAACAGATTTTACTGTACATCAAACAACAATATTATGCCGTTATGCATAATGAAACAAAGATTAAAATGTAATTAAGCTAGCTAATAGCATTGCCAGTTGAACTTGGGAGGATAATTAGAATCTCATTAGTGGATTTTTGACAATTCTTTTGTCACTCATTTTCCTCCTAAGTGGTTTCTGACCTGCAGTAACAGACATAGTTAATATATACCAACAAGTGTATAATAGCTGGTGCTTTAAATTCCTGTATTTTGCATTTGGTTTACTGTTGTTTAGGATTTAATACTGTTTAACAGGGTACAGAATTTAGTGGGAGCCTAATAGGGAGGAAATAAAAATTTAATTTAAGTAAATTCCCATTGATTGTTGTAGTTACCTTCCTTTAATGTTATTCTGGTGGATTTAACATGTTTGGAGTAGGAGATATGACAGATTGCATGAGAAGACATCTGTTCAAATAAAGAGCACCATGTCCTATATGTATTAGGGGTGTATCTGTAGAGGAGGTCCATACCATGTAAACATTCCGTAGAGGAATGTTTGCTTCAGAGATAAACATGATAAAGGATGGGATTGTTTCCAAAAACATGCTACATTTTTAAAACAAGTTGCAGAGTTTGTTACTGAAAGAAATGCTCAGATGATCTTGCAGAAATGATACCTGTAGGAGGGAGTGTGTTATTAAGAGCTTGTTCATCTTTATTCTGTGGCTGTCCCTACTCTGCGCTTAATGTTACTCTGCTTCCTGTCTGCAGTTACCTGGTGTTGGTAAGAGTGAATTATTAAAACTGAAAGAATTCTGGGATCACTTTTAAAACACCCTTGTTGAAACAAACCCAAAATTGAACATCTGTTTTCTGCTTTCCATTCTGAACTGCTGGTACATTATCTCTGCCTGTGCACACAAAAATATGTGTATAAGATAGTGGAAATCCTTCCTTTAATGGGAGGGTGGAAATGATTATTCCCAGTGACTAAAACTTGTGGTTAGAATTGCAGAGAATTAAAGATGTTGTGAAATGTAGGAAAATATTGGAAGCATTCCAGGCTTTGGAATCAAAATTGTTGAAGGTTGTAATTCCAGAAAAAGTCTTGCTCCTGCTTAAACAGGGAGAAATTACTTTTTGCCTTCTTTTTAAAATGCTTGTAGGGGTCCTGCATTCAGGATTCTAATAACCAATAGTTGCCTGGAAAGTAGTACTGGTTTTATCCAAGCAGGTCCTGCTCCTGAAATGATTAATAATGTAAATATAATACAGTCTTGCTCTCTGAGTGATGCTTGAGGTTCAGAACTCACATGGCATCGAGAGAGCTGTGTGTTTATCTCCAGTGTGGCCCTTGATAGCCTTGGTGCAGTTGCTAAAATCAAAAGAGGGTGAAAGATTGTGCTGCTCCTAAACCTCATCACAGAAGTAAAGACCTTAAGGTATCACTTTTTCAGAGGAGAAATGACAGTCTTCTCTCTTTGCTCCCCCCACAGCCGACCCTACACCAACAAAGTGATCACGCTGTGGTATCGGCCCCCTGAGCTGCTGCTTGGAGAGGAGAGGTACACACCTGCCATCGATGTCTGGAGCTGTGGGTAAGGCTTGGGCAGAGGTGTAGCAAGGGGGAAATCCAGCCAGAAATAAATCTGAAGTGTTTCTGTTGCTCCACGTTGAAAGCCATAATGATGGAATTATGCAAAACTGTTTTGCAGCTGCATCCTGGGGGAACTTTTTACAAAAAAACCAATATTTCAAGCAAATCAAGAACTTGCTCAGCTGGAACTCATAAGGTAAGTTGCAAGCACTGCCACACAGTAGGTGCCTCATACACTGACAGGGGTTTCTTGTTGGTGTTAAAATGGGAGATAACACACTGCAAACATTTGCAGGTCCTCAGTTACTGCCCTGGGTGAGATGTTAGAGGTTCTGAGGGGCATGTAAAGCAAGGGACTTTTGCACAGACCTAAAGCAGGATTTTTGGGAGTGTTCTGTGCTCTTGGCAGTGTTACAGTTACTTAGTGACAGAGTTTTTTGTAGACCAGCTGGAGTTGCCTGTTACTGAAGTTGTAAAGAGAGAGTAATCAAAATGCCCATTATTTTTTGAGATGGTCTTGCAACTTCCTTGCAGCAAATCAAAATAAGAACATGGACAATAATAAGGACAAGTGGGATTTGGGAGGAGTAGGTACTTGGCATGCAGCTGGCCTTGACCTCTTGTTTCCAGCCTACCACACACACACCTGGGCTTTATTATTTTTGTGGGGATATTTCTGTTCCCTTAAAAACTGCCAGAGGTAAAAATTCTGCTCCTTTCCTTGTTCTCAATAAATCATGGAGTGATAAGTGTTCAACTCGGTGGATCCCAGAGCATTGTTGTCTTTCCCTTTACTCAGCAAGCAAAAATTGCTCTTGATTCTGATATTATAAATGAGGAAAGGTTCTCTTCTCAGAAACAAGGGGGAAAGAGGGTGAGTTCTCCTGAACTTACAGAACCTGAACTGTAAATGTTCACTATTATTTCAAAATTAACTTAATAAAAACTGTTATGAAGTTCTATAGTGAGGTGTTTTTCAAAACAGATTGAACAGTAACATGTTTCTGGGTAAAGTGTTACCAGCCAGCCTGGAAAAATCAAGTTTTCAGGAGTGCAAAGCATATCAGTGGTCATTTTCAGTGTAAGGAGAATGAAACTCCTAAGTTGAGTAAATTTTGCTTTTGAGCACTAGATGACATTGAAGCAAATTACAATGAGTCATTTGAAGGGGTTTTATTTCTTTGTGTTGTACCTCTGGTACAGAAAACTAAACCTGTGTGATTTCCTTTTGCTGGAAGCACTTGTTTGTAGCTCTTTTCCTCCTGATTGTTTCATTTTTTGCTGTTTAAATGTAATATATCAGTTTTATCAACATCTCTGCCACAGTCATGTTGCAGTCAACAATTCTGTGTTTATACTTTCTAACTTTAATGTTCAAAGGTAGAGCTGAAATAAATTCTCATAGGAAGAGAGAGATGTATCATTTTTTTTTCCCCTCCTGAAAGTCACATACCCAAAGAGAGTGTCAAGTCAGATTAGTTTGTGTAGCATTTGGGGCGTAACTCATTAGATCTCTTACAGTAATAGTTTAAATTGAATAAGTAGGAGGGCTGAACCAGGGAAATGTATTTGCAAAATATCCTTTTATGACTGCCTGTGTCAGAGTGGGAAGCCTGGTGTGTATGGAAATGCCTCTTTAGTTCTGGTGCTCAGAAATGTGGTGATGATCAAGCTGTGCTTGGCTGTCCTTCATTGGACAAAATGGGTGGGGATGGAGCAGGAAGAATAAGACTGTGGCAGCTCCATTTTTGGAGGTAGATGAGGCCTTACACATCAAACTCCTAGCTGAAGTCAAAAGTACAGAGGTCTTCTAGTGGTCAAGTCTTGCTTCTGCCTTTAGGCCTTACTTAGATTTAGAGTTTTTTCCCCTTATGTCTTCAGTGTTAAATTCTCAGTGAGAAGTGTGTTTTTAGCCATATTGTCAGTGGCATTGGGAACTGAGGACATAAAAGTTACTCTCAGCATGGGCTATCCAGTTCAAGTCACATATCCAGAGTACTGCTCAGACATAGCTGGTTAAGGTTTTCACAATGTAAGTGTGGGCTGGGCTGAGTCAGAAACAGTAAGTTTAGTCTGTGTGGGTGATGACCCTTTGTAGACAATTCACCATTATTTAAAGAGTTCAGCATTTGACAGTAGAGAAATTGTAGCTAAAAATAACCTGAACATTAAGATTGAAAATAATTGTTTCCACTGTCCATGCAAGAATAAAATGACAGCTGTGCTCTCTTGTGGCTTTCGATCTCACACCTTTTTTTCCCCCTTCTTTTTGGTACAGCCGGATTTGTGGCAGTCCCTGCCCAGCAGTGTGGCCTGATGTTATCAAATTAGCTTATTTCAACACGATGAAACCAAAGAAGCAATATCGGCGGAAACTGAGAGAAGAGTTTGCTTTGTAAGCATGAAGGAATAGCTTAGTCAACTGTCATTGCAATCAGTTTTCCCAGACACTTTATAAACTTCAATATTTTATGGAGAATGAGCAGAGATCAAGTGTAAAGAAAAATGGCTTTAGGTTCTTGTCCTTCCCACAGAGCTGTTATATTAACCCTTATTTAATAGGAACTTCAAGAAGAGGAAGGAAGGCCCTAAAGTTTCAGCCACCTGTCAGCTTTCACCTAAGGAAACATTTATTTTCCATGATTGGTGCACCTGCTTTGTTGCACCCGATTGTTTTTTATTAGTATAACTGGCTACAGCTAAATGTGTGGTCTGGTTACCATCACAGTCTTTTGGGTCATAAATTCATTCAACACAGAGGACTCGCCTGAACTGCATGTTCTAAAGTACTACCATTGGACTAGTTTTGTGCAAACATCACAAGTGAAAGTTACAGAAAATAGTTGTAAGTTTGTTTTAAAGGGTTTGTTCCCCCCCCCCCCCCTTCAGGTACTGTGGGTTTTAGAGAAATGCACCATCCTGCTCATGCTAATGAGACTGATCTCTTTAAAGCAATAAAATTACTGTCCATGTACCAATCAGGAGTGCAGTTCCAAAGTGCAGAGTAACAGAGTCTTGCCTTAAAAACTTGAGATTGAATTCCAGAGTGTAGAGTAACAGAGTCTTGCCTTAAAAACTTGAGATTGAATTCCAAAGTGTAGAGTAACAGAGTCTTGCCTTAAAAACTTGCCGGTGTTTATGTAAGGACAGTGTTTAAACAATAAAACAAAGCAAAGCAAGCTGATGTTCTATGGGTTTCATGTTTGCACAGGCAGTAAAAGGGAGAGTTTCTCTCTGCTTCTCAGTACTACGCTCAGTGTGTGAGTTACCTGAGGAGCTGTTGGTCAGTTCTCTGGAAGGGAGGTGTGTGTCAGAGGTGTGTGGTGCCAGTGCAGACGTGCCCCTGTCTCTGTGCCCTCAGCATCCCGCCGGCGGCGCTGGACCTGTTTGACTACATGCTGGCACTGGACCCCAGCAAGCGCTGCACCGCCGAGCAGGCCCTGCAGTGCGAGTTCCTGCGCGACGTGGAGCCCGCCAAGATGCCTCCCCCAGAGTGAGTGGCCTTCCCTCTGCCCAGGGGTTGGGTTTCCCTGGAAGTACATGGTGGGAGAGGGGAAAAAAAACATTGATACATACAGCTGTTTACTGGTGGTTATGCAGCTGAGTGACTCTTACCCCATCACAGCAGGGCCTGTGAGAATCTCAGAATTGTTCCATTTGTCATTCTTAGAACTTGTTACTGAGTTACTGCCCTGAAAAAAAATACCCCTCTGTGAGTGTTTCTAATGTTCTAAAAACATCACTTCCCTTTTCTCTCAGTTTATCAGTGTCTACTTTTTCAAGGGTTCTGAGGTCCTCCATGAGTCTGAATTGCCTTCTTTGATAGTAGAATGGCACTGGGTATAGAATTCTGGCACTGGGTATAGAATTTCACTTAAAGTGAAATACCATAAATTTGGTTAAAACTTGATTGTAATAATGCCAAGGTCATGGGTTCAATCCCCTGTGTGGGCCATTGACTTAAGAGCTGGACTCAATGATCCTTGTGGGTCCCTTCCAATTCAGAATAGTCTGTGGGGAAAAAAAATTGTTTGCTGAACCAGAAGAGATTCTTGGTTTTACAGGCAGGAAAAGTGAAATACTTTGTGCTGGTATTCTCCTGCCAGTTTCTCTGGGAGCAAATGTATTGCAATGTCCAGCAGGCATTTTGCACTCATTTTAAGTGGTGCAAATCATACTGGAACAGGCCCTGAGGAGAACAATGAGAAGGGATTACAGAATCTGTAGGTCTCATTTTTAACTCAAAATAGCTGTCAGAGCTTAGAACATTTTATATTGTTTGAGGACATTGAGCCTTCAAGGCAGCCTGCACTGACTTTTCAATCAGTCAGCAACTGGAAAAAAATGTTTGTGTTTTACCCAAGGATTTTATTAAAACTCTTTCAGGACTTACCTGTTACATGCACATGGTTGTTACACTAAATCACAGAATGGGTAGAGCTGGAAGGGACCACAGTGGGTCATCTGTCCAACCTTCCTGCTCAAGCAGGGTCATCCCAGAGTACAGAATTGTGTCCTGCTATTTATTGGATATCTCCAGTGAGACTCCACAGCCTCTCTTGGCAAATGCTACTGAAACATGAAGCTCAGAGGTTTCATTGCCTCAATATGACTGTGCCACTGTGTGAAAATCAGAAATCAGCAACCTTGGACAGTTTGCCAAAGTCTCAGAACCACTTGTTGTACAGAATGTTGCTTAAGTGTTTTTTGAAGTTAAGTGGATGGGAAGTTTTTTTTTTCTTCAGGAAGGTGGCAATGCATCTATTGTAGAAGCTGGTACATGGTAATGCCAAACAAACTTGTCATTGGAGTCCTTTTAAAAATTAAGAGAAACCACAGTCCCTTCTGACAGTGTGCACAAGACTGTTCTCTTGAAGGACTGAAGTTCCGTGGTAGGAAGAAGCAGCTGTTCATTCCAAGAAAGTGACAGTGCTGATGGCAAGGACAGTAGGGCACTTCTCATGCTGAGTTCTTGCTTGCTTCCATTTAGTTTTCAGAAAATACTTGGCAGGGCCTTGACCTGCTCTGTGGAGGGAGAGTAAGGCAGTTGTCACAATTGCCTTTCCAATGTCTCTTGTCATGTATCACCTAATTTTTCTATGTTCCTGGGTCACAGAATTACTAACACAGCTAATGATATGTGATAGGGAAACATAAAACATTGTTTCTACTGCCAATCTCAGTATTTCTGTTACCTGTAGATGGGTCTTTGTGTTTCACAGGAAATCAGAATTGAGGTGCCTGCAGGAAACTGTAATGGAAGGACAGAATTGATGGCAGTTTTGTTCCTTAGGAGACTTTTGCTGCTGCATCTGTCTGTCTTAAAGGACCGAGATATCCCTCGTTCTTCCCAGTGTCCCAACTTTTCTAGTGTCAAGTGCTATTTATTCCTGCCACTTATTGCTGCAACTTTTTTTTTCTTTTTGCTACTTTTTTGGCTGTCTGTGCTGTACACTATAAATACTAGATAGCCATGTCTGTTACTGTGCACAAATATTTGACCTAATGAGGCAGCAGAGCTTTTACAAGCAGACAGAAGGACCCTGAAAAAACTGCTTTAATATTAATACCTTTGTTGTCTGTTACTATGCAAATTGTATTTCATATCGAGTGTGCAGCATTGGTTTTGAAGTCTTGAATTACACAAATAATTAGGGGTTTCGTAAGTATGAATTAAAAAAATAAATTCTCATTTTAAGATTTTCTGCCAGAAGGACTTGTGCTTCTGAAATAGGCAATCAGTGAGGAGATTTCAGCCAGAAGAAGCAGGTCTGAGATTTTTCTGGCTTTTTAGTGTTTTCTGATGTATCTCTGAGTTCCAGTAGGTGCATCTTTCAGAAGTTACATTATGTATAACTTGAATATCTATTTTACTAGTATGGTTAAAAAAAAAATCAGAAAAAACCTAGTTGTGGGTTGAAACTGACTGTCTCTAATCACTGTTTGCAGCCTTCCTTTGTGGCAGGACTGCCATGAGCTGTGGAGCAAGAAGCGCAGAAGGCAGAAGCAGATGGGCATGACTGACGACTCCACAGCAGCAAAAGTCCCCAGGAAGGATCTGTCTTTAGGCATGGATGAGAGCAGAACCAACACCCCACAAGGCATGCAAACTTCTTCCCAACTCAAAACTCAGGGCAGCTCTAGTGTAGCACTTGGTCAGTAATATTTTCAGTTCTTACAATTACCTCCTACTTGGATTGCACCTCTAGACGTTTTGGGTGTTATTTGCAGAGTATTGACGTCTCCTGGATTCTTGAGAGAGTAACAGTATTGTAAGTTAAATCTTTGTTACAAAAGATTTGCCTTTGCTTTTGGAAACTTCAGTTTTACCCAGCTCTTCAGCCTGGTCAGAGCAACTACCTTGCTTGCTCTGTATTTTGAGGGGATTTTAAATGCTCTTCTTCATCTCTAATTCTTTTGTGATCCCACAAGCCAGTGGCTGTTTAAAGTTCCTCCCACAAGCCAGTGGCTGTTTAAAGTTCCTCCCAATCTCCATAGATTGGAGAAGCTTTATTGGTAATGATAAACTGATCAGAAGGCAGAGTTTAGAACAGTCATCATTCCAAATGGAATGGATTCCATCTGCCATGTTACGTCAGTCTTCAGCTTTCCAGGTCGTTGGGTTAAACACCAAAAAAGCCCCGCAGAACCTCTTAGGCCACGAAGTATCTACCTTTGTAGGTTGCAGAGCCATTAGTTGTGAAACTTAACTAGAGTATCTTGCTTGAGAGCAGTTTCATGAATATAATATAAAGAGTAATAGTTTCCTGCATGGACTCCATTTGAGGTACTGAGCAGTTCAGTGATAGTTCTCTCGCAATATGTAGAAACACACAGAGTAACAGCACCAAATGGATACCTGAGAAGATTAATTTAGACCATTTTTGACTGTGCAAAGTGGCACTAAATCCTGTTTCACTGATAGAGGAGTTCAGCTGAAAAACAGTTAATGCATTGATAGCACCTGAAAATTCCTCAGTCATACTGAATCAACTTGTAATTTAACAGTAGAGCAGAGCTCCAAATGATCTGTGCAAAGATATATAGAAAATAATTATTTTGATCATATTTTATTGGAATTTATTGCCTCTTGCTCCTGTTCATCCAGTTCCTTGCTGTAAGCCAGCTGTGAGCTTCTGCTACTCCATCTGTTTAGGCCAAAGTTTTGGCAGCATTTTCCAGAATGACTTTCTGAAGCCCATTTTCCCCCACAAATGAAAACTGTATTAGAAGTTTAGAGAGTCCAAAGGACAGTTGTTACTTTCTTTGTGCTTATAGAACAGGGAGACTACAGTCTAATGGTCATTACTGCTAACCATGCAGAATAAACTAAGAGAGAAGGAATTATTCAGACCTATGTTGCTGTTTGCTCATAGGTACATTGAGAAATTTATCTAGGCAGAAAAGACAGTTTAATTTTCAGAGGAGCACAGAGGTGTCTTCTGTATTAAACAAAACACTTCTGGAAGTCATAATGCAACTTATATACTATTATCAATAAGGCACATTATATGACTCCATGAACAAATGCATGCTTTAACCAAGACTGCTGCATTTGTTTCTAAGCACCCCAAAAAGAGAGGTTAAAACCATCTTGGATCCATGAATGGGATCCCTGGTTATTGCACTTGCAGTTGAACAGGACCTCTGTAGCTCCATAACTCTGTTCTGGTAGAAGCTGACACATTTCCCAGAATTTTCCAACGATTTGCTGTTGGAATGAACTTTTTGAAAAGGATCTGGAGTAGATAGATCAGTTTCCTTGTTTGGCATTTTTGTGATGAATTTCCAGAGAGTCTGAGATAAGTTTTAGTGTGGACTACACCATCCTCAGATGTGACTAAGTCAGCTGTTCCTCACGGCATCTGAGTGAGACACAGCAGTACAAGGTATTAGAAATCACAATTTTTTCTGTACTGCCAAATAAAAGGTGGTTTTATTTTTCTATATGTATAAATACATAAAAATTTTGAAGTCCCTGTATCCTGCCTGAGTAGGTTCCAAGTGCTTTAATCCTGGTGCACATCCACAAGTAGAGTAGTGGGTTGTGGGTTTTGCAGGACTTTTCAGCTGTGCTGCTCTTAAATCTTGCAAGGAAAATATTTAATATTTTTGTGTATGACCATTTTTTTTGTGCATGACTTTTAATCTGCTATAAATTAATATATATTGGTAAACAAGGACTAGGACAGAATGATTTTTATGCTGATCTGGGTTAAAAAAAACATTTAGGGCTCTGACAAAATGCACACACACACACACACAGTTTTTAATTTTTAACTACTTTCTTTACTTCTTTTGAAGTAAACCACTACAATGGGTGTTTGAAGCTATGAAACTACTTTGATATGCCAACTTCCTTATTCATATCCCCCTGCCTCTTGTTTAGGGGAAACCCCATTTAAATGAAGAAACTGGTGTATCATTAAGGATTTTGTGCTACTGAGTCATGGACTTCTCGTCCTTCAAACTCAGCACTTGCTTTTGCATTTAACCCTGGGCTCCTGGGCCACCAAGAGCCTGGTCACTTGTGGAGGTGTTGCAACCCAGACACTGAAATAGAAAGGGCCAGAATGTGACTGAAAATGTGTTTTGCAAGTGTCTACTTGTTAACAAAGGGATGTGATATGTCAAAGATAGGAAATGTTGTGGGGATTGGAAATCCTTACAGCTGCCTTAAGCCCCAGCTTAGTTGTACTGTAGAAAATTGAGCTCCAGCTTGATGTTTTTCCATCTGTCCCAGTGCATGTGTGCGCCTCATGGAAGTCACTTCCTTTATATTGGTTTTTACTATTCCATTTCCTATAGCTACCCCCTCCAAAGGCAGTTAATATGTAAAAGCATTCCATTTCTGTGTTGTCCCAACCATGCTTTGCCTATTGTGTCAGCCATGCTAGATTAGTCTTTTGAGTTTCTGAAATATGCAAGTTCTAAATAATACTTAAAACCACCTTTTTTGTCTTTAGCCAAAACAAGCACTGGACAGCAGTTAAACCAGAATGAAGTGGCAATCCTGCTAAACCTGCTACAGTCTAAAACAAGTGTTAGTTTGGCACAGTTTGCCCAAGTGTTGAATATTAAGGTAAACCCAGAGACTCAGCAGCAACTAAATAAAATAAATCTTCCTGCTGGAATTCTGTCAGCAGGTGACAAACAGTCAGAGCAGCAGCAGCAGCCGCCGCCGCCGCCAGAGCAGGAGCCTGCGAAGCAGCCGCCCGTGCCGCAGCCGCCCGCGCCGCCGGGCCAGCCCAAAGCCGACACTGATGCTGCCCAGGCAGCCGTGCAGAGTGCTTTTGCTGTTCTCTTGTCTCAGTTAATAAAGGCTCAGCAAACCAAACAAAAGGAGTTTGTGCTGGAGGAGAAGGAAAATGGATCAGGAAATGAAGTGTCGTTACAGCTCAGGCAGCCCGCAGAGCCCTCCACGCCGGTGTCTGCCAGCCGGGACGACACGGAGTCTCCAGCACCTGCCTACCCGCAGCTCATCAAGTCCTTGTACATGTCTGCAGGTACTGGAGGCCTTAACCTTACAGCACTGCAGGGGTAGTAGCACTTTGGGGGTAGAGAATTAGCATGTTTACCATGTGAGGATAGGAGATTAAATAGATTTTGTCATGTTTTATGTCTGGATCATAGAACTTGTGTCTTAGTGTGTGCAGACAGAGCCAGCAGCGATCCCCATGCTGAGAGGTACACGAGTATTAGTGATGGAACCCTGATCATGGAATCATAGAATGGATTGGGTTGGAAAAGACCTCCCAGATCATCAAGTCCAACCCTTGGTCCAACTCCAGTCCCTTT
>JAWWLZ010000082.1:49896109-49909146 GCA_035041345.1 Poliocrania exsul
TCTCTCTCTTCCTCTCTCTCTTCCTCTCTCTCGTCCTCTCTCTCTCTCTCTCTCTCTCTCTCTTTCTCTCTCTCTTTCTCTCTCTCTTTCTTCTCTTTCTTTCTCTCTTTCTCTCTCTCTTTCTTTCTCTCTTTCTCTCTCTCTCTTTCTCTCTTTCTCTCTCTCTCTCTCTCTCTCTCTTTCTCTCTTTCTCTCTTTCTCTCTTTCTCTCTTTCTTTTCTATTTTCATAGACAGTTCTCTAGGTGTACAAAATTCAAGGTACCTTCTGATATTATCTAGATTAGTCATTATGTAAATAACTAAATTTTTTAATACCCTATCTAAGCTATGGTTCTCATGTTTCCATGTGCTGTTTCCATAGTAGATACTAGAAATATTACCTCAATATTATAAACCATTTTAATCTGAATTTTCTTGGTCATAACCCAGGAATTATGGCTGATTTACCTTGGGGTGGGGATGTGTGTGTGTTTATAGCTTGTCTGTTAACATTCCATCAGCTAACAGGGTTGTAATTCTGATTGTAACCATAAGAATATTACCATTTCTAGAGTTATTTTCCTTTACTAACACAAGCTATACTTAGATTGCAAAGCTCTTCATAAACTTGAATTAACTCTCACTGCTGCTATTGTACTACTTTTATAGTTTCTGCTGTAGCTCATTTGTAACTTGGTTTAGAACAGAACTCTCAAACCTGACCCTCATTCCTCATCCTATTTATTGAATGCAATCTTTTGCTTACTGAACTAATAACTGACTATCACAATGCTAATTTTTACCATTTCTTTCTGTTTGAAGATATTTTATGTAAGTGAATTACAATTTATTCAAATAATAAAAAACACATTTCATAAAATTTTATATGTGTTTCCATATATTTCAGAACAAGTAGGTGGTAGCAAACTGCTGGGATTAATTTTTTTTTATTTTCTTAATATCCTTAACTTTATTTTGTTTTCCTTTGTTGTATTTTCAGTTTTTATAGAGGTAATAAATGATGAAGTGATACAGAGCCTGCAATCCTGCCAAAAAGTGTCAGATTATGTTAAGTCATGGAATATTGGGTAAATGTGAGGTCTTATTGATATTAAAAAGAAAAAAATCAAAATAACTTACATCATATTTCAGTGTGGCAGATGTCTGATCAGTCACACTAGAGTTCTGAACAAAATAATAAAAAAAAAGGTTAAAAGCTCTCTAAATATGTACATAAATAGTCCTTTTTTCTTACAATTGTTACAGTAAGTGTTCTAGTGCTCTACTTAACAGATCCCTGGAGGTTTTAAACTGAGATTGGCCATGGCACTGAGTGCCATGATCTGGTAAAGGGACTGGAGTTGGACCAAGGGTTGGAGTTGATGTTCTTGGAGGTCTCTTCCAACCCAATCCATTCTATGATTCTGTGATACTGAATGTAGTTGTAGCTTTTTTTCCTTTGAGCTTCACTTGAAAAATTTTGTTTCAAATATCTTTGCAAATGTCTCCTTTGACTATATCTCTGTTATTTCCCTGAATTTCCCTGTTGCTGCTTGACTGACCAACCAGCAGCACAGTTTGCCCCTGAATGTGTTCTCTGGATTGACGTTTAGTGCTTTCCCTTGTCTTTAAAAACATGAAAATTGATCATTAATGGGCAGGTGGCTTTTCTCCTCCCTGAAGCCAATAAGATGTATAACAATCCATTTCTGCTCTGGCCTCAGCTGTGGAGTTTGGTGTGCAAGGGCTTTCACACTCTTGTAAGGTTTTCCCCATTTGCTGATGATGTGCTGACTTCGTGGTGTGATCCTCTGAAATCCCTGACTTTTCAGTTCTGTGTGTTCAGCACCAGAACCCAAAGGACACGGTTTGGCCTCCTCCTGGTTGTACAGTGTCTTCCTAGGTTCCAGTCTCCAAAACTTTGCCATAGATTTTCAGTGAGGTGAGCCTGGCAATGTGCCACAACCACAAACATCCTTAGCAGCCAGGTCAGAAATAGTTTTTTGAGTGCTGAAACCTTCATGAGAATTTATCTACTTGGGGCAGATCTGAGCAATGTAGTTTGAGTAGGTCAGTCTCGTGGTAGTGTGTGTGATTGGATCCCAGTTTGTTTAGTTTCAGTGTTAAAACACAGTCCTTGCGTTCTGGGCTCTATCTTAGATGTGCTTAGTCCAATTTTAAAGAAGTTACTATTTTAACCAGTTATCTTCTCTGACCAGTTTTCTTGACTGAGCTGTGCATTGTCATGACTCATCAGAACTAACATGAATGTTTTCTGTATTAGAGCATCACTTAGATTCTTTAAACAACAAATTTGTTTTGTGCTAGGCATAAAATTCCTTTCATGTGAGGAGACTGTCTTGGTTTCAAAGGCAGCAGAAATGTGTTATGAAAACCAAAGTATAAGGTCACAATCAAGTGAAAGGTTTGAGGTATTAGGAAGATGAAGATAGTCATAGATACAAATATCTCTGCATTATTTTTAGCATATACATCTCACAATTTCTGGTCATGGAATTTCATAATGTCCAGGAGACTTAAAAAGGAAATCTCACTTATGTCACTTGTGTCTCATCACAGGAACAGAGAAATGCAATAAATTATTTGTTACCTGATTCATCTGACAGAGATGCTTTTCACCCAAAGGCACAGTGTGCACCAATTTTCCTAACTGAGCTCTGGAGAGTCACTCAAACTTTTAATCTCTCTCTCTTTCCTTTTTTTTTTTTTTTTTTTTTTTTTTTTTTTTTTTATTTCTCAAAAGAAAGGACAGCAGAATAATGTCAATCATTTAGAAATTTCAAACCGCTTATTCCATGCAAGAGTTGTGATGTGTAGTCATTTTCTTGTCTGTCTTTATGTGATTTTATTGGATACTTCTGCAGTTAATGAGTCTTGGAATCAAAAGCAACAAAGAATAGAACTTGGATTATTTGCAAAGTTTTGTTTTGTGCTCAAAACTCTCCTTAAATAAATAGTGAGAATTAAATGTATTCACAGGCAACTGGATAGCAACTTTGTGTTCTCCAGCAGCCAAGAGTGCTCTGCTCTCACCCTGCATGGGCTCAGTTTCCAAAGCACAGTCTGGCCATTCTCAGCATAAAGGCTTTGCTCATATGGTGGATGCCCAATACTTTAATGGCCTTGAAAGCTGCCCATTTATGAATAATTAATTCTAGTCATTCAAACATGACAATTTTGAGGTGATCATCCTTCACTGGATTGTCAAGCCTCTCTCCTGGGCTGTCTGGAAACCAACTCAGTAGGTTTGCCTTGAGCAGTTTTAGATATTTTCTTAGTTTATGATGTGAGATATACTTATAAATTTATTCATATAAGTACAAATTCTCACAGAGACAGCACTTTAAAGAAGCCGACCCTGTTTGCAGGTAGAATAGACAGCTTTTACCTGTACACAGAAACTTTTCAGATGGACATAAAATGCATTTTTAATTTAAAACCTTATGGTTTTTTTTTTTTTTTTTTTTTTTTTTTCTGAAGGAAATCCTCCCGCACCTTTTTACTTTAAACAGTCTCTGCAAGATATTTTTAATGTCTCTTGTCTTTCTCCATTGCTGGGGTGAGGGATCCCACTTGCATTGTTGACAGCAAACATGGTTCAGGGTTACTGAATATTATAGATTTATTAATTACAGCAAACGTGGTGCAGGGTTACTGAACATGACAGATTTGTATATCTGTGTCACATTGTGGTTCTTAGGAAGAGCAGTGTAACAGTGCCCTGATCAATAGAGAGCTTTTCAAATTGTATCTGGTTGGAAGGTGATGAAAGTGGGATCTGGGATTGCAGAGGAAATATTGACTGCCACAGGATCACTTTTCTTCTAATCTGTTTAATAGAGCCAAGGCAGAAGAATAAACTTTGCTTTTCCTTTTCTGGGCATGTGTTTTGTAGTCATTGTGTTACTGTACAGTGCAGCCACTCACAAACTGAAACATAATTAAACAGTCTGAAAGAGAGCTCAGAAATCTCTGTGCATGTCCTGACACAATCATCCTGCATATATCTATATAAATAAGTGCTTTCTTTTGCTGTGTCAAGGCTGTGACAGTTTGGGTTGGAGAAAGTCTGTTGTTATGGAAGTGTGTGTCCACTAGATGTCATTCGTGTAATCTGGTTTTTGTTGCAGCGTTTATTTCTGGGCAGCTCTGAGGGGTGGTGGATACACACTGAGCATTATTAGCTGGTGTGGTATATGCAGTGCTTTGGACTTTATGTGTGTGAGGCATGTTACAAAATAATGCTACAGTTGTCTCTGTGATGGCTTTGACACCCTGCTTGGTCCAGAACTCCTGTCTTGACCTGGTTTTGCCTACAATTACACACATTGATTGTTGATGAGTACAAGTGTTGTATAAGAGCACCCAGGTGAGTGTATGTAATCTGTAAATGTTCTGCAAGGAGAGAGATGAGTATGGAGGTAAGGCCATTATGCCCAAAGGAAACAAAAAATCTCATGTAATTAATATAACTCCACCTGAAATATGTTCTTCTCCAAGGTCTTTACACCTCAAAGGGCAGTTCTTCAGAAAAGTGCACGTCTAATAAGGAAAGGCAACTCAAATTTTATAAACTTACACAAGTGGATTTAAATGCTTATATATCTTAGCTATAAAACTGTACTTTCAGTACATTAGTACTAGCTGAGGCATTTCAAATAGAATCACTTTAATTAGCTGAAATAAAATACCCTGTGCGTGGACAAGTCCAAAGTGCCTCTGCCCATTCCATTGGCCAGGCTGAGACTGGCAGAGAGTTCTTCCAGCCCCTGTCTCTCTCCACCCTTCTTTACAGAGTGACATGTGTTGGTAACTCCCAGACAGCTCCTGGGGAGCCACAGCCACCCTCTCATGGAGGAGCAACTGCTGCAACTGTGGCCTGTGCTCTTTCCTACTGTCAGCTTGGAGCAGCTCAGTGAAACCGGAAGCTGCAGATGACAGCGAAACTGGAAGCTGCAGATCACGGTGGAACTGGAAGCTGCAGCTCACAGCTTCCTCCAACCTCCCCTTACCCTTCCATATGGAATAAAGAACTCCTCTGCCCTGTGTAGTCAGCCAGAGGGCAGGATGGGGAAGTGATAATCCTCTTGGAATGAGCACTTGCATGAAAAATGATAAATGCTACATTGCATGGGGATTAACACTTGCTTATGAACTTGCTTTTAATGGAGTGATGCTTCTCTTGCAGCAGTGTGAAGGTTCACGGTGCTTGTAGGCCTGATTAAGGACCTTCACCGCTGCTCAGCCAAAGGGAACCATCTGCCACAGAAATGAAGGCTGTTCAAAGCTGTTCATTCTTCTGCATGTTGTCCTCAAGAATGTAAACTACTTACTTTCACAGAGCATTGACTTGACTGAAAGCAATGCTTGTTCCCCACATCTCATCCCAACATTCCTCCTCCTCACATCATGAAAATTGCCTTTCTGCTCACATTTAATGCATCTGTCTGAAGTTTCTGCTTTATCTCCATGAGACTCTGGGACAGGACTATCCAGAGCTAGTTGAATAAATGGAGTTGCTGTATCAGTCAAATCTATCCTCATTTCTTTGGTGGGAGAGCTCTGAGGGTGTTCATGGAACAGCTCAGTCTGTGAGGGGATTTTTTGAAGCTTTTTTGGTATCTCTGGATATTTTTGGTATTAAGCACTACTTCATAAAGATCTAGAGCAGAACCTGATTGCTGTTTGCAGGATGACCCCTTCTTTTCACAGTGAGCTGGTATGGTATGAAAATTTGATCAAGTTAATTTCCAAGCACTGATGTCTGCTAATGAATTTGGCATGGGCTGTGTTGTTTCCTCTAAAAATATTGCAGTACTTCTACAGTAAGGGGAGCTCCACTGGGATCATGACTGTGGTGCTACAGTACACCATTCCTCCTGGGAATTTACTGGGAAGGGTGGTGAGAGAGCTTATTTTCTTTAGAAATCTCAGTCCTATTGTCTTCCTAAAGTGTTGTAGTTTTAAATTCTAAAAGTACTTATGAAAATTAGCTTTAAATATGCAGTGCTTTTTAATGTTGTTTCTCATACTCTTTGCTACATTCAGATATGGTAAATGATGCTAAAACAGGTATTTTTAGAGATACTTTGACTAATAAAAAATTTGATGGTAAAAAGACTGAGAATTTGTATTCTAAGGCTACGTAGGTTATCAAACCCTTATTATTGTTATTAAAATTGCTTTGATTTCCTTATCTTTTAATAAATGGGAATTTTGTTATGAGTCTGGAACTATATTGAGAGGGATAAGGGTGAAGGTGGGAGAGAAATTTTTGAAAAGTAGTTCTCTGTTTTGGCAAATCCATCCTTCCTGACCGTCACCTCAAAACACAGTGCTCACTGGAATTTACTCCTCTTATACAAATTAAGCTACAGAAATTGATCTTCCATCTGTAGCCCCAAGGGAATCTCAACCAGTTTTAGCCAGTCTACATCCTCACCTTTTGTTCATGGATATCTGGGATGATTTTGACAGACGGTTTTTTCCAATTTCTGTTTACCAGGAGTTTTTTTCAATACCTGCTTGTGTAGGTAGTTTTCTGTGCCCACTGAGAGGAGTAAAAGAAATAATTCCATTTTCACCAACAAAGATAAAACCTGGATTGAGGTTTTTGGCTATGTGGTTAGTGATGTGTTGTGGCAGTTTATTGCCATATTGTGTCTAGCAAGTGTTTACATATATAAAACAAATGTACAGCTCATCTACAGTGTTCTTATTGCTGCACTGTGTGGAACCACCTCAGTCATGCATCCCCCAATGTTATATTTTTAATCCTCTTGTATGTTTTGTGTTTTACCTCTGCCATGATTTCTACTTCAATTACCTTTTCCAGCAGTGTGTCTAGTTCTGGGAAGTGTCTTAGGTGAGTTCTTTGTGTTTCTGAGTAACATAGAGAGCTTTCACAAGGTTTTAAGGCATTGGGAGGAGCTTGCTTTAGTTTTTTAGCAGTATCATGTGGCTGTATCTCCTCCTTCTCAGCTACAGCAGGTTTAGGGTACTCGAATTTTGAGTGGCCACATGTGGTTTGATGCACTTCCCAAGCTTTGGCACGTTAGTTTTACATCATTAGTCCTCTGTCTCTTCCTGGGTGTTTCTAGGTAGGTGGAGTTTGAGACTACAAAAAGCAGTCTTGTAACAATATGGAAGACCGAACTTGTATTTCATACCTTGTATTTTATATTTTCTATATTTTGTGTTTTAGAAAGCAACCACAGGGAAGAGCAGAAGTTAAATTATCTTAGTGGAAAGGCTCTTCTTTGCTAGATTAAAATAAAGAGCAGACACAAGGTTATTCTTTAATTTGCTGTCCAATTTATATGCTGTCAGTTAATATTCACTGTGGAATGGCCACAATAATAAACAAATAGGAAATTGATGCGACTGCAAGTAGAGGAGATTCAGATTAGCTGAATCTGTGCACCAGTTAAATAAAGACAAGGAACATAACATATTACAAATATCAATGTTAGTCTGTATGATTCTGTCTCTTCTAATCAGAGACAAGTTTTTGACCTTGTCAAATTTCTCCTTGGCATGTGTGACTATGATAGTGTCTAGAGAGTTTTGACCATGAGGAAGGGTTAGTAACAATACAACAAAGCCTTTGGAGTACACACAGATTATTCACTTTGCTCATTGGGGCAGACACTGCATTTTAATTGAGCTTGAACAATGGACCCCGAGTCTTATTTTAGTGCTTCACAAAACCACAGATAATTTCTTCCTCTTGCTTGCAGTATTTTGTTTGATTTAAGGATTTTAAATATAGGAGTACAGGTTAGGAAGTAATTCCGTGATTTTGTTTGATTTCCCTGATGTTTCCCACTTTTATATATCCAGTTGACAGTCACTGCTTTGTCAAAGTTGGAGGATAAATGGAAAGAATGACCATCACATGACTGTCAGAATCATGAAATGGTCTGAGATTTGTTTGATACCTGCAGTGGTTACTGATGTATTTAATCTGTGAGTGAGAAGGAAGGCCTTGGGCAGGAGTAAGGGGGGTGTGTGTGTATTTAAGAGTCTGATCAGGTGGCTCATTTGATAGGATGTTAATAGTAATACCTCTTAGCACTCTGCATAATTATGTTATCCTTTCACTGCTACCTTTTCAAACTCCCCTGAGATTCTTAAGTAAGTTACTTCCTGCCATTTAACAGTTTTGAGTAATAATGATGAGGAGAAAATGGTTAAATTGTTTCTTTCTTCAAGCACCAGGTGCTGAAAGTAACAGAATGCCAGTGGGTTTTGTAGTGGTTTCCCGTGCATCTTGTGCAAGCTTCCTCTGACATTCATCAGGTAAGCCTTTGTCAGATGAAAAAAATAATTTAAATTATTTGTAGTCAAGAGATTGGTCTGGAACTCAGCAATGTTGTTCTACATTTGCTTGCAAAATAACTGTGTTATTTCTGTGTTGCAACCTCATGTAATGTGATGCTGCTCTCTGGGTGAGTTCTCCCAGTCCGTTTTCAATACAAGGTAGAGCAGTTTCTTGAAATCGGCAGCTGCAGGTTGCACAAAGTAACAGCAGTAGTTACTTACAGAAGTTCTGCTGCTGTGTTTTCTATCACATTTCTATCTGTGTTTTGAGATTTGACTCCTGCTGTTGGGATTTGGGCAGACACTTCTGCGTGCCCCTCCTTTGCCTGTAGAAGAGCTGACTGACCTGTTCTTTCTGCCTTTCTGCTGTTTGGTCTCTGTTGGAATGTGAGCTGTTGGTGAACTGTTCCAAAGGCTCTGACTGCCTGGCATTGAGCACTGAGCTGTTCAGCTGAGTGAGGTACTGTCAGTGCTGCAGGCAGGTAACCACCATGGATAGATAATAAATACTTGAAAACCCACTGAAAGGTGTTCTGGAGGTGTCTCAGGTACTTTCTCAGAACTGATCCTCATCTTTGTGCTTGTGAGAGCGGGGCAGGAATGCCTGCAGTGGAACATAGGCTTTGTGTTGGCTCCTGCCTATCCTCCTTTAGAACTCACTGTGTTAGAGTTTCTGAGTGGTTTTTTCTCTCCAGACTTTTAATTTTATCATACTTTAGAGCTCCTTTGGCATTTAAGACAGGCTGAGTACTGAAACATCAAATTTTTCTATCTCATCCAGCCAGTGGTTATTAGCAGGGGTGGAATTTAATTTATTTATGATTTATTTTCTATCCTTTTCCATGTAAGATCATCTTTAACAATTCTGATCTACTCAGCTATTTGCCTGTCGTGTTTGGGACTCCACAGCTCCCCCAGCAGTTTGCTTCACTGTTCATTATGTCCATGACACACCAAGGAACAGGCTAGCAAAGGTCAGAACAGACATAAAGGAAAGCTTTCTATTAGAGAAGCCTGATACCTTTCTCTTTTCAGGAGTCTTATATGACCTTATGGACTGGGATGTCTCAGACATCTCTAGGCTAAACATTCCCAGCCTGCATAGTCCTTTCCTGAGATCACACTTTCTAGAACTTACTGCACTCTCTGTGCCTCCTTTTAGGAACAGATTGTTTCTGTGGCATCCAGAACCATGTATCTGGATCATGTATTCTGAATCATGTAAATTCTGGATCCTATTCTCTTGTATGTGAATTATTCATGTCAGTGAATTACTCATGCCTAAATGTAGAACTTCCCAGTTGATTTTCCCTGCTGAATTTTAGCCTCTTGCTTCTAGATTTCCTTTCCCAGTTGGTTGCAAACACAGAATCATAGAATTATAGAATGAACTGGGTCAGAAGAGACCTCTGAGATCATCAAGTCCAACCCTTGGTCCAACCCACTGCGATCACCAGCATGTTCAGTTCTACCTAGTCTGTCCAGTACTTGCAGTTCCTTCTAGTTTTGTGGCATCTTAAAGTCTGATGTGCATTCTTTCCTCTCATTCTTTTAATGAGAACATTGCAATGATCCATGAACAGTTGAAAGCATTTTTTCACACTGACAGATAGTTCATAACCCCTTTGGGTGGTGATATCCAACCAGCTGGTAACCTGTTCCCTCATGTGGCCTTACTGAAATGGCACTGCCCTGCCCTGTAGGCTGGTGTGCAAGGACAGATAACCAGAGTCAATGTATTTTTGCTTTCCAAGCCAATATTTGCTGCTGCCCTTTCTCTGGTTGTGTGGTGGGGACATATGTGTGTCCTGAGAGGTGAGTGCTGACACAGAGTTTGCTTGATTTTATTATTGTTTTTTACTCCAGTCACTGTGGTTGCACATTTCTGATCTCCAGTATCTCACTTCTGTCCCCCAGCTGCTATTGTGCAGCTTCCTCAGACTCTCCTGCAGGAATTCTGGAAGGAATCCTAGCAGATCATGCCACTTGAAAACACTGTTTTCAGAAATGTGCTCCCAACACAGTGTTTCCATCCCCTGGTTTCACTGTATGTAGCGATGTTGGTGTGCTCCTGTCCCTTTGCCAGTGAATCCACTGAGTGCGTGTTTTTGTAGTGCAGAACAGAGTCAGAGGGTATTTATTTGATGGAAGGAGCAAGCAGGTGACACAGGAACACATGCTGGGAGGGAGAGGCAGAGGGGCTGCTGTTGGAGGCTGTGGATGTTCAGAGGAATCAAGAGGGGCATGAGTTGGTTTCAGATGGCATTGATTACTGTGCTGGGCATCTTTGGGAGACTTAAGCACCCAAATCCAGTTTAATCCTTTGAAAGAGGAATTTAAGTATGACTTCAAGGGCATGTAAACCTGTTGATTAGCTTCTGTGTTAGGGTTTATGAATTTCACCTGGAAACAGAAGTTAAAACCATGCCCTCTTGAGGCATGTGCCAGTTCCAGGTTTTATGTAAAACACTAATCCATACTGTGATGAATTTGCTCAAGAAAACACTAGATAGACAATAAGTTTACTATGAAATGGAAGTTTGTGTAAATGAAGTTCCAATATTTAAATGTTGACAGACATACTGATTATCTCCTTGTCTGGCATTACGTTAGTGTACCAGGTCCTGAAAATTATAACTGGTATGATGATAATGATGATGATAATAATAATAATGAGGATAATAATAATAATAATAGGATTCATAAAGAAATTAATGTACCAGTCTTCTGATTACATCCCTCTCTTTTCCCGTCCTATATTATGAGTTCCAAAAATTGCTTTGGTGGAAAAAGCAGGAAGACAGCTGACTCCTTCCCATAATTACCCAAGTTTACTTGGCAGCATGTTAGACTTTGTCTGCCCTCCATTTTAATAAAAACTCACTCAGTTATTTGTTCTTTGCATCTTTGATTTCAGTTCCTTGAGGGAATGAAGACCCTGTTCTCCATCTGGGGAGGCTTTACAGGCTGGGTGTAAATGGTGTGTTTCTGGTAATGTGTATCAGACTCACCAGCCTCATCAGTAACATTTCAACTCCTCAGGACTTGGAAGGGAAGGCAGCTTCTCCCTGAAGCTCCAAAAATATTGAAAGAGAAAAATGCTGATAGTTTTTTAGAGCATCTCAAGGCTTTTAAGCCCAGCCTTGGAATTTTTGGGAGATCTGAGTGACTCTGAGTGTGTGCCTTGGCATTCTGTAACCATTCCCTGCACCATCTGCTGTACTTCCAGCTAGAGATGCTCCCCTTGACATCCCTACCCCAAACCCCATTCTGATAACATTGTTCCCAGACTCTGCCCCCAGACTTTTGAAAAACTATTCAAGTCCATTGTAGCTGTTGTGATGTCGCCCTCCAAGAATGCCTTAAAACATATACGGAGAGGGGTTGTAAGGAGAGCTGCAATGCCGCAGACTGAGCGTCTCCAGGGCCATTAGCGCAGTGGCTGCAGTGGGACTGGCAGCACTTGGGGGCTGAGGAATGCTGTGATGGCAGCCTCAGCCCAGGCAGGCAAGATGCTGTTTGCCACATGTGAATTAATTCAGTGCTGCGTTTTACTGCTGAGGGATTAGCTCAGTATTTGAAGTGTAAAAGACGAGGGGAATAGAGGAACCCATATTGCAGACAGCTGCTTTTTTTGAGCTGAGAAGCAAAGTGTTTGCTGTAGCTGGGAAGCATCAAATCAGAAATTAAAGCGTTGCCAATGCATATGATAGGATTTTTAAAGTACTAGATAAGTTCTATGCCCTTCAAACAAGTACCCAGGAAAAGGAGCAGAGGCAGAAATATCTGCATGCCCTTTGGACTGGGCTTTCCTGCTCAACATATGAGATTAGCTCAGGTGGTTAGAACATGGTGTTAAGAACACAAAGGTGCTGGGTTTGATTCTTGTATGGGCCAATCAATTAAGAGCTGGACTTGATGATCTTTGTGGGTCCCTTCCGAGTCAGAATATTCTGTAAAACTTCTGTAAACAGCGACTTGTGGTGTAACAATTCTTTCCAATCTAATTTTGGGCGCATGCTTTATGAACATCAGCCAGCAACAGAATGAAAAGTGGGGAAATTATATTCAAGAAAAAGGGGTGCTGGAAGTTATAATCTGAGTTTTAGAAGTTAAGAATTTGTTTTTCATCATTCTAGTTCTCAGTTTGTGTTTTTTTTCTAATATATGTACTGAAAACTATTAATAAACTTAGACAAATGAGATGTTTTTCCTTTGATTTTGTAGCATCCAAGAGGCCAGTATTTGATACTCAAAGGACATATCTTGCTGCAAATGCAAAGGAAGTGTTAAAAATCAGTGTATTGAATGTAAAAGCCTCTTTTCAGTCTATAGAAGTTGTAGTTTATAAGAAATCAAATTCTTTGTCATTGCTTATGCAGCTCCATATCATTGGGATTTTATCTGCATTGAGCTGTCACCTTCCCTCACACATAGATAGTAAGGGAATCATTCTGAAGCCAATATTGCCCTTTTAGATTAATCCACAATGAAATTAAGAATGCCAAGTTCCTGAAGCGAGAAGGAATATGGGGACTGCAGCATCCTCAGGGCCCTTCAGTTCAAGGAAGAGATTGAGGGGCTGGAGCGGGTCCAGAGAAGAGCAACGAGGCTGGAGAAGGGAGTGGAGCACAAGCGCTGTGGGGAGAGGCTGAGGGAGCTGGGGGTGTTTAGTCTGGAGAAGAGGAGGCTCAGAGGTGACCTCAGCACTGTC
>JAWWLZ010000082.1:49917319-49931599 GCA_035041345.1 Poliocrania exsul
GCCATGATCTGGTAAAGGGACTGGAGTTGGACCAAGGGTTGGACTTGATGATCTCAGAGGTCCTTTCCAACCCAATCAATTCTATGATTCTATGATTCATTTCACTGAGAGAGTTTGAGGGATAAATTAACCTAAAACATCATTAAATTTAGTTATATTCATTCACCTACAAATAAAATAGAATAGTGATATTCAAAGCTATTTTTGAGTAACAAGAATGTTTTTTTTCACAAAAGTAAAACCATAGAGCTTTTGTTTGACCATTTTTCAATTGGAAAGACCAATTTAAACCAAGTTAAACTGAAAGAAGGCTTATGGACTAAAACTTCCCAAGGTGGGGTTTCAGGCTGGAGTGTGCTTTTTTTCATGGCTGAATCACAGACTTCAGAAAAATGAGTTTTGAAGTAAGTTCATTGAAATCCTTCAAGTCAGTGATAGTATGGCTTTTTTATAAGACACAAAACCTGTTTATGTGTATGATTAATCAAAAAAATAAAATTAGTATCACATGGAACTGGTATCTATCAAAAGTTAATTGAAAACCATAAAATTCCTACATTTTAAATTAATTATATATATAATTTTTAAATTTAAAATCTACTTTCAAGTCCAACTCTTGTCAGGTAACAGTCCTAAACAAAAGTGCTTTGGTGCTGAATTACTCACATACTGCTCAGTTCTTGAGTTAGACTTGGCTCAAAAGGGTACAAACCTTTCTGGAAGTCCTTTCCCATATTCTGGGTGTCTGTTGGTGCTGTCAGTCCTGGAGTGTCCCTGCAGCAGCTCTGTCAGTGTTCATGTTCTCATGTTCCATGAATTTTGGCCACTGTGATCCTGAAAAAAAATAACTGGGAAAAAATTTTTTAGTTTATTGAAGTTTATGGACAGAAAACATCTTCTGACCATTTTTTGCTGGGTCACTCAACATTTTAAAGACCACATGTGTATTCCTTGCACTCAGTGCAGAGAGACATTGCAGAACCTGCTGGTGTAAATATATATAAATAAATATAAGTATATATAAATATATAAATATAAATATAAATATATATATATATGTATATGAAGATGTTCTTGCAATCAGTTGGTGGTTGGAAGTGGCAGCATTTCAACACTGATTTAGAAAAAGCCTCCTGATCCATCTGAACTTATGGACATGCTTAATTTGATTCACATGAATTCCTTCTGAAGAAAATGAGACTTGGAATAGAGTGTTTTCAGTTGGGAGGGACCTACTTTGGTTTAAGTATTGCACAGAACAGAAATAGATTGTGAATATTTTTGAGTGCTTTTTTAACTCTAGGCAGTGGGGTGGGAGTCACGCTCTTTATCTTAAGATAGATAAAATGCATCAGAATTCAGCAAAGATCTAAAGAAGTATTTTTGATGGGATTCTTAAAAGCAAAGCAGTCACATTTGTTCCAAACACAGTGTGAATACTCAAAATATAAGCCAGTTCCACTGTGTCCAACTAAATTAATCACAAACTTCCAAAGCTCTTGAAACTGTTCACATGCATCCACCTGAAATTGTTCCAAGATCAATAAACAGACATATGAAAGAAATATCTTGGTGAAATTAAATGATACTTATCAACAAAGAAATACCCCTTTTTTTCCAAGGCCAAAGAGACTTTGCTTTCAGCCCATGGGATCGTGATACTCATGATTTTCAGATTTTAAGATGTGTCAGTCTAATTTTGGTGTGGTGTAGCACTGGGGAATGTTCATGCAGTGGCAGTAGATGACAGTCAGTACTTGTGCTGAAAAGGAGCTTGAGGTCTCTGTGTTTGATCTCCAGTTTGTTTTGTAACAGCAACAACCTTCTTTTCTCCTGCTTATAGTTCTGCGGTTGCAGGAAAAGGATAAAATATATTTAGACCTAAATGAGCAGAGATTCCTATTTTGCTGTAGTCACTATAATTTCCAGGCTTGTTCCCAAGAAATACTCGTCACAGGCTGTTCTCATTTTACTCCTGTCTCTTCCTTCATAGCTGATGGAGATGCACCTCTTGTATAAAGTGGGTCAGATCTTGTTGAGATTCTTATTTGTGCTCCATGTTAGAGTTGCTGAAGTGGTTACAGTGACAAAGGGCTGTTTGGAGAGTTCTCTGGAAGTGTGATTCAGCTTCATTCACAGCCTGCTCAACGTCTCTTCCTTTCATTGTGTCATTTGCTTAAGCATATAAAAAATGTCCCATCTTATTTAGATGTGTTATCTGTGGTTTAACAGTTTGCCATAGACCCCAAATGGCAATGAGTGATGAAGCATATTGTGAATTTTGCTTAAATTTGGCATTTCCAAACTTAAAAAAAAAAGAGTATTTTAGATAATATTTTCATTTTTTTATACAGATGGGATTAATAGCTGCACAATGTCTCATGCTGAAAGCAAATGCATCTCTGTAGTTCATTCTGTGCTGTAGAGACATAAATGGTCATTAGTACCCTGTATTTATCTTTATTACCCAATACTTGATCAGAATTTGCTGTTGTTCATCTCATGCTCAATTGTTTTATGGACTGGGCTGCAAAATATCTTTTGGTGTATAAAAATGGGGAAGGGAGTGTGTTGCTTCCCAGGGCCTTGGTGGGTTGTGGCAGGCAGGACCTGCACTGTACCTCCAGCCTTGGGGAGGCACACACTGTGCCCAGGGGCAGCCACCAGTGCCCCTGTGCCACCTCTGTGCTGCCTGCAGCCCACAGAGCTAGGGCATGGGCAGCCAGATCTGCATTACCTGCCCATTTGGAAGAAGAAGAAAAAAAAAAGGTGTATTTTTCATCCTGCAGTACTTGGAGTGCACTGGCAGGATAATCCAGTCTACAGAGCTTCCTTTACATCAACAGCTTTAACTCATGTTTTAGCCTCTTTTGGTAACATCTGTGCTTGAAAACTGGAATCCTTCTTATGAAGTCTTTTTTGGAGAGTTCTCTGGAAGAGTAACTTGGCATCATTAACATCCTGGTCAGCATATTTTTCCTTGCTATGACATTTGCCTGAGAGTGTGAAAAATATCCCATTTTATTTGGTTGCATAACACGAGTCCAAATTTAGCACTGACTTGAACTTTCTATGCATAGACCTTTTGGTCTCATTTTTCTTCCTGGAAAGCTAAAGCCTGGGCCAGGTATACCAGTCTGACAGTCCTTTGCAGTAGCTCTTACTTTCACTCATTAATCAGTGCCACTGTAATTAGGTGTGGGTCACTGTTCTCCAGGCAATGGAAGCATCTTCCTCACTCTGTGCCATTAGAATGACCTGCTGCCATCCTGTGCCAGGGAAAAGCTCCTGCCTTTAGCATCATTCAGCACTTCATGTCTTCATTGAATGCTCTCATGGTCCACAGAGGGCTCAATGAAGTGAGTTAAGTCCAAAGACCATATTCATGTATGTGTATTTTAATTCTTGCTGTGATTTTAAGAAATCTCTGTCTACAAACGATGAGTAGCCCAGAAAATATTTTGCATTGTTTTTTTGATGTGGAATGTCAGTTTGGATTGAGGAGTTTCTCAAGGAGATGATGGATAAGTAGAAATTAAGCGGGACTCAGAATTTTGCTCTTTTGTACATCCCCTGTTGAATGTAAATGAGGTATTTATTGGGAGCAACCCACAGGTGCTGTTCAACCCTGCTCTCATAAAGAAAGTTATATACCTAATATTGACCCACCCAGTCTGTATGGGACATGTAAATTTGAGTGGGATTTGGTTCTTTTACTTATTTTGTCGTGTCAAGGGAGGGATTGTTTCTAGTTATCATTTTGACATGTGATTTGTGTTTATTATCCTTTAAAGACAAAGAATTTTCACATGATGGTTTTTATTATTTAGAGTAAGCAAATACTGTAAATTTGGCCTTGAAGTAGTTATTGCATTCTTTTGATGCTAAGAGTCTTTGGCTGCCTTTACCATATCAGAGACTCAATTAGAATGTATTTCTGCAGTTTTTAAATTTATGAGTTCTAAGGTCACTTGCAGGCAAATAAGAAAATTATTGCAATGAGAAAATTCCATTCTTCTTATTTGTTTTGTAATCTCAGAAACACCCATAAGATGTATGAACAGACATGGTTTTAAATCCCTTTTAAAACTGGGACTCACTGCAGAAAAATTACAACTGTGAACTCCAGACAAATAGCAACACACAAAGAAAATGCTGTAGGGTGACACTGAGAGCAGATTGTGGTTCTTGTAAACTTCTTTTTTTCATTCTTTCCCCCTCTATTTTCTTTCTCTCTTTTGTGTAACCTGTCATCTTTATTTATACTAAGAAATGAGGGATATTTTTATCTCCCTAATAAAAAAGTGTGTTATTACTACATTGTTGAAATAAAATTCTCAGTGCAGAATGGTACATTATTGAGATGACAGAGAATGTGCAGGGGACACGCTGCAAAGAATGTTCAGTTTTACGATGTACACAGTGATGTTCTCAGTTGCTTGATTTTTTTGGGGCATAGTGTAGTAAATGTCAAGAGCCTTTGAAACATTTGAAGCAGATGTTCTACTGCCAAACTGTAGCATTTGAACTCAAAATGAAACAGTTCCCTTAAACCTTGACATTAAGTCTTAACAGTTTCACTTCCCAATTGGATGTGGTATGAAGAAGATAAATAATAGAACTGTAGCAGGATAAAATATTTATTCTCCCATGAGGTGGGGAAGAAAAACATGCTTAGCATTTGCTTTGCAATTTTATTTGTTCTGGCTCATTTCCCTCTTATACTCACATATATACATTTCCAGGCACATGTTAAAAGCAGTAACTAGGGCTTGGCTCAGGCCCTGTGTCCTTCCTTTCCCCTTCCCTTTCAGTCTGAGTTTCTCTCACAGCTTCCCTTCAACTCCCTCTTTGTCCCCACGTTCCTTTTGGGAAGCATTCGTCAAAATGTTTCCCCTTGCCCCAAATCCTCTATGCTTAATCAGACTGATCAGTTCCTATGGCAGTCGGTGTCAGCCTCTTCAAATGGGAGTGCCATATTTAAACCCCTCAATAAAAAGGGCTTGAATTTCCCAGGCTCTCAGAACCTGCTGCTGCCACTGCCATGGGGAACAGGGTGGGTGTGAAGGGGTCACAGCAATGGGAATGTTTTAATTGGGTGTGCCCCTTCACTTTGGAAATGGCAGGTTCCATTTTTTATTTGCCTTGTGAACCTATTCTCATGATGAGAGTTTCTATGTGATGTTTTAGTTATCACAGAATCCCAGACTATTCTGAGTTGGAAGGGACCCACCAGGATCATTGAGTCCAACTCTCAAGTCAATGGCCCACATAGGGGATTGAACCCATGACCTTGGCATTAATACAGCCAAGTTTTAACCAGCTGTAGTGACTCCACAGGCTCAGTCCAGGTATCTCCTCCTGTGTACATCAGTGCTGTGTTCTTTGGTACCTGCAAAGCACCATGCTACGAACTCTCTGAAACAGATAATGCACTTTTTAGATCTTGTCACTCCTTCTGGTGTTAGGAAACCTGTGGTATTACTCTGGGGCCCTTCCCCATACGATGTGCTCCTTCTGTGGTTCCAGGTCAGAGGTGCTTTTCTCCTGTGCCTTCCCCAGAGTGAGGCAGTGCTACTCACTGACCTTCTCCTTGTCTCTCCTGGGGGAAAGGTTGATAAAAGGTACCAATTCAAGCATCCACTTTAATGTATAAGTTAGTGTTTAAAAGAGTGATCACTCTATAAGCTTTATGCAAACACATGTTCTTGAGAGCAATGTGTACTCTTCCAAGGAAAATTCAGTATGAACATCATTAGTATGGTACAGCATGTCTTGTATTTGTTGGTTATGGTTGGGATATTTCTGTTCTATAATAAGGTTTGTGTAGCACAGTTGGCAAGGAGCCTGTGCCATGTCCTTGAGTGGATCCTGGAGCCAGGATGCACAAGTGCAGTGTCAGTGGTAACCTTATAAAGCAATGCTGTTAAGTGAGGAGCAGCACTGCCTGTGGCCTCTGCGAACAGCTCGTGCTGTGGCTCCGTGTGGCTGTGCAATTAGGGGTTCATCTGCACTGCTCTGCCTTTTAATGATCTGGCTGCCTCCTTTGGCTTCCTGCTGAAGCCTTGCTTTAGGGGAGCAAATGTTTGCTGTACAAGCTGCAAAGGAACTGATGTGTTCCTCAGATCAACCTCTGTTTAGCTCCTTTTAGAACAGGAACATCCCATGACCTTTATATATCCATCCTTCTGAAGGCTTAGTTTGTCTGATATTTTGCAATACCTCTCTAGGAAAGTCTTTCATGGGAAAAGGGTAAAAGATTATTCAACATACACCTTTGTAAGGGTGGAGCAGTGCTGTGGGATTATGATTAATTCTGATTGAATGCTTGGTTTCTGTATTTTCCGTGGCCTTGGAAACAAAATAATAACAGGAATTGTAGATTTTTTTTTCCCTGGGTGTGTAAAATGTAAAGAAATGTGATTTGTCTTATGGAAGGGCAACTTTGTTCCTAGGTCCATCCACATTTAGAGGTTAAGGTTAAAATTAAGTGAGGAGATGCATATGCATGCACAAAGCAGAATAAATTTTTATGTAGATTTATAAATATGTATATGTAGTCATACATGTATACATAAATATATACATTATCTATCTATCTGTCTATCTATCATCTATCTATCTATCTATCTATCTATCTATCTATCTATCTCTATGTATCTATGAACGTGCATATTTATAGGATTTAGATGAGGATAAATCAGAGGCAGTTACTGATAGGGATGTTTATAGCTATACTAAGAGCTACATGTATATATGTATACGTATATATATGTGTATATATGTATATACGTGTGTGTGTGTATATATATATATATATATATAAAACCCTCCCCCCCCATATATTTTGGTATTTGCTTTAACAATAATAATTGCTTGAATTGCATCACCATTATCAAAGTTACCTTTTTTCTATAATATTTTAAATCTACATAGATGGTTCTACACAGTAAGTAAATCTCATTACACATTATATATACATATATATATAAATAGAAATATATATATATAGTAATATACATATATGTTATTCTGAGCCAGAAATTAAGTTGTCCAAAGTCAGTCACCAAGCAGTGAAAGTCCTATTAGAAGTACCCAAAAAGTCACCAGTCTGCTTTATGTTTTTATTCTTCAGGTCAGGTCAGGTCAACTGCATGATATTTGAAGCATGAGTTTGAGTTCCTTATGCTTTTTATGGGGACTGCTTGGCCTGAGGGTTCCAGTAAGAGGATATTCCAGCACAATTATATTTTCACCATGAGGGCAGTGAGTAAAACAAGTTTCCTGGAGAGATTGTGCAGCCTCCATCCTTGGAGCCTTCAAAAGCTGACTCACTAAACGCCCAAGTAACCATTCTGATGTTTTAGGTATCCCTGCAGGAGGGTTGACTGGAGACTTCCTGGAGTTTCTTCTGACCTGACTTACCCAATTATTGTAAGATTGGAGGTTCAGATAAAGAAAAGACTCTCCTCTCCTCAGAGGTGTTGGGTGGGACAGCAGGAGAAGGGAAATCCCTGCAGTGTCCCTACTGTGGCTGTGCCATTTCCTTGGGAGGGCAGTGCCCACAGCAGGGCTGGGATTTGGGATGTGTTACAAATTGGTACTGAGTGGCAAAGGCAGCAAGATTGTGTCCGCCATCGAAAGAGTTGTTAGGAGGGAGGAGCAGGCAGGAATGCTGGACAAGTGGGCAGAAGGAAGAGGAAGACCAGAGTCTTCCCATCCTTCCATAACATAGAGAGGGTCACTGGTCACCTTATTCTCTTGAAGAAGTGACATCTGCTATGGCTCTGCCTGGAAGCACACAGTAGCTGTGCTCTGAGAAAAGCTGCTTAAAACTCTTCAAGACTGTCTGCAAAGTAAAGTTTTAGCCTTTCCTGTTTCCATGACAATGCTTCAGTAATACGTTTTTGAATGGAGAATTTATAGGGAACAAATGGGAAATAAGAATGTGACTCCAGCTCTTTGGAAAAAAGGGGCAATAAAGATCAGGGGTTCCTTGAGGTGTGAGCCAGAGCCCTGCACCAGCAGAGCTGTACTTTGGTTGTGCCTCTTGGCTCTGCATTGAGAGGGGCTGGCCCTGCAATGTGTTTGGAGGGGCAATTTATCAGTTATGTGTGCAGTTGAACAGAAAATGCATCTTTCCATGTGCTGAGATTCTTGCAATTTCAGAATTTCCACTCTTTTCCACAAGCTGAAACTACTGAAATAATGTTTCACTTTGGTTGTACTTTTACCATTACATTGCATATTTTGCCATGTAAAGAAAATTAAAATGGAAGTTTGTTTTAAAACAAAAACATTTAACCCTGAAAAAGTCAAAATCACAAATTATTTGAAGTTGCTGCAACTTTTGATTTCAGTTTTCGTCCAAAATGTATCTCATTCTTTGATATTATGTGTTATAGTGGGTGCCAGGATGGATCTGCTTTTGAAAATATGTATCAGATGATTACTGCTGTACCCCTATGTGCAGAGATAGGGAATAAACCAGGCTTAGCAGACAGAAGACCCAACTGGATCCACATAGTTCCTGAGAAGGTTGTTTAAAAGATCCCAAAAACACAGGTCACCTGCTTTGCAGCCATTGCCGCATTTTTCTCTCAGCTTGATATGTCCTATGTTCAAATGTATCTTGGTTTTCTTTCCACTTTAAGCACTATTTTACAAGTGTAGCTGGCTTATCTAGTATAGCTTCCTGCATTTCAGAGTAATTATAGAACTCTGATAGTATGCAACCAGTTTCTGAATAGAAACATTTGTGAAAAAGAAAGAAGGCAGAGCTGGAAAGCATAAGGCCATTTTTGCAAAAACCTGAAAGCCTCTAGAAGTTGTCTAGAAGTTGTTGAGTCACCAGGGCTCACCCCCTGCCCCCAGGGCGGGTGAGAGGAAGTTCAGCTCCCAAGCAGGAGGTGCTGCACTGTCCTGGACAGTTTGCTGAGCTGTGTGTGTGTTAAATGTTGGGGTGACTCTGCTGGGGCCTGGGGTGAGACCAGCCCAGCCTTTCAGCTGCACACACCACCCTGCACATCAGCTTGGGATCACTCAGGGGGCTGTGTCAGCCTCCAGCCCAAGCAACTATGGTCCACAAAGCACTTGTCCTCAAACTTTCATTTTTTTCCCCCTATACTTTGATTACTTCCAGTAGACTTTCTGTTCTTGTTCCTCCCAGCCTGCTCTTCTTAAATGCATTTTCCTATTTTCTTTTTTCCTGTTTGGACTCTGCCATGTTTTAAAATACATTTAAGATGCATTTATTTTCTCTTTGCTGTCGTTTTCCATAATTTGATTAGATTTTGTACGAAAGTGCAAGGTCTTCGGCTGCTGACCTCATGGAAAATACAAAGATGTGCAAGACCAAACATCGTTAAAGTCTTTCTGTCTCAAATTAAAGAGTCCCAGGCAAGTTTTGTACTCTCATAAATAAAATAAGACCTGCCAGTCTGAAAAAAATTGCATGTAGACTTCCTCCAGATTGTGCAGCCTGCTGTAAATTATTAAAGATACTGAATTGCAAGGTGAAAGAAAATGTGAACATGAACTTGGAATTAATCTGGTAGAGTTGCATGACCCAGGTGTTTTAGGAACAGCTAAACTTGTAATGAGTCAAGCCAGTAATGATGTCTGGTGACATCTGTGTAGCTACAGCAGAGAACAATGAATTCTGGAAGTGTAGCAATGTTGGAAGCTTGGGTATGAAAACGTTAAATTTAAACCAGAATATCTAGTGAGGAGTATAGAAACTATACTGCTTAAACAGGAAGGGGAAAGAGCCCAAGATAAACATTTATCAGGCTCTTCAGAGAGCAATATTTTGCGGGAGAACATTATATCACTGTTCTGGGAAATCCAAAGGACTGCAGAGGAGTTGTCCAGGTCCTTGGAACTGGTTCCATGTAATATGCTGCATAATATAACATAATTCTCTGCACTGAAAACGCTGCTCAGTCCTTTCTCTAAATTTATAATAGAAAACACTACAGCTTACAGGTTTGGTAGTGCACAGGAGTGACTGTGGGTTTGATGGCCTTTATAAGGGAGTCTGCTTTTCCTAAAATACATCTCATTGCATATTTGTACTCTCCAAATACAACTCATAAATGAATCATTTCATCTGAAGTAGAAATGGCATTGTCACAGCCCTGACTGAATTAATTTAGACAGGCAGACTTGTTAATCCCAGAGCCAGTTTTATGTTCTGCCGGGAGGGAAGTGTATACAGTGGTGAAATCACTCATGATAACTCTTTGCAGCCCCATGGGAAGAGTGTGCATAAAGGTTTCCAGTCCATGCTGAAGTTACAGTTGTCTGTAGTGTTTCATGGGGCAGGAAGGAATTCATGAAATGGTGTAGATGTTTCTGTGATTGATGAAATGTGTGTATCCAAGCTGCCTCATTATTACATGTGGCAGGTAAACTTTTATTAAGATCATGAGTAGACATGTAATAATTTGATCCAGTGGCCTAATTGTATTTCAGAAATCATTTAAATAGTCATCAAAGTTTTGATAGCTGTACAGAAATCACTGTCATGGAAGTATTTGTCATCCAAATTTGATGATCTGCAAATCTAAAGATAACTCAGGACATGAAATGTCTTAGTTCCTGTGGCAGTTCTGGGTCTTGCTTAGGAGTTATGTTATGTTCTGATTGTGTGAGTTACTGGGCATATGACCCATGGTAAATGAACTAACTTGTTTTTCAGAGCAAATAATGAGAAAAGAATGTGTAAAGGGTGTTTCATCCTCAAATTTGTATGTCTAGGCTTTTGTTTGTTTAAGAACTGTTATATTTTACTCTGAGAGATTTCGTTTGGTTCAATTTACTGCTGGATTTTCTCCAGTGGTAGAAGAACTGGTCTGAAAGAAGGTCTGCCTTTCTCTGGAAACACAGTCATGAGACTATTTTGAAACCATCATGTTACTGGGAATGATGGAAGCAGTATGTGTGTGAAGCCAATGGGATTACACCCAGGAAGGGCCCATGCACATGGATACATTTTACTAGTTGTGACTTTCTGTATTCAGAACCACAGAATTAATTAAGTTGGAAGAGACCTCTGAGAGCAAGTCCAACCATGACCCAACACCACCCTTTGGCTCACAGAATCACACACAGACTATCCTGAGTTGGAAGGGACCCCTAAGGGTCATCAAGTCCAACTCTGAAGTCAATGGCCCACACAGGGGATTGAACCCATGACCTTGGCATTATTACAACCAAGTTTTAACCAACTGAGCTAATCTCAGGGCTTTCAACCAGACCATGGCACAGAGTGCCATATCCAGTCTTTCCTTAAACACATTCAGGGACAGTGACTCCCCCCCCTCCCTGGGCAGCCCCTTCCAAGGTCTGACCACCCTTTCTGTGAATAAATTCCTCCTGATGTCCCACCTAAACCTCCCCTGGAGCAGCTTGAGAGCAGGTCCTTTTGTCCTGTTTAGTGCAGAGCTGCAGAGAACTGCTTTGTTCTGTGTCAAGCAGTGACACTTCTTCCATGTCTTCCCTATCTGACATTTATCCCAGGAGGAAAAAGCATTCAGAATATTTTTCCATCAGGGCTGGCACACACGTAAATCTTAGCAGCCTCAAAGCTGGCTGGTGCTTCCTTCATGAATTAAGAGGAGCAGAAAATCCAGCTCTAAGTCTCATCCCCTACCGAAATCAGTCTTTTTTCTTTTTGACTGCAGATCAAAATGATAAGCCTTTTGAATTCTGAAGGGTAGTTATTATCTGAGAACAAAGTGTAGCAGAATACAATCAAATGTAGTAGATTGAAGCTCTTAATTTACTAAGATTAAAACTCCCAATATGAAACACACATACACAAATGTGTTGTAAATTCAGGATAATTTGAATCATGAAATTAATCCAAGCCAGGAACAGTTGACTCAAATGTTTCTTGTAATTAATGCAAGCAAGACACTGGTAATTAAAAAAAAAAAATACTGCCCACCCCCTAATCCTCCTTCATATGATGAAAATGCAGCAACATTTTCCTCTGACTATTGTTCTGTGTATCTTTTGTGGTGTTTGCTTTCAGTTGACAAACAAGGCATTTGGGTTGAGAGGTTTTTAATAACCTTTCCATCTCACACAGGACTCATATCACATGGAGACGTGGCAAAAGAGGCTCCTTGCAATTGCTTCACATGCCAAGCTTGGCTGATCTTTGAAGTGTTGTTGGCATCGTTGTGTTGGTCAGATGGGTGGGGACAATCAGGGCTCAGCAGCACCCACTCCACGGGAGCAGAGAGTAACTGGCTAAATAAGACCCAGATCCTGTTTTAAGGAAAGAAACCTTAAGTTTAGTGAGACCCTTGGTCATTCTAGAATATGGCTGGTTTCTTCAACTAACTCTGGAAGCCTCCTTTGAACTGAGATGCACATTCTTGTACAAAATCTGAAAGTATTGGCGGGAACATATTTTAAAAGAATTCTGAAGTGGGCTTTCCTCTTGATTTTTCTTGTCAGCTTGACCACCGAGTGTTTGTAGCTCCATTTATCTTAATAAAATGAAATAATTCTAGATTTTCGTGCCAGTTTGGATTGCCACATAGACTTGTTAAAAAAACAAAAAACCAAGAAAACAAAAAACACTGTACAAAGTTTATCCTGAAACAGATGAGAGAAGCTGTGTTAGATTAGAATTCTTTTGCTTAGCTGTTGAGCAGCCATTTTTAAAAACATCTTTTGTTTGGCATAGCTGAAAAGGTGGTAAAAGAGAAGTGTAGGGTTTTGTTTATTTGTTCGTTTGGGTTTTTTTTTCCCCAGGAAGGTTCCTAAGGAGTGAGATGACATGAATCCCTGTGACTATTGATATCCTCTGTCCTGGAAATACAGTCTCTCCAGAGCTGAGTTGACTGCACCAAGTCTGTGCCTTACCTTACACTTCTGTAGACAGAAAGCACACCTTAATTTTAAAGCTTCCTTCACCAAAAGTTACTTAAAAAAAATAGAAAGACTGTGTTTCACATTGTACAATGGTATTATGCATTAAGGAAAGCAAATATGTATTATTGTGTTCTTTTTTTTGTATTGAAAAGCAAGTTGCAGTGCCAAATTAATCAGGTTTTCCATGAAGAATGCAAATACAGTAGGACTTGCTTATGTAGATTATTTTATATCTTAGCCCACTCCTCCAGCATTATGAATTTATGGGACTCAGATGTTTAAAGACAATATATATGAACTGTGCTGCAATAATCTATTCTTTCTTTACTGTTTCCTGTACTGAATGTTTAGCCTTTGATTCTAAACATTTGTGATTGACAGTGATATATTGACAGCAATAACTAAAAATCACAGACTAATCACAGACTATTCTGAGTTGGAAAGGACCCCCAAGGATCATCGAGTCCAACTCTGAAGTCAATGGCCCACACAGGGGATTGAACCCATGACCTTGGCATTATTACAACCAAGTTTTAACCAACTGAGCTAATCTCAGGGTCAATGGAAGGTGTAAAAAATTGAAAAAGCAAAAGCTCTTCCGGGTCTCGATGTTCATTTATTTAGTTAAAGTTTAGACATCTCCTTTTGCCATTTTTTTTCTTTTAATGTCTTTAAAAAGTTTAAGTCTGATTGTTCCTGTAGCAGGAATGTGCAAGACTGTGGTGTGTGTGGACTCTACAGATGGTCAGACAGCACTAATGGAATGAAGCAAAAGCCAAGCATGGCAAAACCAGGAGTACCAATGGATTTGATTTTGAGAGTAGCACTGAAAATGCACCACAGATTTCTTGACTGGGTGTGATCTGAGGGCCAGTCTTGTGTCACTCCAAACATGCCGACCACAGTGGAGGCTTCTCCTCCTGAGAGGGGGGAACAGGAACCACACCCTGCAGCTCCATCCTCTTTGGGAACTTGCACCGGGGGTTCCTCTGACATCCAGCAGGTTTGTGCTCCTTGGGTAACAACCTGCTGCATGTCCCTGTGCATGCCATGGAAATGGGGGTGTGGAATAGGCACCTCTGTCTTTTGTTCAGAAATGTTGTAGGAGTGGAGTGGGAACAACAAGCCCACAGATTTACCTGGCTGCAAACCAAAGGAATGGCTATCTAAGCAAGCAGTCTGGGTGTGCTATTCTGAGTTATATTATAGAATATATAGTCTTAAGTGAAATTTTGCAGAGTGAGGTGGGGGTTGGTCTCTTCTCTCAGGCACTCAGCAATAGGACAAGGGGGCATGGGCTCAAGCTCTGCCAGGGGAAATTGAAGTTGGAGATCAGGAAAACTTCTTTCCAGAGAGAGTAATCAGGCATTGGAATGGGCTGCCCAGAGA
>JAWWLZ010000082.1:49931607-49942293 GCA_035041345.1 Poliocrania exsul
AGGGACTGGAGTTGGCCCAAGGGTTGGACTTGATGATCTCGGAGGTCTTTTCCAACCCAATCCATTCTATGATTCTACTCTGTTTGTACTGTGGTTTCAGAACTTATCAAAAGCTATTTTACTCTGGATTTCTGAAGTGGGTGCTGTTAGTGAAGCTTTAGCTGCAAAATGAAGAGCTTTGAGCAGCACCAGTAGCACAGCTCTGAATCCATGATGTGGAGTGGCAGTGACAGGACTGGGGGAATGGGAATCCCTCTGGAATGTGCTTATCTTTAGTGTAGTGTGGGATTGGATCCAGCATGTTCAATGCAAAGGTGAAGGATCAGATAGACACTTATTTATAACTTTGAATAATATGTTAATATTTGGTAATGTTAACATCTGTTTTGAGGGGCCTGTTCCTCTCTCTCTCTGGGCTGAAAGGAGGTGCTTGAAGCAGGGAGGGGTGTTGGTGTTCCTGCCCAACCAGCAGAACAAATCCCTCTCCTATCTTTCTTACTAGTTCAAATTGCTCTGGAATATGCGAAGTTATAAAACCTTCTCTATTATAGTTTCTCACTAATAACTGATGAGTTTCTCTTTCTTCATCATCAGCATAATTTTCTTTTTCTTGCACCTATATTTTGCATGGCCAGTACAGTGATACAAAAGGAATATTAGAGTAAGGAGGTCATTAGCTTGTCCACATTGGTTTTATTTCATGAAATGGTGTCTTATTATTGTTTGTTGTAAAATTTGCAATGACTGAAGGGAATCTGTTGCAGAATTGCAGTCATGCAGTCTTTATAGTATGAGAAGAACAAAGGGACTTGGTAATGCAGCTGAAGGTTCTGTCCAGATATCTTTTTCTTCTTCCATTTGAAAATAATTTAGAATAAGTTTGGCGAATCATAATATTACAGCCTTTAATCATAAGCATGTCATCTGATGCAGACATGGGTGAATGACAATAAAAAAAAAATCCACTCCTTTGTTATGAATCCATAATCATTCCATGGGAAAAAGAAGTGATTTGTTCAGCTTTGAGTGATATCACAGCATCTGTGGCAAACAGCTCATTTGGAGGATGTGTTACTTTGTGGCATCACTCAGGGCTGTATCGTTGTACGCAAACACTTGAAAGAACAAACCAAGAAAATTACAAAAGGCAAGATTAAAACACAACTATTGTTGTCTGGCCTGAGATCACAAAAGGAAGGAAATTCATAGTTAAGGATCCAAACCTCAAGTATCTGGGCACAGCGTAGTGCCAGCCTTAATTTTACATAACTGTACCCTGTTATGAGCAGACATTGGTGGTTTGATCCTGAATGATGAGTTAGATTGCTCTTAGCAGCTGAAACCAGAACAATAATTTTATTTTAATGCTTTTCTTTGTTTGGTGAGTAGACTTTTTGAAGCAGTTGTAATTGTTTTATGTTTTCTTGCCAAATGAAATAAAACAAATCCTAATAAATAGGATTTTTTTTTCCCAAAGAAGTTATCCTTAAAACTCTGCTACATAACATTCTGTTAAAATGGAAATGGGAAACTGTGAAGAAAAGCTGGTGTCACTTTTGGATTTCAGGAATATTAAAAAGTCTGTGGTAAGTTATAATGGCTATCATTCTGCAGAAGCTCGATTGCCAAAACCACCCCCCCAAACACCAAAACTCAGACATTTAACTGATGAAGGAAGTAGATAATAGTACTATTAACACACAATAATGAAAGTATTACAGAGTTTTTAAAGTATCTGCAATTAATTGTATTTTGTCCTACTTTTCTTCAAAAGTTCTCCTCCTTCCCTGGTTCTTGGAAATCGTAATAAGAGTGGCAGAAGCTGCTTTAAGGAATGTCAGACTGTGCATGCAAACTGCAGAGGGAACAGGCACTCACATCAAATCCCACCTTGACATTTTAGCCAGAGCACGTTGCTCCAAGGGTTCCAAAGGGCTGAACCATCAATTCCTTAGGAATCTCCAGGCAAGGCAGGGAAATGCCTTTTTAAAAGCCAGGAGTGACCTGCCAAACACCCACAGAGTAAGAGGTGGTATCTGACAAGGCAAAGATGACTTGAGAGAAGAGTGGTTGTGGTTTCCTCAGAGTCCTTTTAGTTCTTTCGCTGCAGGAAGAAACCTCAGCAGTGCTGAAGTCACTTGTAGCCTTCCTGACTTTGCTGGAGATTTGGAGGCATTCAGTGCACAAGAGCTGGGGCTGGAGAGGCAAAAGTCTGAAATGCTGTAGCTTCCTCACAACAGATGGAGCTCTAGTAGATTCTGAATTGTACCTTCAATTTTCTCTTGAGGAGAAATTACTAAAGGTACAGGAAAATCACACTGCAGATAAACTAGTCTCTTGGGTGCTTCAGGGGATTGGAAAGGGCCCTGCCCCACAGCCTGAAAAATGAGAGCCCATGAGTCTAGAGTGTTCTGCAGGAAACCTTTGCTCCTCAGTTTAACTGGGTACATGGCTGAAAAGATTTACACATTGAAGAGGAAGGTCTGAAGATGGAGGAAGGAGACTGCTTTGTGGATGGAAAAGAGCTGTGTGGAGTTACAGCACCATGGCAGACCCACAGCACAGGCCAACCCTCCAAATGTTGTCTCAGAGAATTGCTGAGTGTTGGGCTTTCATGGCTGGGATTTGGCTGTCCCTTCTCTCTTCTGGTTCTGTAACCTCTTCGGTGAAGCATTGATTGGGATTGTCTCTTAGTGAAGGGAAACCTCCCCCTGTTCCTCTCAGTGCCCATCCTGCATTCCTCAAGTGTTCCCTGACATACATGTGATTTTTGATTTCCTGCTCTATCTTTGAGACAGACTCTATATTCCTCTGCTTTGGTCAGTGGGGTACAGAACAGCTTGAAAAGCATGTAGAGATCATTTCTTTATGGAAAGTCAGGCAGATTGTTTGGGAAGATTAAAGAAATGCAGTGTTAGGAAGGCAACACCAGTCAGAATTATCTGGAGGGTTTTGTCTGGATGACTTAATGTGAAATGATGGTGAAGATCTAACTGTGGGTGATTTTTCAGACCACTGACGAGCTCTATGAAGTGACTTATCTAATTTTCCCTTAAGTACATTAGAATTCTTTGTGTTAACATGTTCTCTAAATGCTAATAGCTAAAATAATGACCCCTCAGGTCATTGCTGCTCCCAATTCTGCAGCTATTGCTACTGGTTATAACAGAAGGAAAACTTGAATACTTTAAAACAAACTGGTAATTTTCAGACAATGTTCCTCAGAAGGTAAAACAACAGTTCATCAGATCAGGTTGTTCTTGTTTCAGAGTTTAATTGGAATTGCTGTGAACATTCTTTTTTCACCTTCCAAACTCTTTACCTTTTTTTCCAAAATATCCAGAGCTAACTCTTAAATTAGCTATCAGTTTTAGCATAAATACACTGGTTTTGAATGAGGTATTTGCTCAGTTCTGTGTATCTAACAAAGTTTAAGAACCTTTGTGCCTGTCATTGTTCAATGGATGCTGGTCTGTACCTACAAAATCCTTCCCTGCCAAAACACCTCCTGCGTGACTCCTGTTTTAACACACACTTGTGATGTAACTGCTTTCTGATCCCTGAGTTTACACTCTGCTAATCGATGTGAGAAGGGAAAGGGGAAGGCTGAGTGTGCCTTCTGAAGCTGTTTGTGTTCCTACAGGCTGGAATTGTTTGTAGGTGACCTTTTCACAGTGTAAATGGAATAACCATCAGTGGAAATCCTGATTCCTGTCTCATTGCTGTGTCATTTCATGGGTCTGGATGTAACAGCAGACCAGCAGCAGGGGGTTTGGAAACATCTGAGCAGGAGGTGAGCACTGCAGGGCAGAGGGACGTGTGCTGCTGTCCCAGTGGGTGTCACTGGATACCCCAAGGCCCAGCCTGGGTGCTGTGAGCAGTGTGTTCATTCTGGGTGGTGTTTCAAAAGTCCTTGTGGCAGCTCAGGAAGAGGGGGCTCAGTTCACACTCTGCAGTCTGGTGACAACCAGGACAAATGTGGTCAGCTATCATGGAATGGCTTTGGTTGGAAGGGACCTTCAGGATGTTTAAGTTCCAACCCCTGCCATGGGCAGGGACACCATCCTCTAGAGGTGGAAATTATCCCTACTCTGAGCTGGCCTTGGTACTTCTGCATAGTCTTTTATACTGTCCACTCCAAACCTCAAAATGCCGAAACATTCAGGGTGGGCAACCGTATGGTGCCATAGACTTCCTGATATTATTTTTTTCTTGTTTCATCAGGTTTTAAGACCACAAAGATTTTGAGTGGGGTTTAAACTTCCGTAGGGGAAGGCTTTGCTCCTATTTTATACATTTGAAAACCAAGGTTTTCTTTGTCTATGAAAAGAATACAAATCTTATTCTATAGGATCTTCATTTTCATCTGGAAGTTGCAGTACAATGTAGTCCAACTTCCTTCAGTTGATTTTGCATTCTTTATGGCAGCTGAAGGTTGCTTTGTTTGCTTACTTGGTGTATTTTGTTTCAACTTATGCAGATTTTGGAAAGAAAAAGAACAATCAAGTAGCTGGAGAAATACATTCTTTGTCTGCAAAGTCTTCTGCTCCAGTAGATACCTTGATGTGAGAATTGCTGTGTCTCTCTGTGGAATTGTCTCGAGCAGGGATCTTTCCCACAGCTTTGTCAATGTCTAATAAAATGCCCAAGATTTGTAACTCTGAAAGGAAATGCATATTGGAAGGAAATTAATTATACCAGAATCCCAGTGGAATAATCTGTGAGTTTCTGGACAAACCAGTCAACGGAGAAGAGCAAGGAATCAAATTAGCACTGATGCTGACCAAGATCAGCAGAAACACCAATGAGGACATAACAACTGCAGAGGTGAAAAATTGGTTGTGTTTCACAATCTGGCACTTTCATGACTTAAAGTAAACAGCTTATGGCAATTATCTGTGGTGAGAAAATGCAGTAATTTTGCACTTTTCCTGATGTCACAGTGTTTGGCAGAGGTACTTGTAATTTGCCACTTTGGGTTACAATTGGGCTTTTCTTAAGGAGGTGAAAAGTAAGTGATTGACAGTGGAAGTGAATTTGCTGGTCATGCCAAGAAATTAAGTCCCTGTGGTACTGGGTGGTCTTCAGAGTCAGAATCCTGCCCTGAATAAGCCCAGACTCCTGTGATCCCCTGCCATTATTAATTCAGAATTGACATTTGGGTGTTCATATTGTCTTGTATGAGAAAGCAGCTGTTCCTTGGCCTCCCAGAGCAAGAAAAAAACACATTATGGCAGCATAAGGCAAGAGGAAACCTTGAAATAAACGGAACAGTCTAAAGAACAGCACCACGTACCTGTAAGTGGGAACTTGAGGGTTTTTTTCTTTTAAATTTGAAAATATGGGATCTTTCTTGAAAGCTGGAATTTTCTAATCATCTCCTCCTTTTGTCTCCTCCTATTGTTATTTCCCACAATTTTACTGGCATACCTGTCCATCAGACTTTTGGGGCAGCAAGGGGTGCAAGGAGATGATTTTGCAGAAAGTTGGATAAAATCTGATGTGGATTTTAGGCTGTGATAATACAAGCACACTTATGCTGTGCTTCTCCTGCAAAAAATGCTCTTTTGTAAAGAATAATTATGTTTGTTATAAAAAAGTCCTCCACAAACCATAGATGGAAAGATCTTTGATAAAAACCAAAATAATGGCTACAAGCATGCAGATTTCTTCAGCCCTTCCTCAGCAGATAATTGGACAGATTAGGTGACAGGATGAAAAATTGGTTAAATATTGGGCAGCAAGATAGTAAGTTGGCAAAAGGCATACTAATTTAATTTCTAATTGTGATTTTCAAACTATAACAATGGTACAATGCCAAATTTGAGGTAGATACAACTGTAATTAGAGTAATGTGAAATTAAATTTCAATATTTCTCAGACTAAAGGGGAATCATAAAGAAAAGAATATTAGAGAAAGACAGGAGTCTGAATTTTATAGTTTTGAGGAAAACTAATAGAACTTCACAGGAAAATTAAGAAGTAAGGGAGTTTTGACCTTTTTTGGACATATTTAAATTTTCCACTTATCAAGCATTATTTGTAATTTTGTTTTTCTTTTAAATAGATCTCACCAGCATTAGTCTTATGGCCAGACAATGAATTTCTGGCATACATTCAGGACTTTAAATAATGTGCATCTTAGATGTCTGGCCAGTCCAAACCTTTGTGAGTCTGACTTTAAAACCACAAATCAAGGACATGGAAGAGTCAAGGCTAAAATATTTGAAATCCATCCTTGGTTCACTCTCCTGTGTTTACTGAGTAGTATAAAGGGTCACATACTGTTTCATAGATAGATTAATTGGGAAAAAATGTCTAAAATAGGGCAAAAGTTTGCTTGCACTGGGTCCTCTGTCTGCACCTCGAAATCCTGGACTTATTGGCTAAGTATGGTACAAAAAAGGTAGTCAGTATTGCAGAGCCCACCTTTGGAAATTGTACCTTTGCATGACTCAGTGTCAAAGAGGAGAGAGGGAAAAGGGACAGAAATAATGACACAAATCCTGCTCTGATGATTTCTGATAAAAACAGAAATAAGACCTCATTTAAAATTAAATTCTAAATATCAATCCTCAAACCTCATATTTGAGTACCCAGATTTTCCAGACAGCTCCATCTTATGATTTTTCGAAGGTGAAAGGAATATTTGCTGCATCAGTAATGCCTGGAGGTTTTATCAGCATCAAACTGTGGTCACGTGTGTTGCTTTTCAAAAGAAGTGTTTTCATTGCTTTCTTTTCCTTTAAAAGCAAAAAAAACCCCAAAAACAACCCAGTGCTTACAACCCCCAAATTAGAAGAAATTGTGTGAACTATTGTGTGAGAAGGAAAAAAAAAGATAAGGAAACATAGCTCAGATTTGGGGTTTTGAGAGATTATTATAAATGTTGAGAAAAATATTGTTTCAAAAACGGCTCTGCAGTGCCCTTTAAAATCAGCAAGAGTCTATTTTAATTCCCATGTAAGCAGTAACTGGCTGCTGTCTGTATATATATTTAAATGTTCCTTGCTCTATAAGACCTTGTTTGCCTAATTTCAACCTCACTGAATTTTTATGGTTGTGCTATAAACCTCCGGAAAAGAGGGGCTGAAATGGAAATGCTGACACAGCACTAATTACAGTGGCTCCAGTGTGATACCCTGATTAAAGTTTATTTATTTGGTGTATGCGTTGCTCTGCGTGTGTAATTTCATTGTTGGAAGACGAATGGAAAACTAATGTGGCAATGGAGAATGTGATCCTAGGCCTGATATTTTTCAACAGCAAGAAATGGCTTAATGGCAGTTTACTGTAGCAGATAATTTATTTTTAATCGAGGTACAGTTTAGGTATTTAAAATTTTAGAAAATTTGGAATGTGACAAATTTCCCACTTTAAAGCTGTTCACAGTTTTTCCAGGAGTTTTTAAATGGCTTTTTTTGGGGGGGAAGGCTGAATGTATTTTGCATTCACATTAGAAAATGAAGAAAAGTTTCATTTTCTTGTAGCATATGTTCTTTGATAGTGTGGAGAAAAGTATTGTCTTTAACAGTATGCAATCCAAAGTTAACATTCATTGAGCTCTTGAATATGATGTAACAACTGTAAAAGTCTTTTTGCCCAACTGATAATTGGAGGTTACAGATCTGTGTGTTGCATCTACTCAAGTGGGACAGGAGCAGCTCAAATACCGTATGACCAGCTGAAAAGGAGGAAAGAAATCCTGTCTCCAGCATGTTTTCAGGCCAGCAAGCTCCAACTGGAGAGGTCTTGGATGCAGCGTGATCCCAGCAGTTTATAATTCTCACATTAGGCAGCAACTGGATAAACCCTGACATGGCCTGAGAGCGGATTGAGGCTGCTCTGTTTGCTCTGTTGGGAGTGACACACTAATGCCAAAGGTGGATGTCCCTGTTTGATGCTGGGCTTTTGGGTTAACTTTGTTGCCCCTTTCAGGAAGGTGCATTCAGAGCACTTTTAATGGTTCACTAAGAATCACAGACTGTTCTGAGTTGGAAGGGACCCACAAGGATCATCGAGTCCAACTCCTAAGTCAATGGCCCACACAGGGGATTGAACCCATGACCTTGGCATTATTGCCACCAAGTTTTAACCAACTGAACATCAGCTTTACTCCTGGATCAGTTAGGCAACATAATTTTTTTTTTTTTTGATTCACACATGTATGGAACTTGAAAGCTGATCAGAAAAATTATCTCATGGGGTCATGGGTTCTGTAGAAGTGAATTATCCTCCTCATTGGCAGTGTGCCCTCCCTGCATCAGTGCTGGGGCTCTGCCTCACCTCAGGGACCAAACTACCCATTCCCACTCTTGCCATAAACACCTGTCCTAGAAGCATCCAGTCAAATTTCTCTGTCTCTTTTTTTTTTTTTCCCAAGAGAATTCCTGCAGATGTTCTCAATGCTGCTCTGCCTGGTAGACTCTGATAACCGTGAAGTTGCAGGGCAGTGTGTCCTGCACCATGGCAGGGGAGAGAGAGACAGGTAATGTAGTTTGGAAGGATCAGAGAGGAAAAGTGAAATTTTGTGTGGAATGCCCCTCTTCAATTTGCTTGGTGAGAACATTCAGCATACATTAAACCAGCCCATGAAATTTACATTTTTTTGTTTTTACTGTTTGCTTTCACTGGAAGGGAGTACAAAGTAGGCAAATAGTTTCCAAGTGTGTGGTCTTTATGATTTATATTTATTGCTCAGAACTACCACTGACCAAACTTCTTGGTCTTGTTCCCATTTGTTACAGTAATTAAATATTAAGTTGTTATGAAAGGATTGTGCCGTTCCCTTGAAAGAAAAAAGAATGTGACTACTCCGTGGTTATGTGGCACAGCTGAAGTTTTAGTCAAATCAATGTGTAAGGGTAGAGAAAATATGTGCCAAGTTTATCCCATCTGGAAGGAATGTAATGATTCTGGATCTAAAGCAAAACTGAGGATCTCCTACACTTTAGTTCATTAAGGAAACCAAGTTTGAGTCAGCTGGAGAGAGAAAATCAACATATGCTGTAGATACATTTAGTTTGCAGGGGAAGAGCCTGTACAGGTCAGTCAAACCCTGAATATGTTACCTTCTTAATGGTAGCCCTTAATATACATTAAAACTAGATAATGCTTGTCCTCAAATGACCTTTGCATTGAATTGAATCTTGCACTGGAAACTTCAAAGTCCAATTGAAGACAAATTATGCAATAAAATTCTGTGGTTCCAAGCCTGCAAGAGACCAGCTCTTCTCTTTGACCTCACCCATTAATACCAGGGAAGCACTTCAAGCTCATAAACAAAGACCTTCATATGGTCACATAGTGTTTTACTGAGTGATTGTTCACTGATTCTGAAAATGGGAAGGTGAAGGGGAAAGGAAGTGTGGCACGTAGAAAATAATGTCTTTTAAAGAAGTGTCAGTGATACATTTTAAAGCTTTGTTTGAAAATACTGGTTTGGCTTTTTCTGGTGCTGTGTTTACAGACTCCTCAAGAAGGTGTCTTTGTTCTGTGCTGTCCCCAGCTGGTCCCAGAGTTTCATGGGGGCTGACCTGCTGGAAAGCAGCTTTGCAGAAAAGGACCTGGAGGTCCTGGTGGATGAAAAATGGGACACGAGCCAGCAATGTGTCTCTGAAAGGCTAAAACATAATGAAAGGTTTGGAGCATCTCTCACATGAGAGACTGGAAGAACTCGGGCTGTTTAGCAGGGAGGGGAGTAAAGCATTACCATACACATGTTCTAATTGTTTTGATTTCTGTGCTTTGGATTCAAATACTGGGAACTGGCCTGGACTTTGGATCATTTTATTGGAATTGCCCTGCCTTTTGATTGGTCCTTACACTTTAAAGTTTTGTTTGTGGAATCTACATTCAAAGTGAACATGTGCAGAGATATTTATGTCTGATTGATGATTACCATGGCATATAGAGACTTAAAATTCCTAAAGCAGGCAGTAAATACAAAGATAATGGTATTTTATTAAGGCCTTAAAAGCAGGTAAATTTTGAAAGGCTGTTATCTTAGGGCAGTGCAAAAAAGGCTGTGTTGGCCTCATTATCTCAGCAAAGTCTTAGCTCTGATAATAAGGTATGGTTAAGCCTTGCCTGCATCTTTGTTGTGTAATCTATACAACATATTTGGATAATACCTGTAGACCACTTAGTACATTTCTGAAGGTGAGTAGAGTTTATATGCCACATGTTTGGGGAGATCAAACTATTTCAGTACACAAAGAATGTCAGGTCTACACATGTGTATATATATACACACACAGTGTTCTAGGATCCAATCTGGAAAAGTGCTGAGTCTTGGTGAGGTGCTGTAACATCCCTTAGGCAGTGGGAGGTGTTGGTGTATTCACACTGCACCCTGAGCTCTGCCTTTCAACATGCATGTGCTGATGTGAGGCACCAGACATTTTTCACTGTGAGTTTACAGATTGTCTTCCTAGAAACCCTCAAGTTTTTTTGCACCATTCTGAAAAGCTGCATCTTTGGATGCCACAAACTGTCTCTGCCTTTTCCGTGTGGAATAATTGTTTTGCTTGGTATTTGTTTCTTGTTTTCACTGAATGAAGTGCTATTGCTCAGGACACCACATGGGAGGAGGTTACCCCTGAGAGCAAGGCTGGAGAAGGGAGTGGAGCACAAGTGCTGTGGGGAGAGGCTGAGGGAGCTGGGGGTGTTTAGCCTGGAGAAGAG
>JAWWLZ010000082.1:49943375-49960841 GCA_035041345.1 Poliocrania exsul
CTGGAGTTGGACCAAGGGTTGGACTTGATGATCTCAGAGGTCTTTTCCAACCCAATCCATTCTGTGATTCTGTGATTCTTGAGCTCTCAAGAATTTGATCAGTAGTCCTCATTCTTCAGAAAAAAAGGAAGGGAAAAAAGACTTTTGCCTTGTGTGTGTAATGCCTTTTTGTTGCACTAATGTGAAATGATTTGATGTGATGGACAGCAGTTTATCAAAACAAAATCTCATTAAAATCTGTCTGCACTTTGCCCTTACTCTCCTTTGTACAATAAGATTGTGGGGCTCTCTGTGACCAGACAGTAACCTGTGGCAACCTGTAGTGTGTGTACATTTATGAGTGATGAATAAAACCATTGTCACCCTTAAATGTTGGCATCAATATTGTGCTAGTAACATTTGGAAGTTTCTGCTTTATCAGCAGCAATGACTGGCAAATATTCAGTTGTTCTGTAATGGGAAGCTTAAAATAGCAGCTGAAGACATTTAAGTTAAGCTTCATGGAAAAAAACACTGCTGCATTTATTATGATACCATTTTTTGTTGTGCAAGGATGACACGATTGTTATTTTATCTTTTTAGACATAGAGTGCAATTAAGAATTATCAGTTTTCCCACACATTCCACGAAGCAACTGAAGCACACATGCCAATAACCAGCCCCTCAGACATGGAGCTTCCGCTGCTGCCTGGGCACAGTGCGTGTTTCAGAGGGGGACTGGAAATGGGATTGGAATTTCAGCTATTGTGTGGCTGCAGCCTTCTTCCAGACATGGGAGTCTCCAAAGAAGTTGCTGATAAATAATAAACCCTCTAAGATTTGCCTGTGCTACCTCTATAGATCTGTTTTGGGGTGCTGAGGAAGGGAATCTGTACACATGACATCCATTGGAGGCTTTGCCATCCATAACAGGTTTAAAGGTTTAAAGGAAGGTACAAAAGAATTTGTGTTCACTGGAAGTAGGAGATTGTCACACCAATAAAAACTATACACAGGGTGTTTAACCCATAGTTTGTGTGATGTGCATGTGTCTGGTTTTAAAATTCAGAGCATCAGCAGAGGCAGGTGAGGATCTGGGCAGGGTGTTCCCAGCAAACCTCTTGCCTGTAACTAAAGGCACTACTTTTTACTGACAGTTTCAATTCATTGCTATTCCTACTAAAAGCCATTTACTAAAAGCCCTTTACTCAATATCCTTGGGCCAGGCTCAGTCTCTGTCATGATTTTTTTATAAGGGAGTCTTATTGAACAGATTTATCTAAGAAATGTTTATGTGTTCACATACAACTTTATTTTTTGTAGTCTGTTCCCCAGTTTTGTCTGTGCTCACTGCTTTCCTCACCTTTATATGGTGCATGTTTCTAAGCTGTTACTGTATTGAACTGAATCAGTGGTACTTTTTTTTTTGGCATGCTTGGAACTAAATGCTGAATGTCATCTTTGCTTGCTAAGAATCTTAGACTGAAATACTTAATTAAATGTGTGAAAAATAAATTGCTAAACTTTATCACTGACCAATACTATATACCATGAAATGAGACATAGCAAGAGCAAACAAGTGATATTATAATTATGATGTGCAGTTACTTGCATTTCAGTGGGCATAATTGTCCACGTACAATTTTAAAACTTCGACTGTACCAGATGGTAAAAGAGTCTTAGTGAGTGTATTTGTATCTGTATGAAGGATTGCAAGCTGAAATGGCATATTCTCTCTGTGCAGATGAATAAGCCACAGTGGCATGAGAAGACTTAATTTTTCAAGTGTTGCCATACCAGGACTTACATTTGTGTGCTATTTTACCAAAATTTATTGTAAGAATTCATATCTTTAGATCAGGACATGATAGCTCATAAAAAAAACATTTCTAGGAATAGAAGGTGAATTTTTCAATCTGTAAGAAAGTATTGCAAGGCTTCCTCACCATTAGTGCACCAGCCTATGTTGGCCTCTTACTCTGAAGTCAAATCAATAGTGGAAGAATTTTTCCCAAGGGTTTGCAAATATTGTGCTTGTAACTTGTGTGGCTGAAACTGCAGTTACACACCCTGGTGTGAGGGAGAGGTATGAGGGAAAGAGGAATCTGTTCTTCGAAGATGACCTGACACTGTTGTGAAAATTGAGGATGTTGCCAATTACAGATTTTATTTTTTCCTGTGAAAATCTAAGTAAGATGTTTAGACTGAAATAAAAGCTGTTATGTCCTACCCAGTTAAATGTGCTGTTCACCAGTAAGGGCATTGTAATGAACTCAAAAGTAAAAATAAATCTCAAAGCTGGAAGAGAAATCCCATTTCCTCCAGGAGGTCCATCTTGAGACCACTGAGGAAGGAGATAGCTTATTCTCCAGCCAAGGAGCTGCAAAGATTTGGCCTATCCCTTTCCTTCTCATGGGAGTTCCTAATTTGTAGCTGCTTTTTGGCAATTATCTTCTTTGCCTCACTTGGTCAGGCTCTGTGACACCTCAGAGCCCTTCTGTGCTCTGAGTCAGGCTGAGTGAATCTGAGGAAGGACCTCCTTGAAATGAGCTTTATTGAGATAATCCTCAGTCCCTGGGAGTGTGGGACACATTTGCCAAGTTTCAGGGTGCCTCATGACACGTTTTCAGCAAATAAACTGTTAATCAGGATAACTTCTCAGCTCCAGAAAAAAAAAAAATCTAAAGGGCCCCATCCATCTTTGTGGATGACTTTGAGCCACTTTTATAGAACTAGAGAGGGCTCTGAGTGGAAATGTTTAGGGAAGTAATTTGAATATTATTTCCAAAGTTTCACTTCAAAGACGTGCTCATATTTTATAGTTTAGTTACAGCTTCTCACCTGTCTTTGTTCTTCCAGGCTTTTAAGACCAAGGATGGCTACCTCGTGGTGGGAGCTGGCAACAATCATCAGTTTGGCACCGTGTGCAAGGTGGGTTAGGTAAGAAATGTGCAATGGTTTCCATTCTGACTGGGAAAATGAAGATGCTGATTGCTTTTTTTCTTTTTGTTTTTATGTGGAGGAATATGAAAGTTAGTGATGAATATAAGTTCTATCTCTGCAGTTCTGCCCAATCATTTTGGGACTGTTATGAGTTTTGTGTTTTGCCTCTGAACTCAAAACACCTGAGTTCCCAAACTTCTTGTTACTGTGCCACTTTTGAAGTCTGTGCACTTCTAATTAGCTAAAACAAAACAAAACAAAAAACAAACAAAAAAAAGCAACCTACCAACTCTTCCCGAGTCACACTAGTGCCTTTTTCAGGGAGAAGTGTGACACTGTTTGTCCATAAAACACACAGGTTTTAACACAGCACAGCTGGAGGATGGATTGTGCTTGTGTGGCTTTAGTCCTTTGCAACATTGTGCTGGTCTGTCCTCTCAGAGAAACTTGTGGCCTTCTTGCAGAAGAAATGTTCCAGGACTGTGGGCTGACTTTGGAGTGGGGCAGGGATATGGTGATGAGGAACAAACCTTCAAATAAAAAACAATTGTTCTAAATAAATGTATCAACATTGCAAACAGAAGACCCCAGTAACATTTGAGCTGGGACAAGGAAAGCTTTGCATGTAGCATTTTTAACACTGCCATAATACCCTTTAGAGGTGTGCTCTGTGCTAAATCAAAGGTGATTTGGAACTTATAGCACCATGAAGAGGGAGAGCCAATAAAGAACTTTATTACAGGAAGGCCTTGCAACACCCTAGTAAATTTTAGTGGATACAGAGATCACTAATTCAAACATTGGACTTGCTCTTAGAGAGTCTTTCTGAGATGGGTTGGTGCTAAAAATACAGGGCTGAGTGTGTGGAAGCTGCTGCTCTGAAGACTTATCCTCTGGAGATGGAACAGCTGGCTCAAGCTGTAAACAATTGCAAACATTCTGCTTCAACTCTCTCTTTTCAGGCAAGCAGAAAGAAAAATCTGGAATAATTCACTGTGATATTTTCAAAATCAATGACAACTAACTGTAGCTTTTTTGAGGACTTGGATAGCTGCAGAAAAGCTTTGCAATGCTGCTGGCTGGAGGGCATTTCATTGTGGTCAACAGTTACAGCAGCACATCCTGACCTGTGGCTGCTTCATCTAAGTGGGAAATGCTGAGGGAGAGTCTCCAAGAGGCTGAGTTTGTGTGAGCAAAGAGGTACCAACAGGTTTGGTGGTGGGACAGAGCACAGAGAGCATCAGCTCTGAGTGTGCATCTTGGGGCAAGTCCTCAACCAGAGAATTCCAGTTCCACTCCACGTGGTCACCATGGAATAGATGGCACTGGAAATGTGATGCAGAAAGATGAATGGCACAGTAACGAGTAACATCTCAAGTCATGAAAAAATTGAGGAGAACATATATAGACATGCAGCTTTACAACAGATGGACATTAAGTTAAAGCTGAAGTCAGTAACATTAATTAAAACAGCAGAGTGAGCAACTCCATATGATCATTTTTTCATATAGCTCCTCAAATGGAACCACAGTTTTCTGATTAATTGGGTTTTTAAGCTCTCATAAATAAGTATTCACTAAAATTTACTTTGAACAACCTTGCATGATTTTTTTTTTCCCCCTAAAGAAGTTATTTGTAACTCCAAAATAGCAGTATTAAGTGAAGGATGTAATTTTAAGGGATAGCAATATGAAACTCCAGACAGGAAAATTTAGCTATTTTCTAAAGCTACATTGTGATATGTTATGATTTTCACAAACTGGATTGTATAAACACAGAAGAAAAGGGAAATATACTGTGAATTAAGTATTGATGGAAGATGCTAGATCGATGTTTTGTGTTCAAGTGCAGATTAAAATCTGCAGAACAGTTTTGTAACATTATCATTTTTATAGCCTGACCTTGGGTCCTGTGCTTAGTTTTGTCACTCCAGGTGACAGCTGTGTCAGAGGTGACTATCTGGTTTGAATACCTCTAAATATCTAAACATAAATAAGTATATATTCACTTGTAGTCCTTGATCCACTTTATTTTTTGGCAATCCATCTTAAAAATGGCCCTGTAAAAAATGTGGCATGTTAGAATGATTAGAAGCATCAGCACAGGAAAAACTGCTCTTAAGTGTGTGCCAGTGAGTAAAAGTACTTGAAGTGTATGAGAAAATCTCTTCCTTTATAAGATGCTCTGCTGGCTTTCTCTGGAGCTGATGGTATTGGGGTATTTTTTATTAAATTTAGAAAGCACAATTAATTCTGCTTATTTATGTTGTATAGAAAGACATTGTGGCATAAATAGATAAATTGTGTTGCTTGTCCTTTTTGTCTGATGAATGCCTCTACAAATCTCCAAGACTCACTCTGCACGTTTAATTCCCTTTATAGCATCATTCACATTGTCTTTATTGTCTTTGTATCTTGTTTACATTTCTAATGTAGCAGTTCCATATAAAAGATACATTTCTCCTTTCTTAGAGGTTACACAAGCCCTTTTCTTTATTAATTCTTTTGGAAAAAATAAAAAAAACTCCCATGATGCTTCAACAGAAAAAGCCTTTTTTTTGGTTTGTTTTGGGTTTTTTGTTTTGTTTGTTTTTTTGTTTTGTTTTTGGTTTGGTTTTGGTTTTGTTTGTTTTGGTTTTTGTTTTATTTGTTTGGGTATTTTGTTTTGTTTCTTTTAGACAGAGACTACTGAAGTGGAAGGAAATATTCTCAGAAATAGCTTTTCTCAGTCTAGCATATGAAATACAGACATACTTCTTGTTCTGTGACATACAATTAGTGCAGGATAATCCCACAGATCTCTCCAACCTCATGGTGATAACTTACAAATTTTTTAGTGTTCTATGATAAGAATTTCTCCTACCTAATCATGAAAGCTCTCAGCTAAGATTTGGATCTTCAGTTTAATTTCTGTATTTTTCATTACTTGTCATGTAATATTAAGCAGGAGGCATTAAAATAATTTTTAATTTCTTCATCCATATTTAAAGATTCATGAGAAATAGTGGTTGTTGGAAATCAGTGATTTTTTTTTGTTTATTTTGTTAGCTATGTAACTATCTCCTACCGAGCACATTTCTTACTTATCTTTATTTTTACTCAGATCCTGAATTTGCCAGAACTTAGTAAAGATTCCAGATACAAAACTAATACACTCAGAGTCCAGAACAGAAAAGAGCTTATTGACAAATTGTCAACCCGGTAAGTTAATTAAAAGGGAAGAAATTGTATTTAATCTGTTAATGCAAATAGTCATGGATAACAAGCTCTCATCATGTGAAAATTCTATTTTATTCTTTTGAGATACTCTAGTTTTTAAAATAAATATTGAGAAAGCTTCCTGATGTTAAATATACTGCCTTTTGCAAGCAGACTCTAGTGTGGGCTGACAAGAAGCCAAATTTAAGTTTTCAAAACCCATTTTAACTTCTCTTAACATTAACTTGAATTTTAGTGAAACAACCAGTGCTTCCTGCTCTCAGGATGAAGGCAGCTCCTGCAAAAAAACAAATGCTGGAGCACCCTCTGCTTTTGCTGTGACTGGGATGTTAAAGTTTTCCCGGAGTGTTTCTGTATCCAAGGGAGTTCCACTTGCTGCTGCTCCCTCACTGCTGGTTCTGTTCTGTGTCACTCTGTGCCCCAGATTCTCCCTAGGTCATTCCTTTGCAAATCAAAAGGATATGTGTTTAGTGTTCTATTTGGGAATCATCCTGTTAAACACTTTAATTAAAGTTTCATTAAGAGGAAGCTTGGGAACCCTTTATTTAAGAGATTAAAATAGCTTGGTTACCTTCCTCCTTCTGTTTGAGAAGCCTTTGTTTCTGTGAAGTGCTCTTCTGTTTGATGGAGAGGAGGGTAAATTTAGGGAATGGAAAAAAATCTAATCTGTGTAACCCTTCCCCAAAGTGGCTTCAGCAGCACTTCCTGGTTTGGGGGACGAGCAGGAGAGAAAATAAATATATCCCCTTGTTGCCAATGATTCAGTCAAAGTCACACTGTCATTTTGACACTTGGCCTGTTTGAGACTTTGCCAACAAATGCATAACAGTTGTGATTCAGGCAGTTCTTTGGGGGGAGGAAAGTTTGGATCATAAGTCAGATATCTCCCCTTTTATTTCCACCCAAGAAAAAGAGTTTCAATAGCACAGCCACCTCCCAGGCCACCAACCCCAAACATTTGTGGGATATTGAGGACCAGAATCATCTGTCCCAAATGACTGTAGAGAGTGATTTTACCTCAAATTAACAACTGGATTATGATACCACAGATGAATTCACTCTCACTATAAATTCTGAGCCCCTGAAAGGCCATAAATCTTTTGACCTCTTCTATCCTTGAAGCATAATCTTAGTTTCAGAGTTGGTCCATGTTGACTTATCCCTTGATGTTCATTTAATATTTCATTTATCTGATGTGAGTGTGCTGTTCTGCCATCTATAGATAACTTACTTAATAGCTTGTTGCTTCTGGTTAATTTTGAATGTAAGGATTGCTTTTTTTCCTATGGGCAATATCTGAGTGAGAAGATGAAGTTCAAGGAACAGCTGGTCTTTGAAAGAATTGCCAGAATTTCAATTTGATTTTGTATCCTTAGCAATTAGTTAATCAGATTACCTCATTGCTCTTTCAATTAGTCCTTAATTTATTTATTTATTTAAATCAGAGTTTATATTCTGTTTTATTAGTATCATTTAAGCTGAATTTCTGCATATTACATACAAGTGTGTGAATGTATACACATTTTTGGAGTAGACATTTCCAAACTATTCTGTTATTCCTTATTATTATAAATTCGTCTGGCATTCAGTTGTAAAACACTGGCTGCAGAAAACACCTGAGGCATTCTAATGGAAGTTGAGTATGTCACATATTCCATGGTAACTCTGCTTTTATTCACTAACGCACAGGGTTTTTTATAAAATTATATGTGGTTTATTTTTGAAGTTACTTAGAGAATTAAATTAACAATTCCTCAGTGCTAAAAAATGTCAGCCCCTGAGAAATGAAGGGAAGTGACAAAACAGTAATGACAGAATTTCACTGAAAAATACCTTAATTTAATCACTGATTGCTTGATAGTATTACAGCTTCCAGCACAGGGAAAATAGTGCTGTAGATAGATTCATTACCTCTTTTTCCCAAGCTACTGATGCTGTTGTACTCTTACCACCAAAGCCTAGAGAAGGTTTCCATTCACCTGTCTAGCCTGTCCCCTTCTTCTTATCCCTTTTGAACTATTTCCTTCTATTTTCTGTTTTTTTCTTCATTTTCAAAACGAACTACCTGCAATTCATTTCTAACTTCTGAACACTTAGTAAGTGCAGAAACAAGGATCCTTAAGAAAAAGGAATTCCCAGGCTTTATATAGGAATGGAAGGAGATGTTCAGACTTACTCAAAGGGTCAGTAGCCTCCTGAAGTCTTGAGCATTCAATTTGCTGCATGTGTGGAGCTGAAGTTTTTGAAAGCACCTGAACTCTGAACACCAAAGGAGACAGTTGATGGCTTTCCTTTGCTGGGGTAAACATTGAGCTGTTGAGACTCTGGTCGCAGTTTTATTCTAGATGTGTGCACAAAGGAAACATTGGTACAGCTGGTCAATGTTAAGGAATTCTGTTGGGTTTCTTTCTCAAAAAGGCTGTATCTTGGGAATTCTTGACTCAAGTGGCCCCTAATTTAGATCACTAATTCTGTGCACCACCTTCATGGCTGTGCCAGATTTCAAGGCAGTTAGATGACTATACAGCACTTAACTGGCCTTTAAACAGAAGACTTTTCAGGAAGGTGTGATATGTCCAATTCATCACAGCCAGAGGTCCTGAACTGAGTGAGAATACAAGATGGAGATGAATATAGCTTGAGACATGTATGTAGCTTAAAACAACAGCTCTGAGAGGTGCAAATTGCTGCACTTATTTCAGGGAGAATTTCCTCACCCTCTCTCTTCTCTGACAGAAATGAAGAGTGAAGCACATCTGTCCTTACCTCTTCAATCCAGCTTGCTCCTTGTAAACATCTCAGCTCCCTTCGTAGGGTAGACATGAAAGAGAGAAGGGGGAGCAGGTGGGGGAGGATGAATTCACTTATCTGCAGAGATTGTCCAATCTCAGCAGAAGTGACTGGAAGGCAGCCCACTGTGAAGGAGCAAGAGCAGGGAATTACAGACACCAGTCCCAGACACATGGAGAGGTGGAGTGTTTTTCAGTTCCATACTGGATGGGGAAATGTATAAAGTGCTGCAAGGAGCACTTTATCATTCATAGGATACTCACAGGGAAGAAGGAACAGACCTAGGGGGTATTTTGTGCTCCCTTTGCTACTGGGGGTGTTGACCCTTTCCCACCTCTGTTCCTCTTCCTGCCCTCCTGCTTTTTTTCCTGTCCGCCATCACCTTTCTCTACTTGCTACAGGCCCCTCTCCTCCTCCAGTGTCTTATTTCCTCTTTCTCCTCCTACTGCTGACATTTGCACACCTACTACTTGCTTTAAAAAAACAAAACAAAACAAAACCAAACCAAAAAAACAGAGGAAGTTTCAGTGCACTCTGTACCTTTCTCTTTCTTTAGGTTACATTTTCCTCAAATGACAACAAAGCAGAACTCTGACAAAAGCAGATTGCCTCTGCTTTGCTTTCTGGTGTCCGTGCCAGGAGTCAGTTTGGAGTGATCCCACCTGGGTGGAGGTCAGTTCGGTGGCCACCACAGAGGCCCCTGGGACTCACAGCTCATGTGAGAACTGACACACCACAGAGCACTCTGTGCTTTACATTTCCAGGGGAAAGCTCTGCTTTGGGAGTTAGATGTATGTCTGTCCAAAAGCATCAAGTTTTAATTGTTGCTCTATTCCCCCTCCACCTTCCTTCCACTTTTGCCTTTGCTTCCACCAGGACAGAATAGTGCCAGGCACAATGCAGACTACTTTTTATGTGTGTTTATATACATACATAGGTGTATAGATGCATTTATATGTCAAGGCATGTACACATTTAATTTGAGATGGATCTGTCCAAAAACTTGTATAATACCAGTTTTAAGAGAAGCTGCTTTGAGAGAGGAGGCTTAATGTGCTGATCTTCAGATTGCTCTGGAATTTGAACTTTAATCCTGCCCTGCACCTCAGTAATAGATGCATTATAAGCCAGAGCAGCTAAAGGGTGCCCTGCAGGGTGCTTTGGGAGTTGCCCTGTGGTTGGCACAGAGTGTGACTTCACAGAGTATCAATCACAGACTATTCTGAGTTGGAAGGGACTCCCAAGGATCATCGAGTCCAACTCTCAAGTCAACGGCCCACATAGAGGATTGAGCCATGACCTTGGCATTATTACAGCCACGTTTTAACCAACTGAGTGGGGGGTGCGAGCGCGGGGGCAGAGCAGACATGCCCTCAGCCTTTAGAGTGAAGCAGTTGGCATCAAGAAGAACATATAAACCCAGCATGATCAGTGCTCCTGCAGCTCTGACTAAATCATGGTAGCCTTAAAAGTGTTGGGATTGGAAGGGATTTGGAATGGAACTCCTATTCCAGCGCTTGCATTTTGAAGCCCTCACTCCCACCTGTGCCCACAGCTGCGCGTTGGGAGTGTGAGGGGACAGGAACGGGCAGGAGGGAAGAGCAGAGCAATCCCATCACAGCTATTGCTGCTAATTGTTTCCACCCAGGAACAGAGGAGGAAAACACCCGAGGGGAAAGTGTATTGTAGGATGTTTGATTTGCTGGTGAAGAAAGTCGTTAAATCCACCTTGGCGGGACACACTCAGTCTGTAAATCTCTTTCCTATCCCCCAGGATAAGCCAAGATATCCCCCTCCCCTAAGCCAAGAGCCTCGCGGATTGAAGCCGCTGTTGCCAACGTGGCAGGGGCGAGAGTCTCGTTGTTTACAGCAAGGCAGGTGCCCCCACCTGCAGGTGATTAAGAGCTGATTGCGCTCCGCGTGGCACAGCTGGCAGCGTTTGGCTCCCCAGGCACCCGCCTCACCCACAGCACAGGGCGCTGCCCAATCGCCATGGTTTGCTTTAAAAGTTGGGATTACTTTTTTATTGACTTCTCTGTATGCAGCTTAGAGAGATCCAGAATGTCTCCAGCACGCGATTTTCGGGCTGGATAAGCTGTGTGTGTTTTCTGGTTTTGGTGGGTTTTTTTTTGGTTTTTTTTTGTTCGCTCCCCCTCATTTAATAAACCTCTCAACATTTTCATACATGGGTGAAGTTCAAGGTCCCTCCTGGAAAGGAAAGTGCTGTCTGTTTTCTGATGACATACATTACTAGCTGTGAGGTTGCTGAAATCCAGAGAGGTCTTTGGATTGATTTCAAATGAACTTTTTGACCTGGCCCGTGTTAATTCTTGAATGCTACGGAGGAGTTAAAAGAAGGACAGCAACAAGATCAATACAGCTTTCCATTATTGTCAATGTGTTATAGTGATGTGTGTTTACCTGCTGGTTTTCAGTCAATTTGCACTTCTTTTGTCATTGCTGTACAAGTTACAGTCCTTTTTTGATAATTGAGTAAAAGAGAGGAAGGCTTGGGAAAAGTACTGTTTTTAATGTGCATAGTTTAACATTATCTGAATACAAAAAGTGGTAGTTCTGGAATGTGCTGGATTAAATACATTTTACAAGGTTTTTGTTTCTCACTCGTATGCTATCCCTTAAACATCATATATGGTTTTAAGATAACATGGAAAACTTGAAAAAGAAACATGAATGTCCATTCATTTTTAGCACAAATTTTGTAAATAAAAGTGAAGGTTTTTTAAGATTTCTATTAATAGTTGTATTAAAGAGATAATACATTTATAGTGTTCAGAAATAAAAAAAAAAAAATTCAGGGTGGATTTGTGGTACCTGCAAATATCTGGACAGTAGTTTATGTAGTTACCACATATAATCTACAGTATGTGGCATCTTTTAAAGCAGTAGAAATATCCATCAGCACAATCACGTTAATTACAAATACTTTAATATTTTGTCTGTTGTGGTTTGCCAAGTGATCCATCAGTAACCAAGAGGAGACAAGACACTGGCTATTTACAGACTATTGGGTAAATACTATAGCATTCATTTTGAAACCCCTTAATTCTATATTCAGTGTGCACTAAGGGATAGCGATCCATTCTTTGAGTTTTCCAAGTAGTTATTTTCTATGGCTTTTATTTTGGGTAGTGTCTCCCATACATGTGACTGTAAGAGACTGTACAAACTCCCCTAATCATTTAACTACCCTTACAGTGATGTTGAGTAGTGAAGAGAGAAAATATTGTAGGTATTTGAAAGTAAAGAGAATGCTGATAAAACAAACTGAAGCAAAAACCGTAATGGAAACTTGGGCTGTGCTGGCAAACCCAGGAATGCCATTGTGGACTTGAGCAAGAACAGAGGAGCATTTTGTGACTGACCACATGTACAGAGCTGTTCCAAATCCTTCATGGTGCTGTTCCATCTGTACTTGGGAGCTATCCAAATTACTTCTCTCAATTAATTGCCACAAGTTTCCTATAGAAAAGAGCAGTATTTTGCTTCAGTAGATCTTCTAAACTTACTTTGTGTGGAATTGGGTGGTTTTATCCATTAGGGGAATGTGGTTGCCCCTCCACACAGGAGATAACAAGGATTGAAAGTTTCCTGGGAAACATGGAAAATAGGCAAGGAATTTACACAAAGTAGATTCATTCAGTCCTTGGAAGTCTTTGTTTCATTAAAAGACAGAATATTGTTAAAAAACCCCAAGCTTTATGTTAATAATTGCCAAGATAACAAACTTAATACTTTTTAATAGCACTTTGGTGTGTTTCTAACTCATTAAAACCTTTTCATCCATCTTGCACAAGTCAAGCAGGCATTCTTTTTCTGTTTTGCTCTTTATGATCCATTTTTCCTTTTTTTTTTTTTAAATTAATTAGACTTTATTGGAAAGCAGAAGGGGATGTAGATCTTGCTTTTTGAGAACCAAAACCTCACTTGTGGTTTGTGTAAGAAAACAAGGTGTAAACAATTTTTCTTTTATATTTAATTTTTTGCTTTTTGGAGGATTTTTTTTTTCATGTATTCTGCTGTAGTATTTTTAATGAATTTTCTGAGTGTATAGTTTAAATTTAGGTATTTTCATTTAAGGATGCCTGCTAGAATTACTAATTGAAGAAAAAATATATTTAGTTGGATTTCTTCCAATAGAATAACATTTCAATTAGTTCAGCTCATGCTACACCTTTTATTCTTATAATACTTTTTAAGCATGGAATGTATTTCACATTAAATGCATCAGAATCTGATGTCTCACTTCAATATTGCAACTTCAATACCTTCATGAGTGCTGTGTGTTCAGTGCAGAGGAGGATTAGAGTCCTGATTAAAATGCAAACGAGGCATCCTGGAGACTATTAGCACTTAATGAGGTAAACCTGAGTTCAGGCTTTGAAGTAAATGTCCTAGCAGAGAGTTTGTTCTTTTTTTTTCCTTTAAGAGCCTCTATTCAAGCTTCATACCACAAACTAATACAGTAAAAAGTCAATATTTTTTGACTTCTAAAATACTGGTAATAATTGCAGAAAGCTAAGCTTCAGGTTGAAAACATTTCTACAAATAAATATGAGTAATTGAGGTAATTTATGTGATTATATCTATAGCAGATGGAACATTTTATAGGGCATGTCATACTCAGAGTTCAGGTGATGTACAGAGCTGGATTTCTTTTTACTACCTCAAGTTAGGAATATATACCACTGTTTAGCCTTATATGTTTCCATCAGTGTTTTTATTTATGTATGTAGGTATAAAGAAAGGCTGAAAGACTGCAGGTGACATTGTTTTTTCTGAATATCCTACTTAGTGTCTAATTTCCTTTTCTTAACTGACAATTTTATGATGTCAAAGCATAGAAATATATTTTAAATTAAGTGTTAAGAAGAAAAAGATTAACCAGACATTCTAAATTCCTGCTCAGCTTTCGTTTTCAGGACACACTGTCACTTTTTTGCTACTTTTGGAAGTTTTTGTTGAAGGTCTTCTCTTGATATTTTGGAGTGCTGAACATGTTATTAATGGATACCCACCAACCTTAACATCAACAAAGCTCATGGTATTTATTTGTGTAAGGACTATCAAAAATTGCTTTTAGTTTGGGGGAACGGTACATGCAGGCTGGCCAAAAAAGAAAAAATCAAAGACAAATTCAAGTTTGTGCAGCTTATACAGCTGAAATCGGAGAGGTAAAAATTGCCTTTTTTAATACATTCTTTGTCTTTGATCAGATTTTGAACTAGTATTTCTTCCTTAATGATGCACAACAGATGATTCAATACATAAAACACGGTGGAATGGACAGAACAGTTGCATGCTGTTGCTCTGCAAATGGGAATACTAGACCTTTATTGGCAGTAGGGATGTGCTGTTTTGGTTTGAAACAGTGTGCTTAACAATATGCTCTTAACAGCCTCTTTCTAACACAAATAAAGGGAGCTATTCTACATCAGGGTTAGATGAAGAGTTTCAGTTTCAAGAGCAAATGCTGTGTGCCTCTGTTGAGGATGAGAGAATGTGGGATTTTGTCTTTCATTGAGTTTAAAACTTTTAGAAATTATTTCCAATCATCAATAAATACATTAATGAGTAAGATGAAGACAAAATGTTAGTTCTGTTTGAAGTTTTAAGAACAGTCAGTCTCTTGTTCTCTACAAAATCGTGGTCATTTTTTAGTAGTCTGTTACATAGGAAGGAAAAATCTAAGCACAAGCCAAAATTGCAGAAATTAATATAGAATCCTAGAAATTTTGCTCAATGTATCCATGCACTTTGCCACATACACATACAACTTCACTATATTTTGAGTCACTTATAATGATGTTACTGAAGAAGAATGTATGTCTTGGAGACTATTCAGGTTTACCCTGAGATCAGGAAGTAGCACACTGATTATGCAGATGTTTATTGTAGACCTTCCCTCTGACAAGACTTCTTTTTTCAGGCTGACCATTAAGTGCAAAAGCTGTTTGCTTTTCTCAACTCAGGAGGGTATTTATAAACTCTTTCTTAAAAAGGAAGTACAGGAACATAATCCAGCAGGACTTATTCATTACTAACAGGTCAAGTGAATGCTGATACATCATTAATAATGACAATAATTTCTCAGTGAAAGTTTTCAGCACCATGGCTGTGAAGTCTAAGATTCCTCTTGCAGCTGTCCTGTGTTTTGTTAGAAATGAGATAGTGGAATGTGAGGTGTCAGAAAAAGCAGTAGCTGAACAAAGCTTTCAGTTTATGACAAGGGAATCAGTGGGCTGTGAATGATGAAGCATCTCCATTGGTAGCAGGAAACAGCCTCGTTCTCTATAAACAGCATCAGCAACTGATGGGAAGGAGGTTTTCCTGTGAATTATATTTACATGGTACAGTAGTTTGAACTCCAAATCTTAATAGTAGAAGGCTCTGGATAACAAGAATATATGGATTATGAGAGCTGTTGCCAAACAGAGAATACTGAAGGGAAATATACATTATATTTTGGACTAAAAACCCACTAGCAATGGTGGCAAATTACAAGTATAGTAAATATTTGAGTTACTGAGGAAGGAAGGTTTTCTGCCTCTCCAGTTACCTTTGTTCCCCAGTTTCCTGTAGTGCACCTGGTTCTAGGTATGGTTAGCAATAGAGCACTGAATTAGATGTGTCCAGCAGTGCCACTGTCTTTATGCCTGGCTACATATTTTCATGAAATCACTTTAATTCTCAATGAAGTGCATTACATATAATGGGACTGTGCAATAATCTGGTATCTGTTCTCTTAAGAAGCGATGCTTTGGTTCTTCACAAGTGATGTTTCATTATATAATGCATTTTATACTTTTAAAGCCTTTGGTTTTTCTTTTTTCTACTACTATTATATGTTAACTTCAGGAGTAAAGCTTCTAGTTCTGAGGAAGAGCTGTGCAAAACTTGTGCATTTTGCTATTCATTCAGGCTGCAAAATGCATTGGGTATCAGGATATATTCCCTCAGTTTGGAGAAGTCATTCCTGCAGAAAGACATTGACTGTGAAGCTTGGATCCACACTTATGCCAAATACTTAATATACTTGTAACTTTCCACCATTGCTAGTTTGGTTTTTTTTCCTTCAGTCTAAAGTAGAACTTTACAAAGTTTGACTTTGTATTGATTCAGGATTTTTTATACTTTTAAGCTTTGTTTCTTTTATACTTTTAAGCTCTGTTTCCTGTCAGAAACATGGAAGAGATTGGGGTTTTTTTGGTTGGGTTTTTTTGTTTGTTTGTTTGTTTGTTTTTGTATAATAACATGTTAGAAGTAAAGCTGAATGTTACTGACATTGTTCAAAGTTACACTTAGGGAACTCCAAACTGGGGAGCTACAGAATACCAGTAATTGACTGACCCTTGTGAAGGTTTCTATTAATTTCATTTCCATCAGGTCTTTAAATTACACCTAATTTCTTTTCGGTATTGGGTGTATCATGAAGTAGATGGTTGACTTCCAATAGACTGTCAGACCTCTGTGTTATTTACCTTATGAAATGTAAGATACAATCTCCAAGTAAGCTCCTGTTTGATCCAGGATGCCAAATGACTGCACAAAATACCATCTCTGTGGCTGGTATTGCTTCAAGAGTGTATTTTCCTCACTGAGCAGATGAGGAAAGAAAAACTATCTAGCAAAGCAGGGGACATAGTGGTGCTACCAGTCATGGAGCTGAATGCTTAGGAAGAAAGAGGCAAATAAGCTGAGGTTTGCCTGTGATGATTGGCATGGAGTGATGTGTTCCCCAGCACAGGCACAGGGAATATTTGCTGAACTGGATGTCCTTAGGATTGGTTATACAATGATACAACAAATAAATATGTAGTCACTGTTGTTATCTGACCAAAAAAATGTGGTTGTTAATCCTGAGCTATGGTTTTGATGGTGCTTTACATCAGCTTTTAATGAGCAGTGTTGCATGTTAAACTCATACTTGCACTATATCTTTTTGCTGTAAAATATGTTCATAACAGAAAACAAATGTGAAACACATTAGTGTAATTAAGGACTGGAGGAAACCCATTGATCTTTATTTCGAACTGCTGATAAATTTAGCTTTGCTTCAGATGATCAGAGAGAAATAGAAGTCAGTTCAGCTTGTTCTTCCCCCTGTGCCTTTGGGGTTTGCATTTCTGAGGAACACATGTAGGCATATTTTTGTTGTGTTATTCCCTTGCTGGGAAGGAATCGATGGAGAAGAGTATGGAAGCAGGGAGGGAGGGAGGAGATGTGCTGGGCATCCTGGTATTCCTCAGGGGTCAGTGTTGAGTCCGGTCCTGTTTAACATCTTTATTGATGATTTAGATGAGGAGATTGAGTCCATCACCAGCAAATTTGCTGATGACACCAAGTTGGGAGGGAGTGTCGACCTGCTGGAAGGCAGGAGGGCTCTGTAGAGGGATCTGGAGAGACTGGAGAGATGGGCTGATTACAATGGGATGAAGTTCAACAAGGCCAAGTGCAGGTCCTGCCCTTTGGCCACACCAACCCCCTGCAGTGCTCCAGGCTGGGCACAGAGTGGCTG
>JAWWLZ010000082.1:49960941-49988711 GCA_035041345.1 Poliocrania exsul
TGCCATGATCTGGTAAAGGGACTGGAATTGGCCCAAGGGTTGGACTTGATGATCTCGGAGGTCTTTTCCAACCCAATTGATTCTATGAAAGCAGTGTTGAAACCACCAGCTTCTTGTTTGCCCTTAGGTTTGCAGAGAAGACAACGCTGGAGTGGCTTCAGCTCTTTGAAGGCAGTGAGGTTCCCTATGGGCCCATCAACAACATGCTGCAAGTATTCTCAGACCCTCAGGTGAGTGCTGCCAAAGTCTGTTCTGGGCATTATTGCACATGTTCTACAAATGCTGAGTAATCATGGCTTTTGCTGCCACTCATACCTGGTTTTGACTGCTTTAAAATGGGATTGGAGTTGTATGGTGGATTGAATTTCAGCCAATAATGTGTCATAGGGATCTGCATTTATTTCTTACTACATGAGTCTGTGTTTGGGAACACAGATTTTGTCATAATGAATTAAACTATAGGTGTTCCATGTCTCCTGTAGAGTCTTTTCTGGATGGTAAAATGGGGAAAAACCCCACAATATAGTATGTAATTGAATTTGTCAGATAAATATGCAGAAAAGTACCTTTCTTGCTGCCCACAAGCAACTAATTTTCTGTGTGGTGTATGGATAACAGGAGTCAATGCTGTTTGGAAAAAAGAATGGGAAACTCTTTGAGTGGAAAGAGAAAAATGAAGGACAAAAGTCAAATAAAGAAAGATCTTGACCTTTTCTTGGCCTGGTGGTTTCAGAAGCTGAAATCACTTCATCTGTGTATCTATTTTGAATCTTTCACTGAAATATATCTGTGCTAATTATAAACAGTATTTTTACTTTTGAATATCTATAGTTATATAATCTGCATATTCCCTGATCCCTGTCCTTCTTTCCCTCTGGAATTAATGGATTAAATGGCCCAAGACAAACTGAATTGCACTGTCTTGAATAGTGTAAGAGAGTATTTTATGGTTATTCCGTTGTGTGATCAATCTCCTCTCAGTTGAAAGTTGAATTTTACTAATGAGAGGAGCAAGAAAAATGATTCCTCATTGTCTGCTTATTTGGTTTTTCCTCCAATTTTATACATGTCTGTGTCTGCTGTCAGAAGTGCTTGTAGTCTCTGGGAAATAAGAACAGGCAAAGCAATCCCTATCATAAAGGAATATGTTTATTATAAATATATTTGTTATGAATATTATCATACTCTTAGAGGCATAAACCAACATTTGTTAAGCTACTGCTGGGAAAGAAGTCTTTTTTTTCTTAACTAAATATGCCCTTTCTCCTTGAAATGATGTAGTATCATGCTGTAAAGTATTCATGGGCCAAATGTTTCACTTCATAACTTTCACAGGCATTAAAGTTGAGCTTTGAAGAACATACAGAAAGTGTATTTTACTCAGACTTGGCTGTACTTGGGGCAACATTGGAAAAGTAGTCTTTGCTTTTTTTTTTGATGCTGTGAATTTTAAGGAGTTGAGTCCACTCTGAAAGAGACTGCTTTTAAAAACATATGGCATGGCATGGCTGTTACCTCCCAAACTGAAAAATGGTTACCTTGCTTTTGTTGCAATTCACTTAAATGCTATTTTTACATGTACATTATTATAATTATATATGTTTTATATGTATATGTCTGTCAGGGTGTTACTTGCTGTGGTTAGCCCATCCATAGAAGGTATCTCAGTGCTTTGCAGTTAGACATCACCACATGGCATACTTTTTGAAATACTTGCCTGCAAAGGGCTGTGCTGATTTCTCTCTTCCTCACAAAACTGCTGAAAAGCTTTGTCTTTTCTACACTTTCTCTGAAATACATGGCACTCAGACACTGTTCTTAATGAAGGGATGGGCTATCTACCACCTCTCTGGGCAACTTGTTCCATTGTTTCTCCACCCTCACTGTAAAACACTTTCCTCTATCTACTCTAAATTGACCCTTCCTCAGTTTAAAACCATGACATATTGTCCTGTCACAGCAGACCCTGTTACAAAGTCTTGCAGTCCAGCCTCCAGGCTGAACAGTCCTAATTCTCTCAGCCTTTCCTCCTAGAAGAGATGCTCCATCCAGCCTTCATCTTCATGGTGATGTTTTAGTCTCAATTTAGATCAGCAAATACATTTCTAAGAAAGATGTCACTGGGCTTGCAGTAAATAACCACACATACTAACACTGCATAACATGTACAAAGTGGGTTGTGAAATTAAAGACTTTATCATCACTCAGTAATCTGCTTTTCATCACCATTTGCTTTCAGCCATTACAAAGACTCCAGAAAAACATCAAACCCAATGATACTTCAATATAGATCAGCTCCCATCTACTTCTAATAGATAATGTACAGGTTTTGCTGGGCAAAACATTTTATTTACTTCATTCTGTTACCACAATCTTTGAACTTGGATATCCATGACACAAACACCCTTCAGTGTGAGCGCAGTGTTGCACCAGCATTTACCAAGATGCACTGCAAGGATGTCAACCATCATGAAAGGGGGTGTCAGGGATGTTGTGAAATGTGCTTTAGGCTGGTACCAGACCAAGACAAATCCTGGGAAGGGGCTGGAATAATGCAAGGGATGGCCAGAACCTTGGAATAATGCCAAGGTCATGGGTTCAATCCCCTATGTGGACCAATGACTTAAGAATTGGCCTCGATGACCCTTGTGGGTCCCTTCCAACTCAGAACAGTCTGAACTGTGAAAGGGGAAAGGACAGTCCGAGGAGATGATGGAACTCAGTTGGCTACAGGTGGGTTGTGTTTGCAGATTTTATTTTAAATAAAGGACCTCAGAACTCTGAAGGCTGAGAGTGGTTTATATAACTTCTATAAACTGAGATAAAACAACACATTTTTTGATCCCAGGACGTTTTGTTAATATCATTAACAGCTTCAATCATGCTCTGAGGGAGCTGCCAAAAAACAGGAAATTTCTGACTAAGTTGGAGTGCCAGGTGATACTGTTTTTTCCATGAATGGAGTGAAACATCCACTTTTCCCACTGATTGTAATCTTTTCTTCATTTGTGAAGTTAAAATGAATACCACAGGCATTTGTACTGCTAAGTCCATCAGTCTGGGGATAGATGTGTGTGCACTTGTGCATGTGTGGACAAAAAGGCTGAGAGAAAGAGGAGATCCCCTAGTCAAGGAAACAGTTTTCTTAAAAATGCAGGGGAAAAAAAATGTTTGTGAAAGTTCTTACAAACTCTTAATAGTACAATATAGACTACTTTAATGAAAATTTATATAGTCAAGCTTTTTTTAAACAATTTTTAAAAAATATGCTCTTTTAACCAGGCCAAGATAGCAAAAACATTAAGAGAATTCTTAAAACATCTAAAAAACTCATGAATTACCTCAGTATGGTCCCATTCAGCATCCCCCGGGGAACATGTGTGTGAAATACAATGTGGGTTTAGGCTTTCCAAACAAAACAAACTTAAAAGAGAATATCCTTTTTAATAGAAGCTATTTACAAAAGATAAAACAAAACAAAACCAGGTACGCACTGTACTGCAGCTAAGTGTGCAAGAACAAAGATCTTTGCTGGCTCAGGGAGGACACTAAAGATAGAGTTTTATTTCCTTTCTTTAGAACATTGCTGTCCTCTTTTTTTTTTTTTTGCAACGTTATTTCTTCCAATATTCTTATGCAGTGTTCTTCAATTAAATGGCTGGCATATATATTTGTACATGTATTTGTACGTTTTTTTAGATTTTTGTGGGCTTTGGGGGGGTTTGCTGGTTTTTTATTTTTTTTAATTATTTTTTGATTTTTTAAATTTTGTTTTATTTTTGATTTTTTAATTTTGTTTTATTTTTGATTTTTTATTTTTTGTGTGTTTTCATATAGTTTTCATATAGGTATATATTTATATATGTGTGTATATATACACACACATATATATGTACATATCTATCTATCTATCTATATACATACAAGAAGCAACAAAACAACCTAGAACCTGGGCACTATAATAAACCCTTATGAGACATCTCACCAGATGAAATCCGCTCACATTGCTGCATTTTGCTGTGTGAATGTTGCCAGCTGGAAATGCAGTGCAAGGCCTGCAGTGGTGCTTTCCCTGTGCCCCCCCCAGCAGTTGCAGCCCTACCACCCAAGTTGAGCCCATCAGGTGTGAGCCATCACCCTGCTACATCACTTCTGAGAAATATGGGGAGGGAAAGATGGGAGCTGAAAGAGCACAGCTGGCCCCGATTTCAGCCCCAGCCAAACACCTGCAGCCTCTAAAAGGATACCATAACAAAACTCCACCCTGTGGCAAGAGGCCATCCTTTAACAACTCTTCCCTGACTTTGCATCACTGTAAAAATGAATTTAACGTTTTGCACAGAAACCTTCGTCTTCCTGTCCCACAAGGCCATTCCAGCTCCTTTGGCCATTTCTCTGAATGTGCCTCAGAAGAAAGGCGCAGTAAATTGGGTATTGAAATATCTGATAGCTGGGAATTATTTGATGTTTGAAGTTTGTTATTTGTGGAAACACACGAAGGTGGTGGGGTGTTTTTTTTTATTAACCTCCAGATTGTCTCTTATTTTGGAAGCAATTTGATTTGAATGGATCCTGGCAAAAACTGCCTAGCATCTGGTAAAAGCTTCTATGCTGCGGATTGTGGACACATAGAACAGCAAAAGTTATAAAATATGTTGGGGGGGGAGTTTGTTTTGGTGGCTTCTTTTTTCTTTTTAAATCATTGTATGTGTTTTTGTTGCTGGGGTGGTTTTTTTTTGTTTTGGCTGGTTTTGGCTTTGTTGGTTTTTTGGTTGCTTTTATGTTTTTTTTTTTTGTGTTCATTGTTGTTGTTAATATGACTATTATAGTTGTTTTTCTTAGTTGAAATAGGCTGTTGTGCCCCACTAAGGGCCATCCCAAGGCAAATGAAATTATATTCATGTTCGTAATACTGCAGGGAGCTCTTTTACATGTGGGGGTTTCTACAACTGAAAAGCAGCTGATTGAGGCCTGAGGTAATAAGATGTGTCTGGAAATAATTCCTCCCAGACAAGGCAGAGAAATTAAGTTTTGCATATGTCTATTAAATAAGTACTAAAACTGGTTGGAGACCTTATGATGGAATGTTTTTATGTTTAGAAATGCCCATTCATTGAAAGTGAAACATCTTGGTGAATGTGCCTAAAATTAAATTGTGTTTTGAATCAGAAATTCAGCTCTGTGTCTGTCTTGCTGAGAGTGTGCACTGCCCAGCTTTGATTTGGTGTTTCAAGCCAACTTTTTACTTCAATTTTTAAATTCTATGCAATAAAAGAACTCCACGCCACCAGCCATACCCAACCCTTTAATTTTGTCTGGAGTAGCTCTTTTATGCTAAATTACAAATGTTTTCAAGCTTTTGGTCTGTGGGAAATTTATAAAAGTAGATTCTGTTCTGAAGCAGAAAGGACTAAGAAATGGAACACAGTTTGAAGAAGTGAAATGGAAAATGTAGTTGCAAGAGTGTTTGCAGTATGTGATTCTCACATATACACAGTTCTCCAGGCTTTTTATGTATTATGAGATAGTTCCATATCCAGATGTTATGGGAAAGGCTCAGAATGAGACATCACTTGTCTTTTAGTGTGAGAAATATTGTAATAGGAAGTGTGGTTTCAATTTTGGCTGTAGTGAAGTCTGGTGCATTCTTGTGCCATGTTTGTGTGGCCTGCCCCTCTCACAATGACTAGTGGAGAGCTTAGAGTGAACACATCTTGAAATATGAAGGAGTTCTAAATGAAAATGTGTGTTTGTGTTAATGACACGACCTTGTTTGTACACAGATTTACTCTACAACTGTTGTCTGGGTAAGAAAAATTAAGGTAAAGGTGGTAGCTTAGCAATTTCTATAATGAATTTTTGTTTTCACTTGCCTTTAACTTTACCGAGTTTGATCTAAAATTTCCAGTGCTGGTGTCTGCTTAACATGGGACACATTCTGTTAAAATGGCCCACTCATGGGGGGTAACACTGCCTGAATTTGGATTTCTAAACATGTTACAATAAAGAACAACACCACCAACATGGGAAAACTCACCATCAACTTTCTTTACTGTAGAAGAACCTCTAATTCATACACATTGTGATGTTTTTAAATCTCTGATGTTTTCTCTTCCTGAAGCATGAAGGATAGACTTGGCTGATCAGGAGGGCATTTAGTCTGTCTTGGGAACCAAGAGTCTGTCAGATTCTTGATTCATTTGACTCAGAGTAGGAAAAGTAGTGCAAGAGGTAAGAATATGCAGAAATAGGGATTTATTTTGCTAGAAGTTGAATACCTGAGGGGAATCTCTTCCTGCAGCTGCCACACAGTTCCCACCTGGTTTAGAGTAAGTCACTTCAACCCAAATATTAAAAAGTGGTCATTGCACATGTGTGCCTCTTGTGATGCCACATCCAAAATCCACAGCAGTGCTGAGTTCTCAGGGATGTCAATGGAACTGTTCAGGTGTTATTTGAGCGCTTAGAAATGTAACGTTGTTGAAATAGCTGAGAAACCTGACAGAGTGTTTTTATCACAAGTTTTCTTTCTATTGTGGATGCTTAGCCATGAAGTTGGGACTCTGAGAAGGAGTGTTGTGAAGATGCAGTAGTTTTGCTTCTGAAAAGTGAATCTTCTAATGTGACAGCAGCAGGGAATTTGGGAACTTTTTTTATCATGTGATTTGAGTGATGCATATTAAGAGACCTGGAGCAACACCTTATGAGAAATAAATCCATTTATGAATATTTGTACTGAATGAGGAAGGAGCCTGACAGTAAATAAGTCAAGCATGCCCTTCGATTGCACTGTTCCTTTTGGGCAAGTAAGAAAATTATGCTTAATGGCAGCATTTTTTACAGTTCTCTTTTGATTTCCTTTAACGTGTAGATATGGAAGTGCTATGTGTTTAGTTTGCACTGATGAAAAAGGGCCTAAGTATTTGTTGGTTACAGAGAATATTAAGCTCTCAGAAAAGAGCTCTGTTCTCATACAATACTCGATGGTGTTTCAAAATGATATTGCAGTCATGGCTGGTCCAAGGCGTGGAGACTCCCCAAACTTTTCTTGGCAATTCCTCCCAGAAGGAGACACATCAAAAAGCCACACTCAGGGATGAAGCAAAGAGCATGTTTTTGATACCTCATGGGTTTTGTTAGGCCTTAGTGTTGGGAGTCCATAATGCACATCCCCTGAGCCTTGGATTGGTTTCTGTCCTTGTTCTGAGAACTCCCTCCCAGAGTGTGAGCCCAGCTCTTCTCTCTGTCTGTATAAACTGTGCAACTCTGAGGTCAAAAGAGTTTTTAATTAACCCAGTTGGTGCATTTATCTAAAGTTTGATGAGTGTTCAGCCTGTAACATGTATGGGAAGGAGGGAAATATAAGAAGAAATAGAGGTTGGTTTTATTTATCTTTTTTTTCAATTTGAGCATTCACTGAGTCATTGTCACAAAATAATGGTGAATTTAAATAGAGGTTCTTTGTTTTCCTCATAGTATGTAAATTGGAAGGGTGTCTATGCCTGTTGACTGCCCAGCTGAAATAAAAAATATCTCAAATCAAGTAAGAAAACACTATTGCTTGTTTTGAAATATTTTTCTTAAGTAGTTGTGGCTTCACTTACTAAGCAAATTTGTAGTAGAATCAATAATAAGCCCTGGGATTTCAGACTAAATTTTGCACATGCTTCAGTGTGTAACTTCTTTAAACAGAGAGTTGCTTTTAAAGTTTCCTACTGTGTGTTTCCAAAATTAAGTGCTTCCTGGTTTTCTTGGAGTTGAGATGCATATAGTCTAGATATATTTATCTTTTCTCAGAGACCATAGGGGCCAGATTTTATCATTGGTCTTTATCACTTATAGAAAGATTTGTTTGTAGTACGGTGAAGCTTTGTAGTGTGAGTTAAGTTTTGTAGGTATGAAAATACTACTGATATTCTGGGCAATACATATTTGGTGTCTCACATTTCACAATTTCTCAAATGGTAGTAGCTCCAGATGATGATACATGGGAGGAAATAAAATGGAAAGTCCAACAACAGAAATTGCAGAAACTGTTGCAAATCAGGTTGAAGGTTTTTTCTGATCTTTGAATGCTTTACCTGATTTAAAAATCATGGTTCAAGCCATGACGTTGACCTCTCATCCAGATTTCCTGCACTTTTCAGCCCGAGTTCATCTTGGAGTCCCACTCACTGCTGGAAAAAAAAAAAAAGGTGGTACTTTCAGCTGAGATGCTGACATGCTCATTTTCCATTGTAGTTATGGAATAACATTTGAAAAATACACTGTTTGAGTTTCCTGTCTCTTGCTAACAAGGAGGAATCTTTGAGCCAGGAGAGACAAGTATGCAGGCTGGGTAGGTGTGGGTATTTGAAGATCTGGATGTCCAACCCCCGCAAGAAGTCATTAATTAGTCAGGCAAGCTTTCTGTGGCATTGCCAATTTCTTTCTCATCTCTCACTGGTTGCCTGCAGGTTTACAGTTTGATTCAAGCAGTTGGTGAGGGAGCAGGACGTTTTCCCTCACTGTGTGAAGCCAAGAACATCAGCACTGTATTAAAGAACTCATCTGAAGTTTCAAACTGTCTATAACACTCTGAGCAGCAGCCACGTGTTGAAATGTTCCTCACACCATTTCACTTGGCTACTTTGTAGCATTTAATAATAATTTAAATCAAAAATGGTGTGATTTTGTAGTATATGTTTTAAGGGAAAGGCTTCTATTGAGTGACCCATAAACCTTGATTAACGTTGTTGTTGATCTGGGAGGTTTTTCAAAGCTCTTTTGAACTTCTGAAAAACGATTTAGGTTTATTGTTAATTAAAAAAAATCCAAACAACAATATGCCAGATTTTGGTCAGAACTTTGGGTTGACCCAATGAGTTTGTTTAGAATGACACCAGAAACACCTCATAGATCATAGAAGAAGAAAAATTATTTATATTTTTATGTATACCTGTAATGGCTTATTAAAATAAATAAAAAGTTTACCTCGGTGTGGAGGTGGTAAATAAAGGTGATTAATGGTAGTATTAAATATGGAGATCCTGACTCATGTGTGAGAGAAGACAAGGAGAATTCAGGAACCTTGAGCCAAGTTTACAAATGGCATGAGAAAGACTGACAAAAGGCTAAACTGAGATGCCAAGCAGATGGTATTTACACTGTGGATCCCAGTTTAATGTCTAAGAAAAAGCAAGAAGTTAAAAAAAAATCCTCTTTATAGACAAACAAAAACTCCCAACAGTTTCTCCAGGCTCACAAATGAGAAAGAGGAAGGTTAGGATGTCTCTGCTCCTTCCTTGAGAGGCTCAAGGTACCCATTTCTCTAAAGCAGTTGGTCTCTGTGCCAGCTGAGATACAAGCCTTGAGTTTTAGAGCAACTCTTTACATCAGTTATGTAATGAGAGATTTTGTGGAAATCTCCGCCTTCCTCCCCAATACCCCTGAAAAATTGTAGTCAAAAGAGAAAACTATTTACTGACACAGCCTCCCTCTTCCCCCCAACATCCCTGAAAAGCTGTGAAGTCAGAAGAGAAAAGTATTTACTGACACAGCCTCCCTCTTCCCTCCTCAGTTCCTATGTTACTGTGGTCCCTTGGATTTAAAGGACTTGGGAATGAGCCACCTTTCCCTGACTTTCCTGAGCTGCTTTTGGAGAGGTGATTTGTTCCTGTTGAGAACTGCAGGAATAAATTGCACTGTCCATTTTTTTTCTTCTTCCATGTATCTTGATCCTGAGAAGTGTTGTCACTGTACAGATGCTTCATTCCTACCACTTTCATGGCACTGCTTTTCCTCTTTGTGTATTTTTCTAACTCTTGACTCTGTTTTTAAATTTCTCTTGTGAATCTAGTATTAAATATGGAATTTGTGTTCAACATACAATGTGTATTTACTGCATGTAATATTTATATACAATTATATCCTATTGCATTGGGTATTCTAGAGGGAACATCAGTTCTATTGATGTTCTGGTGTTGCTTCCTCTCCACCCTGAAATTATATATTTGAAAAGGATGATACTTTACATGATGGGCCCTTATTAATTAAGAATTTATTGGATTTTCCTATGTTGCATCTTGCTATCAGGGTGTAAGAATATGCATTTAATAGAAATGTGCACTTGAGGATTTTGTATGTTGTGTGTTTTGGAACACAGAATATATTTCCTTAATACAGATTGATTTTTTTTTTCCTTTAATTCCCTTTTTCTATCTTAACCCCTAACTCCAGTAAATACTGTACTAAAACTGGTGTCAGTTATAAATGTGAGTTATTAAGGGAAGGGGACATTCAGTGTCTCCACAGTGAAATTTCAAAATATTTGGAAATGTCAATAACATGCTTTCATGTGTTTATCCTCTGAATTTGTCCTTTTAGAATCCAGAAAACCCCCAAATCATTCTAGGCCAAACAGCTATTGTAATTAAATTAAAGGCACAGCAAGACCAGGGCAATTGCTGATCAAGTAAATATCTACCTCTATCCTTTATTAGAAGCAGGCTTATAAAAATAAAAGGAAATTATGGGTTCTTTTGACGTGTTTACTATTGTACAAGACTTTTCAATCCAAGCATTTTTCCTACTTTAGAGCAGAATACAAACACATTCACTTTCACTGTGTATATTTTACTTCACTTTTTCGATGAGTGATGGAAAAATAAACACAAAATGAAAGCATGTGGAGATAGTTTATATATTTACAAGTCATCTAGGGGAGGGTGTAGAAGGAAATGTTACTGTCATCTCATGATACAAAGCACTTTTTCAAACCTCTTGGCTGTTTTAAGTGTATTTTTGGTTTGAACATACCAACTTCTGGGGATACAAACCTTCAACTGCTCCAAAAGGAAAACCAGATGCCCTCATTACTTTGGAGTTGTACTTTCTTTGTGATTATTACCTTTGCAGCAGTTTGACCTGTGTCAAATCAAAGGAGTGAATATAATTTTATTTATTATTATTTAACTAATGTAGCTGTCTAAGTGACCCTCTAAATAATCTCAGAAGTCAGCTGGGAGACACTGAAATGAGGTGTGTACTTAACTATGAATATGGTTTGTATTTGGCCATGTCCTGAATCAGAAATGAATATAAAATATCACTATCCCAACCATGTGGATGTTAAAGAGACAGTGAAGTTCATTAGATAGATTTGGTTTCTTAATTCTCTGCTCCCTTTTTTTTTCCTGATGAAACTGCCAGTAGGTAGGTCAGTCTTTGGGTGGGTAGAAATAAACCCCAATTTGAGTACTTAACATTAGATCCCAAATTCATTTATAGAGGCTACTATTTTTTTGGAGAGGTTGTGGAGAATTTAGTGCTAATTACTCAGTCTTGCCTTCTCAGCTGGTGACAACAGAAGTAACTAAGAATTCTGAAATAGATTTTAAGTTTTTAAATGAAAGAATTTCTTCTAGACTTGTGTCAGGAATGTTTTTTACTGCATTTTGTACACATATTCCAATTAAATGGGGAGAAATGGATGTTATAACAAAGTATAAAATCTATACACAGCAATTAAAGACTTGAAATTGATATGTATATAGTGTAATTAGGAATTGTTTCACCAATTATAGAAAAAGAGAACATAGTTTTGTTGCAGAGGAGTTTTGCCTGCTGCTCTGTGTGATTACTTAGTAATAATATCACATTTGTCTGAAGTTCTGAGTCAAAAATTGCCTATAGAATGCATTACAGCTTGATTTACCTGAATTAGGAATGATGAAAGAGAATAATGTCAAATTTGTTCTTGCTTAGAAAGGCTCCATCTTCTTATCCATACTTATGAAATAATTTATGATCTCCTGAAAAACTGAAGTATAGGCCTGACTCTGGCTCCTGTTATGAAAACACAGCTTAAAACCCAGTTGGTTTTTATTTTTTCTCTTTTGTGTTCTCTGGCTTTGGCTTCTTCATACAACAATTTTGCTAAATAGAACTGGGCTAACACTTTTTTGGTGAATCGTTCACTAGAAGTGCGGTTCTGCAACAGATAAAATTATATATTATATATATTATTATATATGATTTTGATGTGACTCAAATTCACTGACTAATTTTGAATATTGTCAAAAGTTTAAACAAATTAGTAAGGTAGATGATGAAGATTTTTTTTTTTAATACACTGTCTGCTGGGTCAGAAGTGAGATCTGAAGATTCAGATGTTCTTCCCTCACAGGAATGGTCACTGCTATAAATGTTATGATATTCTCTTGTAATTGTGATGCTATTAAGATGGGATGTTTCTTTTCCCATGCAGAGAATGATGTCAGTCCTGAGGTTCAATTAATCCAAATCCTTGATTTTTCTGACCCAATGAGCTGCTACTAAACAGCTGAAAACTGCAAGTTCCTCACCAGCTCCTTTGGACAAGTGTAGCAGGAAGGGGGTTTGTCAGAGGAGCCTGGAAGTGGGTCCAGCACAGACATAGGAATGTTGTATTGGTTCAGTTAGAACATCTCATGGAGTCCACAGGATCTTTCCTCCTTCATGCTGAGGAGATCTGAGCTTGGCTGGCAATTATTCACCCAGCTCTGATGTTTGGAAAGTTCAGAAGTAACTTCATGCCAGCCATAAAGTTCATCTCTAATAAAATCTTGCTCACTTATTGCCCCATGTATATTCATGAGCATTCTGAGTTGCCATGTCCTTTGGAGGATTTATGCTGAGTTCTAGATTTTTGATAAAATCTACTTTTAAAACAGAATTTCTTTTAATGGAAGTTTGACTTTCAGGTGGAAAACCTCGCTTCATAATCTCCCTTTTTGCATATGTGCTTTTGACTCAGTTGCAATTTTTTTTGTAATTTGTTTCATATTTTTACAGCTGACTTAAACTCAGTTAAATGTTATACTTTTGAAAATTATTATTTTTTGAGGTTTTGTCTTTTTTTGTTTTTTTTTGTTTGTGTTTTTTCTTTTTTGTTTTTTTTGTTTTGTTTTTGCGTTTATTTTTCCTTTTTTGTTTTTTGTTTTGTTTTTTGTTTAAATTTTTAAGTTTTTTGTTATTTTTTATTTTGAAATATTTTTATTTTTTAAAATATTTTTTGTGTTTTAAAATATTTTCTATTTTTATTTTCTATTTTTATTTTCTATTTTTATTTTCTATTTTTATTTTATATTTTTATTTTATATTTTTATTTTCACTTTATTTTTTTATTTTATTTTTTACTTTATATTTTATTTTTAATTTTTTTTAATTTTTAATATTTTTATTTTTTATTTTTAGTGTTTATTTTGTATGTTTATTTTAATTTTTTATTTTAGTTTTAGATTGGTACTGTTTTGTACAGCCATAAATCAAGATAAGCCAGCCCAGTGATGAGTTATAGCAGGAAGCAGAATAGGAAAACTATGATTTCCTTTATATTCACTCTGAGGCAGAAGGCTCTTCCTAGATAGTTTGAAGTTGGTTGTCTCAAGCAAGAGGATGATTTAAAGCTTCAGCAGTGGCTGATTTCACAGCTCTGCATACAAGGCTTGTCTGCTGATTTCTGCATTTTCTTGCTTCAAAATGCTGGAGACTCAGATATTTCTGCAAGGGCTGATTTATGAGCAGCTCAGTGTGGTGGGGCTTGGAAATTTATTTTCCTGTTGCCGAAGAGATAAACTCCAAGAACAGACATTGCTACAACAGAAACAACTGATACATGCCTGTTTCAAAACGAGATGAATCTTCACCTTCTTGCCCTTCCTTTGGACTTTTGCTGGACTCAAAGGGCTCTGGGGAGTCGAATCTGAAGGTGCTGAGCATTTCAGTCCATCACCAGCATTTTTCTTATGCAGTGCTGCATTCCAGCAGTGCAATTGCTTTTTTACCTTGTGCCAGTGTGCACTTTGCAATGTTTAATAGTTTCCATTTCATTATTAAACTTCATTTATTCTTCCCCCATACAAAGTTTTCTCTTAATATGTTTGTTTCTATTGTAACTGCCTGCTTCAAATGGTTACTCTGTTCTGCATGGATCAAAAGCTGGGTGGTGGTGCTGGTTTGCCTTTTTTTCAGGCTTGTTTGCTGTGATGTTCTTCCACACATGCCTGATTTTTCTTTCCCTCTGCTGGAAGTGCTGTCTATTGCTCTTCCTGCTATTTGCAATACAAAGTCTTTGGGCCTTTTTTTATATATATTTTTTTTCTTTTATAAATTTTTCACACAAAATTACAATTTTAATATCTAGATGCATTTATTCAATTTTCTGGTGTGATGACTGATACTGTCTTGTTGTCTACTGTATTTTAGTGAGAAAGATAAAAATTCTTTGGATCAAGGAGTGTTCTTCCCCCCAGTCATTTACATGCCACAGTTTTGTGTAGCACTGAATACTTAGGAACAATACCAGCACTGTTAATTACAGGATACACATCAATGCAGGAAATGTCATTGTGATATGTACTGTGCTGACCACCACAGAAATAGTTGTCCAATTTGGTGATTTTACATGTATTTTTTAATTGGAAACTTCATTTATTTGGAACACATAATACTGTTTGTCACTTCAGCCTTTGTGTACCCAGTACTGTGGGTTTTTATGGGGTACATTTCAGGGCCAATGCTGTTTATACTTCTCCTTAATGACTTGGACAGGGAATGGAGTGAAGCTCAGCAAGTTTGCAAGTGATACCAAACCAGGGAGAGTGGCTGATATCCTGCAGTGTAGAGAGGTGGGATACATGGGCTGACAGGAACCTCCTGAAGTGCAGGAAAAGCAAATATGGGGTCCTGCACCTGAGGCAGAGCAGCCCCAGGCAGCACTTCAGCTTAGGGTTTGACTGGATAGAATGCAGGTCTACACCCATGGACAGCAATTTGAGCCAGAGGCAGCATCTGCCCCTGTGAGAAACACCAATTCCCTGCTGCACTAGACCAGCAAATGCACCAGAGGGGCATGTTGACATAATAACAGGCAATGGGCACAAGTTGCTGCAAAGACCGTTCTGGTTAAATATAAGGCAGAAAAGTTTGGCAGTGGTGTGGTGTGAGCTGGGTTTTTGAGAGATACTGTGAAATCCTCATGCTTTAGAGACAATCAGTATGTGACTGAACAAGACCCTAAACAGCCTCTGCTTGACCAGGAACTCAGACCAGAAGGCTACCAGAGGTCCTTGATGGTCTGAAGTTTGTACTGAAAGCGTGAATGCATCCATTGTTTCCAAGACAGGAGTAGTGGCACCTGAGCAGGCATAAAAGCTAAACTGTGTGCCTCTGCAAACATTCCTTAGTAGAGATTTATCAGAGTGCAAGCAACAGCTGGAACAGGGAAGGCGGAGGACTAACAATATTTCAGGAGTTTAGAGGCCTGTTCAAGCTGAAATTCCAGCAGGTCTGCTTTTGTTTTTTTCCTTTTAGTGGTATCACTCCTGCCTGTTTCTGCAGGGGATGACTGTTTTACACTAAGAAATTGGATCGGTTTGCCAGCACCTGCAAAATAAGGAGAAAGAGCCATTTCCCTGCCCAGGAGATACATTTCTAAATAACTATTTTTTTTTGTCTGAATAAAAAGGAGGGAGGAAGTGATTTTTAGGGTCCACTGTATTAGGAAAAAAGTTAGAGAAAAAAAAGGTGCATAAAACAGACGGTTTTATTTAAGGCATCCAGAGCTGATAAGGGAAAAAAATGGGGATACAACACACAGGCTGCAAATGCAGTTCTCATGATTTAAATCTGGAAGGCTGTACAGTACATCTGTTTAACATCTTGCAGTTTCGAGAACTGTGCCTTGAAAACCTTCTGTCACAGTGACACATGAAATAAAAGGTTATGTTATGACTTTCAGATGCAAACCTGCAAAAGCTTTGTCTAATAGCATACCATCTTTTATTAACCCATTGCTGCTGCTCACCTATAATTCTCTTTTACTAGTGATTTTGTGAGAGTTTCTACTGCATAATGAATGTCAACTCAGAATACAGCAATAATTCTGTAATGGCATTAAATTACTTATTTGCTGTATATAAATGGAAAATTTACATATCCTCATCTGTTTTCTCTATTGCTTTTATTACTCAGCTGAATGTTTTTTTTTTTGCTAAAGACATGGAACAGATTATTCTGTTTCTGTTGTAACCTTTGAGAACAATTAGAGTGGCCCAGAATAATTTGAGCAGTTTCAAGATTTGTGATACCATATAGGATAAAATACTAGAATGGCTTGACAATAGTATTCTTTATTCAGAGATCTGATTTCAAGTCTATGAAGTTAAAAGAAATAAGGGTGTAATCATAGCCTTGTCATTAATTTTTGCTAATTCTGCGTCTCAGATTTTGAAAAAATTATCAAACTTTGCTCACAGAACAAAACTATGGCATGAAAGTCATGTTATCAAAATCTACTTGACAGGGCTGTGCTAGAAGGTGTTTATCAGGCTGGGCTGAAGTTTGCTCAGCTATAGAAAATGTAATTAGCACATGAGGGGTTCTTCAGTGTTCTACACAGCAATTACCCAGGAGCATAAGCTACATTTGCTGGAAAATAATAATATGGCATCTGGAGCAAATTGCTCTGGCTTGCCTGCCCCTGATGTATTAGCACCAATATTGCACACTGAGTCAAATTGAAATGAGGGGCTTTATCGCCCAGAGATGTTTCATTCCTCGCCAGATCAGGTTGTATGAACTTCTATGCAAACATAGTGATTGAAGTCTGGTGGTTCCCAAAGTGGAGTCTGGAGTTTGGTCATTATGTTTGTCCCTTCCATGTTGTTTCCAGGGTGACCTCAGTGAGGTTGTTCCTCTGGGCAGCACTGTGTCCTCTGTATTTACATAGCAGGGAGAGCAGGATTTACCTTGTTGAAACACGCTTTATTCATTGTCTGTCATGTGCTTTAGAGGCTGACATCTCAATGAGTGCTGCTATCGAATATGTTGAAGTGTGATTTGCTGGTTTGCTTTCCAAGGCCCAAAGGCTTCCCAAGAGCTGATGGGGTTTTTGTCCCTCGAGGAGCCAATGCCATGCACGCAGCAGACCCATCCCCCCAGGAGCTCTGCTGCAGGACCCACTCTGAGTGGGTGTGTGAAAGGGAGATGGACACAGATAGCATTTCCTCCACAGACACACACACCCTCCGACCCAGACTGGGGAAGAGTCTGCTCTGCAGAAGGTTTGCTTCAAGGGATTTTCCACATGTATTTTATTATGTTAAAGCTGATAGTGGTGACAAGTTGCACATTAAGTAACTGTTCCTTCAAAAATGTGCTGTTTATATTCTCTTTAGGAAAAGTGATGTAATACTGAGTTTCTCAGATAAACAAAGTCATTCGGCTGTAGAATATGTTACGAGTGCATATGAGCCTTGCTCTCATCTGCCCCATACCTATTCATTTGAGGCCCCTGGCTTTATATGATGATTGCTTGCATGTTTAAGGACAAATGTATTCATATTCACTAAGTTAGTAGCCAGTGGTTTTCACCAGGGAAATAAGTTTTTTATGCTGCTAGTAATTTGGTTTCAAAAACATCGACAAGGACTTCACCATCAGAGTTAGTGAAACATGTGGTCCTAATCATTGCCTTAAAAAGGAGACATGGTCTATTTTCCATTAGCAGTGGTGCTTACAGCACATGAGTAAATATAGAATGAAATGTACACATGTATTTTAGCCTTAGTGTGTGTGTGTGTGCATTCGGACATGCATGTCCCTGTGTATGCTTAGGCATACTCCCAATGAGTGTAACATCCTGACTGCTGTAACTCAGTCAGGCTTGGAGAGAAGAAGAGGTTGGTAGAAGAATTGGAACATGCAACTGTTCACAAATTAATTTTTTCTCCATCCTTCTCCAGGCAGCAAAGTTCAAAATGTACATCGGTATTATGTATTTGGCATGGAGAGGCTCCAGTAAAACTCCTTGTAGAGGTGGTGTTTTCACGTGGCCCTTACTCAGAGTGCATGATGGCAGAGTTGCAGCCACCACCCCTGGCAAGGGGCTGTGCCAGCACAGAGCCAAAGAGCAGGTCATGCAGAGTAGGGCTTGGGGACATGGGAATGCAGGGAACTGCCATGCTCTGTGGGAGCTGTCCTGTCCCACTGAAATGTGAGGGCACCAAGCAGGTTTCTGCTGATGCCTTTCCTCATCTCTTGTAGAAGAATTGCTGTGAGAAATTCAGTCTGGTTTCTCCTGTGCTTTCTGACAACCTTTCCACTGCTGTGCCTGGAGCCTTCCCATGGCAGAGCAGCAAAGCAGAGCCTTGTTCTGCATTTCTTCTTGTTAAGTTCCTGTTGGACATGTGACCTGGGGCCTGGTTGTTATTTCCACTTCTTCTGTCTTGAGGTAACTTTGTTAAACTTGCTGGGCTGTCACCCACGAGATAAAACCAAGGGAGCAAGCAGTGCTTGGTTCTGGTTTGAGCCTATTTTGAGCAGGTCAGGTGTGGTGCAGAACAAACTACAGCCTTTCCAGAGAAGCCTCTGCCTCAGCTTCTTGAGCTGAGTTTGCTTTGAGGCAGCCTGTGCAAAGCTGGCTACTTGAAAATATTCCTGATGATCTGCTGGTGCCATGAGCAGAATCCAACACAGAGATGTGCATATAGGTTGAGATGACAGAATGCTTGTGAGAGAACACTCCATCGTTGTCTTCTAGGCTTGGTAATGTCTGTGTTGGTGCATTGCTCTTGGGCATTGCTTTTTTTTTTTTTTAAATCTATATAGACCCCACCATATGATCTCACTAATTGCTAACCAGGAACTGTCCTAGTAGAATATTTGCAAAATTCACACTGGTAAATGCTAACATTTCACTCAGAATTTTAGAAGTTGTTGAATAAAGGAAATTTCCTTTCTTCTACAAGCACTGAAGTTCTTTCCTATTTGACTGAAAGTAAATCTGAAGCTGGATTTAGTTATAATGGAATTTATTATTCTCATACACTGTTTTTTTTGTTTGTTTGTTTATTTTTACTTCCCCCCCTTTTTGTTGGAAACAGAGACAGGAAACAGATCTGTGCTTTTGATTTTTTTTTTTAATTTCTTAAGAAATGTATGTTAACTAAAATTAAATTATGGTTTTCAGGAAGAGGTCAGTTTTCCAGGTAACACAGTGAATTAGGAGCTTGTGAATTAAGCTCTTGTGAGCTTTCTACTGGAGATTTAATGGCATGCTGTATCTGGTATCTTTGGAATGGGCAGGTCCAAGGCTTAAATATATATAAAAAAAAATTAGGGCCCACTGCTTTTTTTGTTAGTCCCCATCTCGGAGACCTTCGTGGCACAGATTCCAAGTCATGTAATGGGCCTTATTTTCATTCTCTAATTTCTGTTGCATTTCTGTCAAGTCCTGCATCTGTCATTGCTTAGAGTTATGCAGTTTTCCTGCAGATTATCGAGATAAATCTCTGCCTTGTCCTCTGACTTTCTATATTGTCATCACTGATCCCCAGTCCTTGTGGTCTTCTTTTCAGATGAGGGAGGACATCAATTCACAGAAATAAATATGTTCATATAAGCTTCACTCAAGTCAACATTTTCCACTCAAAAAACCTGCTTGGGCAAGTCCATAACCTCAACAGGACTTTCAGCATGTACTTAAAATACTTAAATGTTTAACTGCACAGGGATGGACTAAGTCTTTCCTGACTCAGAGCCATAATTCCTGATGTGTCAGCTACACGACCTATTGCAGAATATGCTTTGACAGATGGATGTAGGTAATATGAAAGCCACAGAAAGGCATCTTTGTGGGGAAGTTGTTATTTCTTCTATTTCACTTTTTTTCCCCTGTGTTCCTCCTGGGAGTAGCAATTGCCACTGCTGACGTTTTCATATATTGTACCTACATATAAATATATGTGTGTAAAATTTATGAATATATATATATATATGTCTATATATCTATCTCTGTAGAAGTACAAGTAGATTCCTCTATTTGCCTTTTGTTATTAGGACTTTATAGGTGCTCTAGCAGAATTTTTTTCTCCCCTTTATGGTTTCGTATTAGAATGTACAATGTGCTAAGGAGCCTGGAATAATTTCTTTTTAAAGGCAAATTGCTGTTGCCTCATCTTTCCAGAAAGAGTAAGAGTTGATATTCTCCTGCATGGCCTCATGTTGCTGCTGAGGCAAATAGTCTCATTTGAGAGTATCTGTCCTGGGCTGTGCTCTCTGTCTTGAGGCAAGCTGGAGAAAAGGATCAGCAAGAAGTTGATATACAAGAGGAAACTTGAACTCTTATCAGTCCTGGGTGCTTGGTGGAAATATCTCTTAATACAGATTTGACTGAAGTTTAGAAGATTCAGGTGGTAGGTAGTCAGTAAAAGAGCAAAAGGTTTTGCTGAGTTCATCTAAATATCCAGTGAATTAGATTAGCTCAGTTGGTTAAAACTTGGCTGTAACAATGCCAAGGTCATGGGTTCAATCCCCTGTATGGGCCATTGACTTAAGAATTGGACTTGATGATCCTTGTGAGTCCCTTCCAACTCAGAATAGTCTGGGATCTGCATAAAAAAAAAAAATTAAGGTAGTTGAAAGGCATCTGAAAGGGGCTGAGCACTTCACTGGCAAAGATGAGCTGTGTAGGGGAAGGCCATGGCTTTATTACATGAACTAATAAAGCTGGTTTGAGGAAAATGCATTCTCAGTCCCTGCTGAAGTGAACAGAAGCTGACAATGATCTGTGTCACAAAATTAGACCGTGCTGTTGCAGACTGAGAGAGACACACGTTCAGAGAAAAGGTGCTTTGAGGCAAATGCTTCCCCGTGTTGACTGTTAGCAACATGCTGCCCTCAGATCCTTGCTATTGGTAAGAAAAGATTGACAAAGAGGAAATGCTTATTCTAAAGTAGATTACTCTTGTAATAGGACACTTTTTGTCCACAGTTTCAAAAAGATGCAGTTCCCTCCACCGCTTTTCTGCTTTTGACATGCAGACAGTAACCAATATTTCAATTTATTTTGCCCAGTTGTTATTCAGATTACAGTTATTAAAGAGCATCAAAAGGTGAGGGAATTTCTGATACAAATCAGTGCCATTGAATAACACACCATGGGAAGTGTGACTGTGTCAGCTGCTGGTGAGAGCAGAGCAGGGGGTTGCCCTCAGTGCCTCACTGTCCCCTCTGAGGAGTCTGACACAGGTTTTGTTCTGTCCTACCCTCAGTCTGTGTGCCCAGGGTTGGTTTTTTGGGGGGTTTTGTTGACTGCATGGAAAAGGTGAGGTAATGCACCTTGCTCATTGACGCAAGAGTTGTTTGCATTGCTTTCATTGCAGGCAAGAGGAGGTTAATTGAGGAGCATCTGATGTGCAATAACTCATCATCAGCTGGAAAGCTTTCAGCATATCAGTGTGCAGTCCTATTTTCTTCCCCCCGAAATACTGTCTATGCAATTTGTAGAACTTCCCAATACAGAGTATTTAGGAAAGCGATCATTTTTCAGACACAATCATGAGATCTACCTCTGACTTTGTATCTAGAATGGTATGCACAAAAGTCACAAAAAATAAGGAAAAATTATTTTGTGCTGCAGTTTTATCAATCAACTTTAAGAACACCTTTTCTTTGGTCATGGTTGTGAACTCAGAAACCAAATTTTTAAAGCTTTCAAAGTGAGATCATGTCTAGAAGCCATAAAGTAACAAAAAATATGGGCAGTTAGTGTAGAAAATTTCAAAGGCAAAGTATGAAATGTACTGCTTTTTTCTCAGTGATGGAATGTTTGTTCACAATTTCCCACTTGACTTCTTTTGACACCTATGTTTTATACAAATATGTACTTTAAAATGAAATAATGAACTCTATGATTTACCCATTCCCTAGCACTTTTCTTAGGTGCATCTCAAAGGTCTTGGCTGAAGAGATCACAGTGTCCTTGTGTAACTGGTCAGGAGATGGAAGCACTGGGACACTGAACTGGTTTTACATCAGCTGTGTGGTAGTCAAGTTAAGAAATGGGAATCTCCTGTGTTATAGCAGAATATTGCTTATTTTTTTTCTGCATTTTAAAGATTCTGCAAAGGTACAGGACATTTCAAAAGTTTCTTTGTCCGTGCAGGTTTTATGTTTTTGTTTGGTTGTGGTTTATGGTGGTTTTTTTCCTTTTTTTCTTTTTTTTTTTTGTCTGAAATCTGGTCAGTATTTAAACCAGCAATTGGATTTCTGTGGGCTAGAATTGTGCCAAGTATCACTGATTTTTGACTGTTCATGTAGTAAAACATGGCAACTTCAGGTCAAGGTTTTACCATTTATTTTCAAGGTTTTCTTTCATCTGAAGCTTGAAGCAAAACAAAAGAGTATGGAAAAAACTGGCAGAAAGAGCAATGGGGGAATAAAATTACCCAAGCCTCACTCAACTTTCTAGTGTACCTTTCTGTTGGATAAAGCAAAAGCAAGCAGGATGCAAGTGAATCAAAACCATTCAGCAGAGAATTGTGTCTTGGTTCATGCCATGAAGGAAATGAAGAGAGAGAGAGTGTGTGTTATGATTACTCTGTCAAGCAGTGATTGATTTTTTGAACTGTTCTTTTGCATTTTGTTTTATTCTTTTACTGTATTTGAATTGAGACTTTCAAATCTGCTGTCCTATGAAAACCACTTTGTCAAAAAGTTGAGTTGTGTGTAACCCTGGGTTGAAACCAGAAACCTGGCCTTGGTTTTTGGCTAATCCATCACCTGGTGTGGAGATGATGCTCCTGTGCAGCTGGAAACACTCAACCCACTGTGCTCCATCCTGAGCAGGATGTGTCCTGGGGTTGCCCTGTTGGTTCTGGGTTTGTTTCTTTCCTTTTACCTCAATGGTTTAATCATTTTAGATACATAAATGATACCTGGGACTTCATCCTGCTACGTGTGTCTGTGCAATGTGTTTATCAGTAACACTTTTAGGGGAAGGAGAGGAGGATGGACCTCATCCAGAACCACAGTCCAGCTTCCACTGCTCCCTTTGCTTCTGCTGGCTGTCTTGTTTTTCCCTTTCCTCAGGGGTTTGTTTTCCAGCTTACCCATCCAGACAGATCTTTGCTTCGTGCTGTTTAGGGGACTGTGGTGTCTGATGGATTGAACATAAATCTGTCAGGGAATATTCTGGGTTCCAGTTTGGCTCTGGGCATGATGTGCTGTTTGGCATTAGGAAATTTGATTAACCTAAGAACATATTCAAGTCAATGTATGATGATATACTAATTAACAATGTGGCAGTTTAGAGGTTTTTGTGTCTTTTGACGTGAAGAAATGGAAGATAAATGCTGAGCATGATTCTAGGGTAAGCTCATATCACTAACGAGGTACCGCTGGTCAAAGGTTCTTGGTCTTCACTGCATTTTTTCCATGTGTTAATGAACATTCATGAGCAATTGGAATGCAACACTGTTATTCTTCATGATGAAAAAACTTCTGTGAAATACAATTTTCTCTTTGGACAATAGGTACAGTACTTCATATCTGTTATGTTTTTAGAATTTAAACTTACACATCAACTCATGTCTATATAATACTATAATTATATAAAAATTTGTGGCAGAGAAGAAAAAAGTTGCAGATTTCTTGATGTGAAGGCCTCTTGAATTCATTGGAGTAGGGATTCACTAAATTCACTAGAGAAGGGATTAGTTGATTTTTTCTTTTTTTTTTTTGAGGGAATGGCTATCTGTTTTATTCTTTTTTTAAAATTTAAATAAAAAACCCACTTTTTTAAAGAATTATTAAGAAAAAGCAGGATAGATCAGTGAGCAGGTACTGGTCTCACATAATTTCATTCCCAAATTTATTTCCTTTGTGAAGTTTCAATGAGCATAAAGAAAACTAACAACCAAAAGTAAATGAGCCATTTACTCCACAGTGGAGATATATATATATATAATTATTATATATATATATAAAATTTTATATATATATGTAAAATTATATACACACACACACGCACATATATAATAAATCCTGGCTTCTGGAGGTGCTTGCTGAGATTTTGGCTTTAACAGCTTGAACAATGTCCTACATGTGCTCACTAGTTTGGTAACAGCAGAGAAAGGGAACAGTCCTCAGGTCCATGCTAAGAAAATAGAAGAAAAACAAAGCTGTGCAAATCACAAATGTGTGGCTTGTGCCAGTTTTTGTAAGAGTATTATTGATGACTAGCATAGGTCTAGAAATTAGTTCCTGAACATTGTATAGAATTATGTTAGAAAAAGTGTAAGTTTTTAGCCATCTGTAGATGTGGGAAAAAAACTTGTGGTAATCTTTCTGACCTTTGACTTATTAATTGCTTTAAACCTTTCGACTGAGATTTGGTGGATTTTCTGTGTGTCTATGGAAGAAGCAGCTTCATATACCGCTCTGGTGCACTTAATTAGTAGCAAATCATATTGTGTTATGCTTTGTAATATTGCATAGCAATCCAAGTGAAAGAGGAGGGAAATTGGGGGTAAACATGAATAAATAAGGAAGTGATTAGATTATATGGAAATTGTTTAGATTCTGGTAGAAGTTTCTGTAATCTGCTGAGGGCAGTAAGTACAGTTTAATTACTAATGCCAAAAAAGCAGGCTGAAGGTGGAAGGGAGGAAATGTTCCTACTTGTTACCGCTGATGATTTCCTAAAAGCTCTTCATATGGGTCCACTTGGTCTGGACTTATAGGCGAGTTGGTCTCTGGCCAGATGCTCCATCTCCTTGAGCTCACACCTCTCTATAGAGCTCTAACACTCCCCTGAGGAGTACTTTTTATTTTTTTTTAACTCTCTAATTTAGATTTGGCAGTTGAAGCATGATGGCCATCGAATGTTTTGAGAAGGAGCAATAAATAAAGCTTTAAACCTCCCATTGTTTTGTCTCTCAGTTGCTGTGCTATGCAGTTGCATAAGCATCCGTAGGCTAATGCATTGGAAATCAGATTGCATTGCATCTGCTAAGGTCACAGTTTGGTTAAGATTTCTGTCTTTTTTTTTTTTTTTCCCTCCCCCCTCCAAAGCTCCAGATATCCTCATTTGTGTCATAGAGAAATATAAAGGAGGACTGCTTTGTTTTGAGACAACGTTCAACGAGGAAGTGGTTGAAGGAAGGAGGTAGATTTTGGCTAATCTGAGCGACATACTTGTAATGAAACATGATTTCCCCACTCCATTCCCTCCTCTATGAGTACAGTGTAATCCCCTCTCTTTCACCATGGTAACCTGTTATTGTTCCTCTGCCTCCTCACTGTTTGATGGTGATTTGTGCACCCTCATCAGACCAACCCAACAGGAGAAAAAGCCACTGTATTGCTGGCAACATGGTGCATCTCTAAGGCGGCAATGTGCTTCCCACCCTCATGCAGTGTTTAGAAGGCAGCAAAGTAGAGGGTGGGAGTTATTTTTAACTCTGTGGAGTGAAGGTAGTTGGTCACAGACTCACTTCCAATGTCCTGATCCTGGGAGTGCAACAATCATGGGAGTTTGCAGAATACAGAGCCAGGGCTGAGAGAAATCATACACAGGTCACTCCACAGGAGGTGCACTTTGAATATGTACCTGAAAAACTGCAGGTTTTCTGCTTGTTTCTTCCGCTCTTTTGTGCAGTGTGGGCTTTCTGAGTAGGTATCCAAAAGCTGAAAAATGCTGAAATGACATTGTCTGCCAAGCAATGCACACAGACCAGTGTGCAGCTTAAATAAGAACATAAAACTGGGCATGTGCAAAATAATTCATACTCTGCCAAGTAATCTCTAAACTGTTTATCTATAGATTCACCTGCAGAAACACAGAAATAGTCCATAAAAAAAAAAAAAGTCAGAATTCTTTTTATCTGCTTCTTACTCACCATGAAACTGGGAATCATCAGGTTCCTTCTTCCTTAACATTCTCTGGAATACTCTAGTGTACTTATTCAACCCCCAAAAGGGGGTTAAGTATTGTTGCTTTATTATTATTATTATTATTAAAAGTTTGGATAATTTTCCAAAATATTTGGATTCTACAAAGTTTGCAAAATCATACTGGAAATTTCATAACATACTTTCTTGTAAAGTGTTTGACCTTTTCTTCTTCTGATCACACTGTAAAACTGTTCTTATAGTATTCTTGGAATTGTCCTCCTTGTTTTATTTAGAAGCAGGAAATACATGTGAATTTTGGAGGGGAGGGGGGATGATTACATTTTTTTAAAATTCCAGATACAGTTCAGATTAAGGTTTGACTGAGACTTTTTCTTCCTTAGTTCCTATCACAATTCTAGTTCATTTGAAACACAGCTTGGAGGAAATTATGGCACCAGGGGAACACAAACTGTCCTACAGCAGAGGGAGAATAGGTTAAATATATGTCCTATGATGTTCTCCCATGCCCTGTGCAGGCAAATGCAGCCTTTGTGCTTCCCACCCTTTGTCTCTCAGCAGTGTGAGAGTGGTGTGTTCTCGATGCTTTGCTGTGTTCCTTCTTCAGCCAGCACTGCCTATGCTTCCATGGCTGTGCCCTTCTGGATTTGATTGTGCCATCTCTTCTGCTTTCAGCCACTGTGGGCCCCAGAGTGTTCATTATTTGATTCAGCTACAAATCCTGCCAGAGACTAAAGCCACGGGCTAAAGAAGTGACAGTAAAACTTTACTGGTGTTTTATTCTGGCATGCCATGTGGGTGCTTTCATTCTCAAAGGCAGACATTCTGTGGTTTGCCTTTCAAAGGCACTCAGTGAAACAGTATGAAGATGTTCTCTTTGAAGTGAACATGTCTGTGGAGGAGCTACTGGTCAGTGAGTGCTCTTGGGGTTTTTCCGGCCCCTGACCTGATTTCCCAAGCCCTAAATCTTTGTTACCATGCAATGCTCCGTCTTTGTTCAGAGAAATGTTAATTTCCTATTGCTCTGTCATGGCATGGCTTTGGCCACAGAAGGTTTTGCCACCTGTGGGCTTGGCTTGGCTTTACATGGCACTGTTGGCTGGCAGGGAGTTGGGTGAAGGCTCTGGCAGTGTCAGGGAGGGACCTCTGGTCACCTCCGTGTCACAAGAGGGTGTTTAGTCTGAAGTGCTGAAATAGCAGAGCTGAGGTGCAGGGTAGGAAACAACAGGATAGATAACTGTGAAACAGCTGAGATGCTGGGAGTTTGGACTGATATTTCCTTTATTTCAAGACTAAAGCAAAATGTGGGGGGGTGGGAGTTCAGAGGTAATCTCTGTAATTTTAATATCTTTGTGCTTGACTATATTTTTAAGGAAAGAAAACTTAAGCTATCCTGGCAGGATTTTCTCTTTTCTATGACTATACAAAATCTTCTACCTTCTTTTTTCTCAACTGAGAACCTTCCAGTTCAACATTGAGCAAAGTGATTACGATCCAGCATAAGTTTTTTTTCTTTTATCTTCTGTTGAAAAAGAGATTGGTGCCTTAAGAATAAAGTATGATTTCATGTTTTTCCTTTGGATGTGTTTTACTTTAGCTGTATCTTGGGACAGTAAGGTAAAAAGTTGGTTTCCCATGTATTGGAAAGTGGTGAAAAGTGGTGATCACTATTTGCTGAGATGAACTGGGAGGGGTGATATTTGCTATTGCAGAAAATAACTTTTCTGGACCAGGGTGACTATGTAGCTTCCATCAATTGATGTTCTTGCAAACTTGAGGTTGTAACTCCAGTTGTCTGTGTCTTTTGTCCCCTTTAGTCCTAGGTCAGATAGTACTGACTGCTGCTTCATGCAAGAAATTTGTACAGGTACAGACCTTGGGACAATCTAAACCCTTCCTTTGAGTTTGTTTGGCTGTATTCTGTTCAGCATTTCTGTCAGTTTGAATTCTTATTTTAAAGGCAATATTATTGATTTATTTGAAAAGATAGGAAAGACATTCCTTGAATGGCTTTTGGGGGGGGGGGGGGGGGGGGGGAAAATAAAATTTTTTTT
>JAWWLZ010000082.1:49990337-50007022 GCA_035041345.1 Poliocrania exsul
TCAGCTGAGCTTGGCCGTGGCACTGAGTGCCATGATCTGGTGCAGGGACTGGAGTTGGCCCAAGGGTTGGACTTGCTGATCTCAGAGGTCTCTTCCAACCGAATCCATTCTATGATTCTATGGAGCTCTTTGTTTCCCTGAGTTTTCATTGCTCTGGTGGTCTTTCAGTTATTGCCAGTATCTTTTTAGTTCAGTGCTTGTGTGGGATTGTGAGCGGAGGATTTCCAGTGGGGAATTTGTACAGGAAATGTGGATGAGTGCACTTTTTCCTCTACCCATCTTGTTCCTGTGATATGAAGGTGATACTTTTTTCAACACAAAATGGGAGGAGGAAGCTAAGTAATACTCAACCTTTTCCTTAAATAATCTAGTATTTTCCAAATATTCACGGATATGGAACTTCATTTGATATAAATAATTCCAAGGCAATCATTGACTTTGTAACTGGCTGCAAGGTAGGGGAACTGAAACCCATAGATTTCAGGTTGTTGTTTTGAAAGAGTGAAGTTGGATATAATTTAGATCTAATTCAGATTAGATGCTTTTACATTTTGATTGTAACCATTTTTGTCAATGAAAATTATACTTTTGTTATTTTTTTTCTAATGCCAAACTTCATCACTATACAAAACTTTAACCAGAAATATTTGAGCTCCACTGCACTCTCTCTAAGTAAATTTTTCAAACACTCGGATACTAAAAAATTTCTTCCCCAAAATGTGAGAATATGAAAAAAATCTTCTATCAGAGATTACAAATTCTAATATTGTACATATATATTGTAAAATATGTTGACACTGTGGTCCAGAAAAGTTATTTCTGCAATAGCAAATATCACCCCTCCAGTTCATCTCAGGAAATATTGATCATCTTCTCTGTTTTACACAAACCTTTTCCAACCCTTTGCTCTATTTCTGACAAATTGTGATAGGCAATCAGAGGCTGCATGAAAAGTGGTGGGTTAAGAGCAGAGAATAAAGTAGAGTTCAGAACAAAGAGATTGAAGGGGAGAGTCAGGAGAATGAGGGAAGAGGTATTCCCTGCAACTTTGTTGGCTGTTTTGTAAATATTTTGTCAGTGTAATAAAAGTGACTTCTATATACTTCTAGAAAAGAAAAATTTTATCCTAAGTGACTTGCAGCTCGAGAGTAAATGTGGAGGGACCTACAAAGCTGAAGGTTTCTGTCTCACTTCTTTGAACTGCTGGGCTCAGCCAGATTTATGCTATTGGAAACTCCAGCTGTTCTGTACTTCCCTGGCTGAAATCTGTTTATTGTAATCACAGCTTCAGTTTAACTGAGATTGTTTTATTTTAATATGAATGCATAAAAGCAAATAATTACTGTATTATTTTTAATAATAATAAAAAAATAATCCTTAATTCTTCTTCCTGTCCCTCGTGTCCTGGAGGCAGGAGCAAAAGAGTTTTCAAGTCTTTTATTTAAGTAGCATAGAGACTGAACTTTGTTTACCTGGGTGTTTTTTTAAAGTTAATTTTGCAGGCATTATGGCTATATCCACAAACCGTACATGTTTGCCTTTTCAGAATGTGATTATTACTCATAAAAGTGGTTTTAATTGAATACTTATGTAATGAATGGCTTGTAGCATGCTTAAAACTACATGCCTCTATTTATATGACTAGAGTTCAGCTTTTAGAGCTCCCTGTATAACAATACTGGGAAATTACTAAAGGATTTTTGCTATTCAGCTGGGTGATTTTAAAAGATATTGCTGTTATATTGGACTATTGGCATTGTTGCTTAGGAATAAAAACTTTAGAAAATTATCCCTTCCCCCTTTCAAACAAAGCCACATCTAAAAAGGTCACAAAAGGAAACACACCATTCAAATAATCTCCTTGCTGTATCTGAGATTAACTTAGACCCAGATGTTACAATTTATAGTTTGATCTGGCATAATATACACATTTAACAAAATCCTGGTTTGTGTTGCTTCTATAAACACTGAAGTCTGATAAAAGCATGCAGGCTTTTCTGCCCTCTCCTTGGATCAGAAACCTCTGAGCCATTGCTTGGACAGCAGGGCACTGAGACCTGCATTAACTCTTTCAGCCTTTGGCTGCAGCTTCTCTTGGCCTTTTCCCTGACTTTCAAATGGCCAATCCATTTGTGGTTTGCTCAGTTTAAGCTGCTGTGGATAATTATTAGACTTTGTTTTCACTGCATTTTGAGATGCAATGACTCAGTGCTGTTGATTATGGCTCATTTCTGACCCACACTGTGGTCATTAAATTGCTGAGAAATCACTGCCACTGTTCCTACACCAGGACCCAAACCTCCCCCACCTGTGTGCTAAGGGAAACAGCTTTGGTACGAGCAGAACCTTTATGGAAGTCATGAACAAGCACTCTTGGTCCCTTTTTTGTCAAAAGCAGTTTCCTCCTTATATGTAAAACATCATCTAAAAATGAATTGCTTCCTTTGAATCATGGATACTATTTAGAGATCAGCTGATTTTTATACCCTGCAGGTGAAGTTATCTCACTTCTGATTGTTTATTTCCCAGCAAATTCTGGTCACAAGAAGTGATATTCAGTTTGCCAGGGCAAATTATTCGTGTCCACTTTACTATTTTTTTACTATTACTTTAGTCTCCTACAGAGGCAGGACAGTAACCAGAATACCTGACAGACAGACAGTGAATTCTGAGAATAGGGAGGGTCATACCCAACCTCTTGAGTTTATCCTTACAGTTTGGTTGGCACCTGTGATAAGGAGGTAAATATTGCTGTACAGTGAGGGGTTTATATGTTTAGGTAAATATACGTCTGTGCACAACTTGAGTTTCTTACTTCCAAAGTTGGAGGATTTAATTAAGCAAGCTTTGTACTGTTTGTAGGTCTGTTCATTTTGGTAGCTATTCCTTTTGGCAGTAAGTGCAGAATTGTGCCCATATTCCCTCTGCTAGGATGTGACCATGGCATTTATGAAAATTTAAGGGACAGTCATAGCTCTGGGTGGAAATGAAGGAAACGACAAATAAATAATTCATGACAGAATTATCATAGAGTTAACTGAAAGACTAAAAATGTAAATGTGTAAGACAGATTCATGGAGTGATATAAACCCATACTTGTATAGATATATTTCTAGGGAGTGGGAATAAAAGAAGGAAAAGCCTCTCCCATGCAGCTTTGCAAAATGTAGAAGTACTACTTGTAGTTCTACTCCCTTACATTTGTCTGAAGCTTGCCTGAAAGGCAAAACTAAAGGTTAAAAGCCCCACAAGAACTTCCTCCTGTATTGATAAGGCTAGAAGGTTGTTTGGGTTTTTTAAAAAAATAATTAATAATAAATTTTGCTGATTTTTCTATGTAGCCTTTGAAAAATGAGGGTGGCCTTATATTTGAAGTCACCTCATATTTGGGCTGATATGGTAGGTCTGGTTAAATCCTTGACAATTGGAGGGCTACAAGGATAAACCACAATGATGAGGTGGAGAAGAAAGCATTCAGAAGTTGTTTGGGCAGAAATTGGTTCATTAAGTCTGCTCAGCATTATGCAAGGCCTTGGCTTGGCCACCTTGATATCTTTGTCAACTCTGGGGCTTCCCAGGAGTTAATCTGGATAAAATGTCTTAGTATTGTTGAAGTAATTTTTTTTTCATAGGGAAAGCACAAAAATGGTGCAATTGTATGTATTGGACTGCAGAAATATATATAAGTTTGCATATCTCATGGAGCTCTGTTTTTGAGAAAAAGGAATATCTATAGATAGTTATGGGGTTTAGGTCTTATATTGAGGGAAAAGGAAGTATTTTCTTTATTAGGCCCTGCCACACACAAAACTGGAGCACAGGTTCAACAGCAAAAGCCGAGAGGGATATTTTAATGATAATGTTTTAAGAATGTTGATACATCAGCAAGTCAGGACCCTCTTCAGTGTCTCAAACAGATTCCTTGGGACAATTATCCCACTTATTCTTCCAGCTTCAGCAGCTGTTGCTAGGCTAAAATCTCTCTGGGTACCAGCCAGATGGGTGAAATAAACGTATCAAGGCTCATTGCAGAATTTTCTGACTTTTAAAAATCTTTTATGGAGGAAGAGTGTGATTCTGGGCTAAAATTGTGTGTGGAGGACTTGGGGGGTACAGCAGATTATGGGCTTAGAGACTTGATAATTTTCTTCTCATCAGTGTGTTGTGTAGCTTACCTTTGAGACACAGTAGACTTAAGTACATTCAGGGTCTATTCTTCTTCCCAAATAAAGGAATAAGTCAATGAAAACATAGGAATAATTTACATTTAAAGGAAATTAATGGCACAATGAGAACTTAACAGCAATTCTCTGTCTCAACATACCGTTCTAGAGGTAATTTACAAAAATCATTTAGTCAACTCTAAGTTCATTTTTTAGTATCTGTTAGTCAGTGTGGTTTTAAGATAGTCTATGGGGTTTTTGAGCAAAAGAATGCACTTAAGAGGTTATCAGAAAGTAATTCAATAGTAATTCAACTTCAAGCACATAATTAGGACATAATTCCTCTGGCCTGTCTTGTTATTGAAGATAGGTCGAGAGGCCAAGGAGCTGTCCTGTATGTCATGGATTTTTGTGGTATAAACGAAAGTCTTGGGTGGTAAAATTTTCAGTTTCCAGGTCTGTGGCTGTCAAGTATTGTCTGGTTTTTTTCTAATGGACTACTATGACTACAGTGCCCCATCTACCCTCATCTCCTCACACCCACTGCCCCTTGGTCAGAGTTGCACTGTGGACAAAAAAGCTTAAACTTTGAGTATGATTCTTGGAAGCAGAAGATGAGGAAGAAATCTGTGCTACCGATGAGTGTTGTAAAGCTTTTAGCATTACTTTTCACAGTGAGTAGAACTTCAAGCATCAATTATCAATTCATTGCTATAAAGCTGACCAAAGTCTTCACCTAGACAGTGCTTGATCAACTCAGATTTTAAAGAATCAACTTAATGCTCAAGGTGTTACCAAGAACTTTCAGTAGAACTGAATGCAGTGATACAAGTGTAGAATTCCTCAGACAACTGAGCAAACTGTTCTGGCAATGTAAAGGTAATGAATAGTTGCTGTAGTCTATTTCCCATCTGGTTTTAACAGCCTGTTGCTTTATTTGCTAAAACGGGCTTCTATTTAGCAAGGTTTTACTTTGGTAATTAATGAAGGCCCATCATTTCCTAGGATGAATCTGTGGAGCCTTTGGGATTGTTGTTGTGTTGCCATGCTTAGGACAGCAGCTTGAGTTAAAGCCAAAGAGAGCTTGGAATCCTTTGCTATCAATGTACTAATGAGCTCTGCAGACATTTCAAATGTAATTTTTCCATCTTCAGCCAGGTGTGGCTTAATCCACTCTACTTTTCCCACAAGCAGTATGATGTCCAATATATAACCTTCTCCTCATATTCCAAAATTTTTTTCCAGAAGGTTAAAGTTATGCTTTTTGCAACACAGAAGAGTCTTTGCTGACTTCCCATTTCCTAATTTTAGATTACTATCCAGTTCCACTCTGAAATCTGATGGCCTGAGAGTAAATACTTTTTCCTCAAGATCCAAAATCATGAACTATACTAGTTTATAATTCTGATTTATGTGTGTTTCCTACCCTTAAAAACTGTTTATGAATCAAAGTAAAAAAGCTTTTTTATGGGGTTAATACTCAAAAATAGTTTTGTTACATTCTAGCTGCAACTGTGAATAAATGATGTTCAGATTCCAAGAAAAGAAATTAAGGATTGAATACTGTAGGAAAAACACTGAAGTAATTGACAGGAATTCATTCCTCTTGATTGATGTGCTGAGCGGAAGAATGTAGGACATTAAAAGGGTCTTATATAAATCTTGATAGTATTTGCTGCTGCTTCTTAGAGAATGAGTGCATGTTCTGCTGTTAATTTGTTTGCATCCAGGTAGATTTAAACTGCAACATTTCTTCCTATAACATCGTGGGAGTTCTGTTCCTTGCCCCAGCACCAAAAGAGCTGTTGCCTCAACATTTTTGACTTGTTCCACAAAAGGTTTTGTTGTCAGTCCCCAATTGCCAGAGAGTGTTGGCTCTGCCATTTAAAGCAGCTAGTAAGTTTTTTCAAAATTGGTATTATATAGTCAGGGTTTTATGTTCAATATGCCCTTTGTAGCCCATTCAGCTTCTTCAGAAAACATCCCAGTTCTAGCTTGGCTTCTCCAAGATACCACCCAAACTGGCAATTCCCATGTGACAGTTCTATGGCATTCATGGTAATCAGTCCAAGGAGGGATGAAATTTGAGATTCAGTTTGTGCCTTGGAGGATTCCATTGGTTTTGCTTCAGGTCAGAGTTGGGAACCTGTCCTTGTCCTCTTGGTATAAACAGATAATTCTACAAAGCACCTGTATTTGCTCCAAGTACCTCAGTGGAGCAATCAAGATAACCAGTCCTGTGATGTGCAGCAAAGAGGAGGGCTGTGCCTTGGGTATTTCCTCAAAGATGTTTCCTTTAGTATTGAAGGAATAAGTAGAAAAGAGACGTTTCTTTTCATTCTTTTACTGTCAGCCAAGGTGTCCATCCAAAGTGACAAATGCTTTGTTATGAGATTGCATCTTAAGAATACTTGAGGTGGTACTGGAGAATCTTCTCAAGTTTATAGCAAGAAATAGTTTTTTTTTTTAAATCAACTACTTGTCTTCAAAGAAAGGAATTCCCCCCCAAGTAAAAATAACCTCACATCATGATTATTCTGTGTTACTGCCATCATTCATGGTTTTCCCCATAGATAAAAGGTTCATGTATTCAAACTTGGAGGTTTTTCAACTGAGCTTGGCTGTGGCACTGAGTGCCATGGTCTGATAAAGGGACTGGAGTTGGACCAAGGGTTGGACTTGACGATCTTCGAGGTCTTTTCCAACCCAATCAATTCTATGATTCTATGATGTATTCAAATTCAAAATGAGATTTTTTTTATCATTCTGGTTCCTATTATCAGTGATAATTCCACTGATAACAGAATACCGTAGCTTTTCTTTGGGTTTTGTTTTGTTTGGTCAACAGAAGCACAAGGAACTAAACCACAAAATATAAAAAAGGAAGTTTAAATGTAATTTTTATTGAGCGGATCTGCAATAAAACCAACAAAATCCAGTGTTTAAGTTTTATAGAAATAACTTAATGACCAGCTGCAGCAATAAACACCTTTCCATTTTGATTGGGTCTTAACTCCTCCATCCAGTGGTTAATTGCTCCATGAAAGACAAACACATTACATGATACCTTAACTATAACATCCTGTTTTAAAGATTCCACTAGTGCAGTTTAAATGGTTTTGATTCTATTCAGACTTTAAAAGGCTATTTCGGGAATCCTCCATTTATTATTACTCTTTGCATATATTCATGACCAAGGCAAAACCTGGCCAGTGTTTTCTTTCTCATGCACAGCTTTGGCCTCGCTTGCATTTATGTTCCTCTTAGATGCATGACATTGTGATGGCACAGCTTGTTTTCATTGGAAGCATCATAGGTAGTACAGGATGGACCTTGCATTTTATTTAAATTGGGGGAAAAATTAGAACTTCTTGATAAAGTTATGTAAGTGGTTCTATGCAGGATGGAGCATGAATTAATGTGTTATTATTATAATGTATTATTATTAAAGTCATACATTGCAGATAACAGAACAGTCACTAAGACAGTGATTTAAAAATATTTTGGATATAAACAAGATTTTAGCTGATGATCTGAGGGAAATAAAAATAGACAAAACTCTAATTCCTCCACTCATGTTTTTATGCAATTAGGCTTCTCCCAAGGAAGCAGGAAAAAGGGACTGTGTATGACACAGCAGTAAGAAACCTGAAGTACACTTACTACAGCAAGGATTATATTTGTATCAGAAGTAAGAACTTCATTTGGGTTTTTTAATTGCATTTTATTTCACTTTGTGTTGTAACTTCTGTCTGAGAGCGATACCTTGAATTTCTTCACAGAAGGGTTGAGGTATGAGACGACCATTTGAGGTCCTCTAGTCCAAAGCCTGAGCTCAAGCATGTGGATCCAGTTTCCCAGCATAATGTCCAGCTGGATTGGAGTATCCCCATCCAAAGGGGGCAGATTCTACAGTCTGTTTCACTGCTCAGGCACTGTCAGAGTAAAAAAGTGTTTCCTGATATTCAGACAGCACCTCCTCTTTGTACTTGTTGCCTCTTTTCCTGTCACTGGGCACCACTGACAAGAGCCTCTCTTCCTCTTTACATTTTCCCTTCAGGTATTTATACATAATGAAAAAATTCTCCCTGAGGCTGACTTCTCTCCACACTAAAAAATTGCAGCACTTTCAACCTCTTCTCATATGAGAGATACTCCAGTCCCATAAACATCATAGCAGTCCTTTCCCAGGCTGTCTCAAATTGCTCCATATCAAGCTTGTACTGGGAATTAATTTTATTATATTTTGCATTGATCATTTGTTCTGGGATGATGCCTTTACGAAAAGTCAGTGCAGTCTAGCAAGTCTTCTTTTAATGGTGTCTCTGATGAGCCCACCCAGAGAAACAATAGATGGGAATGGGGCAGAGGCAAGTCAGGGTATCATTTCTTCCTTTTCATGTCATAGCATTAGAAGGGACCTTACAAATCATCCAGTGACACCCCCACTGCTGTGGGCAGGGACACCTTCCACTGCACTGGGTTGCTCAGAGCTCCGTCCAGCCTGGCCTGAACACCTCAAGGGATGGGGCATCCACAGCTGTTCTAGGCAACCTGTGCCAGCGCCTCACCACCCTCACAGTAAAGAATTTTTTCCCTAATATCTAATTTAAACCTATTCTCTTTCAGTTTGAGGCCACTCCCCCTTGTCCTGTCACTATGCCCCTGTAGAAAGTCCCTCTCTCTCTCGTAGGTCCCCTTCGGGTACTGGAAGGCCATAGTTAAGTCACCCCAAAGCTTTCTCTTCTCCAGCCTGAACTAATACAATTCTCTCAGCCTTTCCTCATAGCAGAGGTGCTCCCTCCCTCTGATCATCTTGCTGGCCCTCCTCTGGACTCAATCCTACAGGCTGATGTCCCTCCTGTGCTGGAGACACAGAGCAGGACTCAGCACTGCAGGTGGGGTCTCACCAGAGCAGAGGGGCAGAACCCCCTCCCTCACCTGCTGCCCACGCTGCTTGTTATGCTGCCCAGGACACATTTGGCTTTCAGGGCTGCAGTCATACTCTGCTGGTCATGCCCAGCCTCTCACCCACCAGCACCCCAATCCTTCTCCCCAGGGCTGCTCTCGATCCCCTCGTCCCCCAACCTGTGTTGGCACTGGGGATTGCCCCCATCCAGGGGCAGCACCTTGCACTTGGTCTTGTTAAACTTCATGAGATTCCCATGGGCCACTTCTCCAGCTTGTCCAGGTCTGGATGGCATCCCATCCTTCAGGTGTGTCATCTGCACCCTCAGCTTGGTGTCGCCTGCAAGTCTGCTGAGGGTGTACTATCCCTTTGTCTGGGTCATTAATGAAGATATTAAATAACACTGGTCCCAGTATGGATCCCCCAAGGACCACCACTTGTCTCTGGTGTCCATGGGAACTCTGAGCCATTGACCCTCTGGATGTGGCTGTTTCAAATAAGCAACATGGCAATGGTTAGTGCACATTCCTTTGTGGGTAGTCTTGGCTTGCATGCTCTGTCTTCTGGAAGCCACCTGAGAGCCCAGAGTGAGTGGAACTTGAAATAAGTCAGAAAAATGAGGCACTAATACCAAGACCCAGAGCAGCTGGGTGACAGCATCCTGTGGAAGGGAAAGGTACCAGCTGTAAGATCCCTACAGGAATCTGGAGCTCAAGGGGAGTGTTTAGTCACCATTCAGTCCCAGGGAGATGGCTACAGTCACCTTGGCCACTTGGAGAAATGGGTTAGGCTGAGATAAATATTTCTACTCATTTACTGATCTAAAAGGAAAGACTTGACTGACCTAATGGAAATTGCAACTGGGTGAAATCAACCCTATTAAGGCTTGTATGTTGTATATAAAGGTAATGCAAAGTGACAGATTCTTTATGCCTTTGGGTACAAGATTTTTAGAGCCAAAGATCTGGCATTAGGTTGGATAATATTTATCATTGGACTTCAGAAATTCTTGTAAATTTACAGTTGTTGACACCCCTAACAAAGGTGGTGTGACTTGTCTGCTTTCTTCAGAAGAGCCAATTAGGCAATAAGAACATGAATTGAGATATTAAATTAGAGTGTTCTTTTAGGTATTCAAATAGGTAAACCTCCATCAAACATTCAAATGCTGTTAAAGACCATGAATCAAACTGTTTCTTGTGATTCTCTTGGTGACAAATCTTGCTGCAGTTGAGTCAAGCAGTACAATAGGAAACTCCTTGGTTTTAGTACTTCTCAAGGGAATAGCTGTCAGATATTTAGCTGCTTCCTAAAAGTACAAACTCCTTGTTGGTCACAGCTGTTTATTGGTTCCCACCAGAAGTGCAGCATTATTTGGGATTTCTGAAAAGGGGAGCAACCTGAAATATTCAGTTCAAGCAGTGGAAAAGTATAGTTTCAATAGGAATGCAAGAATATAGAAAAACAATTGGAAATACCATCAAAGTGATAAAAATTCAGCAATAGAAAACTTTTTGAAGTAAAAGAAAAACCAGTTTGAAGTCAGAATATCAAGTAAAGAAATTTATTCTTTCAAACTTTCCTTTTTGTGATAGAGGTTTGTTTAGATATTATTTAGATAAAACTTTTGAGCTTGATTTGACAGATGACATAGAAAAATATGGTAATTTTTTGTGTTGGTAAGGACAGATTTTATTTCAAACTCATGCTTTCCAGTACAGTGTGATAGGCTGTAGTTATCTTTGTGCTTCTCTATTTTCCATAGTGATCAAAGCAATAAAGCCACTCTCAAACTGTGTAAGTGTAATCTCAGCATATTCTGAACTCCATAGTGCGAGTCCATGCAGTCAGAGATCAGCCAGACGTGCATGGGAGAGTGTATGGCCAGTGGCACTTCGTGTCCTTCATTCTCTCATCCCCTGGAGTTCCAGGTATGAAGGTGTGTCTGTGCAGACAGGATACCATTCAGGAACCAATTCACTGAGTTTTGATACACCTTTGTATCACTACTGGCACACATGATCATGCAGGATACATTATTCTCTGTCAAAGCAGGTTAAAATAGGGGTTTGATGCTCTGGTTCCATCAGTCTTAAGTTTATATTTTAGATCCTAGACCTTTGGAAATACAATTTGTTTTTCAGACTCCTTCTTGAAAGATTTGTGTTTCAGTCTGATTTTTTTTTCTTTATATCTTTCCCCATTCAATGGAGTTACAATGTTAAGAATCAGCTAGTTTGAAATTAAGAAAAAAGCCTTTTTTAGAATTTCCATCATTACAGAGAAGCCTTTAGACTTAAGATATGTTCATGTTTTCATACATTAATATGTTGATTCTTATTATTTTTTTCTTGGGTGCTAGTCTTACACTTCTTGCACAGGATATCAAGAGCAATAGACTGTTGATAAAACATTTTTTAAAGCTGAAGTATCTCAGTAGTTCTCATTACTATAGGCATGGCTGAACTGGCATCCACTGACTTTGCATCCTGTGCAAGGACATGGTGGAATCATCCACTTAATAATGTGCAATGAGAGCAGTGCTGAAATAGTTGTAGCTTTGGAACTGATACAGAAAAACTGCTGAAAATAAATAGTCATCACGTCAAGAATTCTTTTAAGTAGTGCACAGAAATGTTGAAACTATAAACTGAGAAGTCAGTTCAGAGAGCTTTCAGAATAACTTCTCTTTGCCCATTTTAATATCAGCAGCCACAGTATATAATCTAAACTGGGTAGGGCTGAATGTGAGCCAGCCTGGTACCCTCCCAGAAAGCAACTGGGGAAGGACTGATCTGATGTCCTGAGACTTTAACGGGAATCCTCAGGAGTTCAGGAGCAAAAGTAGAAAGCACAAGACATTGCGGTTCCCAACTTCTGGGGAGGAGGGGGCAGAAAAACAACCCCACAACTACCTGAGGATTTCTGACTGTCAGGACTGTGAGTGTCCTTTTCCTTCCACTATTTATTTCCCTTCAGTGAAGCTCAGCTGTAGCCCAGGAAGGGGCCAGTTGCTGCTGTGCTGAGGAACACTCTGAGTCCATCTGATGGTTTGGAGGAAGACAACCCCCTCTCCTCCTTTATTTGTTCTCAGTGCACCTGGCCAGTTGTGCAATGCTCACCAATGAACAGCTGCTAACAATGAGCAGATTGTGCTCAGAAGGAGTAGCTCAGGATCTGATGGTTGTTATCCGGGGACAAATTGAAGCACTAGGGATTTTTTCCTTGCCAGGATGTTGGGGTTTTTTTCCTTTTTTTTTCTTTCCCCAAATTGGAAAAATTGGCTTTGTATTGAATCAAACACTTTTTGTCTTCTCTGTTTATGATTTTTGTGGAGCTGGTTTTTTTAGAAGGACTCCCTTTCCCCACCATTTCTTCTTTCCCTTCTCCTTTTCCCTCTCCTGCTTCCTCCTCTGTAATCCATCTGGGAAGATTAAGGATTTTAGAGTTGAGAAATAGCTAGGCATTGGGATAGCTATTTATATTACAGCAGGTAATTTTTCCTAGCAGTAATGTTTGTCTGCATTATTGTTACCAATATAAGTGTAGGTGAGCCTGTGGATGTGAATTAGCATTTGGAGCACATTTTACAGAGTGTGTGTGCATGTAGCAAGCATCAAGCATATTCTCCATTTACTGAGTGTCCTTCCTGCAAACATCTTGTAGTATTTTTAAAAAAATGGAAAAAGTAAACAACAAAAAAACCCCACCAAAAAACCCCAACACAAAACCAAGCAGGATATGAAAATGCAGTGCCAAAGAGGCAACTCTTTAGGCATGATTGAAGCTTAGTTAATAACATAAAGAACTCCATCTATGAAGGGAAGTCAGTTCTTTTGGCTTGAGAAATTAAGCAGAAACATCTAAACTATGATGTTTGAATTTGAGAAAGTCTCCCATCCTTCACAGCCTGCATTAAGCATGTGCCTCTGGGAGAGCAAAGAAATCCATACAGTGAATGTAGTGAATCATTTTCTTTGGTAACTGTGAAATTCTTACATTGACTCAGGTCTTCCCTCTGATAGAATCCTTTAAGTATAAACAAATTTAACTCAGGAGTTTTGGAAGTAACAGCAGTACTTTTACTGCTCTATGTGAAAGTTGCTGTTTTTTTTCTATAACAGCTTCCATTGATTTAGATGCTATCAGGGTACATATAGCAATCACTATTAATTTATAAACTCATTATTTTAGTACATATCTCACTACAGGCCTTTCTGTTTCACATGAAAATGATCCAACTGGAATAATGCATCAGTTTTATTTGTCACATCAAAATAATTCTTACCAACTGACTACACCTCTATACTGGCATAAGAAAGTTAAAACAGTTTCTGGTTTGAAGGCATGTCTGTTACAATACAAACAAATGAGTATGCTGTTCTGTATGGAAATATATTCAAAAAAGATCATCTTATAAAATCTGCTGTAGCTGAAAGAGTTTTCAGGAGTGGATAGGAAACAAGTGATCCATAGCAGGTGTGACTCATCCTCTATTTAGCACTCAAAAGAAAACCTACTTGGATCACTTTAAATACAACTCATTCTCTCTACTCTTCATCTTTAAATAGCCTAAGACCTCATGCAACAGAAAGCTGAAAAAATTTACAGTGAAATGACCTCTCTTGTCACCAAGGAGAGGACTTGGACTGATGTTCCAAAGCCAGTCCTTGGGGTACCATTGCATGGATACCAACCATGTGGGCAGCCTTTACCTTCAGACCTTGACATTGTGTTTACAGGCTGAATTTCAGGGAAGATGGTTGTTCCTGTGATTTGTGAACCTGCCTGTAGCCAGTCCTGAAATAATTGAACACTTCACTTGGAACCTTGCACTGAATCTGACAGTTTTGGTCGTAGTTGTGGCTGCTCCATCACAATATCTGAAAGTGTTCCTTACAAAAAGCAGACTTCCTTGGAATACCTCCAGCTGCCTTCAGAACTGGAATTTCTGATCAGATCAGCAGAATCCTTGAGTGTCTTGCTGTGACCAGGGAAGCAAGAGCTAAACCCTGAGAACAAGCATCCCATGATCTTGTTGACGTGGTTTGGGCCAGTCACAGAGAAAGCATTTGAAGCTTGAGGAAGTTCTGGCTTACCACATGGCTGATGAGCAGCAACGAGGCCATCTGGCCCTCATCAGAACTGCAACCATCTCTGCCAGCTGCAGAGAAGGTAGCATTCCATCATTCCTGAGCATGCCTAGCTAATTTGGGAGAAATGCACATCTCATAAATTGTACCTGTGGTTCTGTCTGTCTCCTCTTGGGTCCTGTGTCTTTGCAGAGTAGTTGATGGCAACTCATTCTCTGGCGTCCCTTGATTCTCTTGGAATGTGTGTACCATGAGGGGAAAGAAATCATGTAAGCTCCAGAGGAAAGGCCTAATGTTGGAGTTCTTTTTGCTAACTTCACCTCAGCCTTTGACACATTTAAGTGCATAGTGCCTGTGCAGCCTATGCAAGGTATAAATACAGTGCAACTCACTCTTCTGGGAGCTGTAACAACATTACAAAGGCTTTACCTCACCTACATTTCTTTATTCCTCTTTGCTATCCAGGACTTCTCAGAACAACTCAACCCTATAGAAATGATGCTGTACAATTCAAACTTGCAGTGGGACTTAGATACAATGTATTTCCCTTAAAATAGTATTTATTAATACTAATATTTTAATGACTTGGAGATATGTTATTAATTCCAGACTAGGTTATTCCATTTTTTGCAATGGTGCCTGTCTAGTCTAACTGCACTGAGATGGGTAGGAATTCTTTGGAATTCTTCAGTCAGAAGCCAGTCTGCAAACACTACAAGCAGCTCAGGCAAATGCAGCTGTTATTTTTATGCTGATAATGCTGGTAAATTATATGACTTTATCTGCTTTCTGTTACATATATGCATATTTGTTTCTTTTTCCAACCATTTTTTTTTCTCACCAAAAACTGGAAGAGGCTTTATTTTTCTGTCACATCAGAGCAAAACACATTTTAAGGAAAAGGGAAGTAAGTTGCTGTGAAAGACTTTAGTAAAAGAGATTTTTGTTTGTGCAGACAAACCACTGTTTGAACATTTTTGGGGCACTTCTTGAGGCATGACATGGTCAGCATTTGCACTGAAGGATTGGAATTCATTTCCACAGTGTCCTGCATGGGGAATGGAAAAAGTTTAGTCTTATCAAACAGCAGCTAGCTATCATTTTGCATAAGTCCTGATTTGCATGTTGGTGGTGTGGTGTTTTTCAAACATGAGCCATCATTTTGTCTTCAACATTCCTACTTAGAAATTTTTTGGCTTCATTGTTCATTCCTATTGCTGTAAAGTGTTTGCACTAATCTTTCTGACCTTAATTTCCTCAAGGGCTGTTGTTATATATTAGGGTTGGGCATATTTTATTATGCCTTAAAGGGGCACCTTTACATGTGCAAGCTATTGTTGCTCATGCAGTTAGACCCTCTGAAGTCAAGAAGACCATTTTTGTGAATAGAGGCATGGAAAACAAACTCTCAAACATCCCAAGGTATGAAATTCAGTCTTGTAAGCACAAATCTGTTTTGGGACTGTGTGAGAGAACCTGCATGCATCTGTTTAGTCCCTGGAGCTTTTACATCATGTCTCTGAATTAAGTTAATATGATCCACACTTCTCCCCTCCTCTCTTTCTTTTGAATCATGGGAGAGTTTGGGATTTTACTTATGATATATTTAAAAGATCAATCCACAGCAAATCTTCTGAAAGGAGTACATTATGCAGCATAGCTCAGAACATTTGGGAAAATAAACAAATCTATTCAGGTCTAATTGTTAGAATAACCTGATAATGATCTCTTCAAGAAACTGATAATTTTCAAAACCTGACAGGAACAAGGCAGGCAGGTCAGGAACCTGGTAAGACACATCATGTCTTTTTTTTTCTCTGTCTTTCTGGTTGTTACACCTCATTAAGGATTATTTTTAGACCAAGAAGTGTCAGTGTTTTAGCTATGCACTCTTTTGACTGCAGATCACTCTGACAGCATGTGTTTGGTTGTCATTTCTGTGTGTGTTCAGTCCCAGGGCTACAGAACTCCTGTTGCAGGGCAGCAGCTGAAGGGCATCTCCACGTGAGTGCTGGTGGCACCTCACACTCAGCTGCCTAAGAGGCCTTCCTGTCCATCCCCTTCCCTCTCCTGCCTTTGCTCATCCAATCTGGCTGAGACCTACAAACAGACTGAATCCCACCCCCTTTGTGAAGAGCAATGAGCAGACCTGCACAGGCTCTGCTCCCTTTGGAGCTGCTCTGGCCTAAGGGCTGTGATTTTGAGGCTGCTCTGGATAGTTGAGAAATATGAATTAAATCCTGCCCCTCAATTTCTCTCTGTAGCATGGTCATCAAGCTAAAAGCAGCAGATAGTTTGTTTTTCTTAAAGTCACTCTTTAAAATCACATTTCTTACCCCACCCTGATGTGACAGGAAGCTCAACATGACCCAACAGTGTGCCCAGGTGGCCAAGAAGGCCAGTGGGATCCTGGCCTGGATCAAAACTAGCATGGCCAGCAGGACCAGGGCAGTGACCCTTCCCCTGGACTCTGCCTTGGTGAGGCCACACCTTGAGTGTTGTGTTCAGTTCTGGGCCCCT